>JAOWBW010000496.1:0-600000 GCA_026119855.1 Campanula takesimana | reverse complement strand
GTTAATCGCTTACTCGTTAAGGCATTTAATTTTAACTTGTAAGTTAATCGCTTACTCGTTAAGGCATTTAATTTTAACTTGTAAGTTAATCGCTTACTCGTTAAGGCATTTAATTTTAACTTGTAAGTTAATCGCTTACTCGTTAAGGCATCCAATGTCCAGTTAGAAAAGACACTGAAGGACAGTCCAGTTAGAAAAGACTCGTCCTTAAACTAGGGATTGCATGAGTGATCACATGCCTTCTCTCAGGAATTGTCTGATTACAAGGATGATTCTAGACCCCGAGCATATGTGTGTGGATACCATATATGTTACGACCCACACTATTGGCTGAAGAAGCTAGGTGTACCAATTGTACCTTTGGCATTGAGGTTATAATGTACGTTACCAAGGAATTGACGGAAACTTGAATGAATCCCTTTGGATTGTAGTGCCATAATCCTTTGAAAGTGAAATCTTAAAAGTAATAAGACTGTATTGTTCTGCAGCCTTGAATCCAAAAGTAACTGAACCTATCTTTGAAAAGTTATTCTAAGTATTCGTTCTGGTCGTCTCTCCTTAGTAACCGGAGAGGCCACGTATGAACTTACTGAGCATTCGTTCGCTCATCCCTTCTCTATAAATTTTGGTTTCAGGATTTAAGTAGAAGGACAAGACAAGGAAAGCAGCCGTAGAAAGACGGTGGATTGAAGATTCTTAACTTAGTAGTTCTAAGTTCATTTATTTTGATGTAAGTTGAAGTACATTGATGGTTAGGGGTGTTACCTACCAAGACAAGTTTAAGTTACGCTTCCGCTATTGTTTGAATTTATGGTTAAATAAGGGGCCGTTATGAACCCTAATTTGAAGTATTTATTATTGTTATTTATGGATATTTAATGCCATTAAATGCTCAGATATTATAAGAAAATTCGGGGTGTTACAGTTGGTATCAGAGCAATGGCTTTAGGTCTTATGGGAGAAAACTGAAAGTTAGGACTAATGGGAGAACTTAGTACTTGACTTAAATAAGATCTTACTTGAGGAAGTTCAAGTGATAAAGTCCAACTCTAGGAATAATACTAAGAGTGTACATAAAGTATGAATATACTTGGGGAAATAGGAATCTCTTCATTGTATGTCTATTTACATTCTATTAATATGTTATAATGGAATCTTGGGGTTATGTACTAATTAAGTGTACTATTGGTGTGTGTAGGATCATGCCGAGGAGACCCATGAAGTCGGTAAGGTACAGTGCTACTCTAAGGGAAGAAATAGAAGCTAAAGGGGAGATTATTAAGCAGCTAACTAAGGAGCTTCGTTCAGCGAAAAGAGAGCTTAGGAAGGAGACTCGAGGAGTCGGTAGTCTACAGAATGTCATCAAAGAACGCGATGAGGACATAATGTATGTGGAAGGAAAGTTAGCAGTACAGCTGAAGAAGGTCAAAAGCCTAGAAAGCCATGTGGTTAGAGCTAACCGCGAATGGAATCGAATCAGTGTACAACTGGTGGATGAAATAGAACAAAATAATGAACTGAAAAAGAAGATAGATGAGCAAGAAGCTTATGAGGAAGAGCTTAGGGCTTCAGGCTATCAGATTTGGGCTGAGAAGTTAGAATTGCAAGAAAAATATGACCAACTTACAGCAGAACATGCACACTGTGGGAAGTGATGCAATTAGTGACAGATAGTTATAAGAATAGATTCTTTTATTTTGTTATTAGTGGGAAATGCAGTTAGAATTTTTCCTTATGTTGAATTGAATTTTGGGTGTATTTTGAGATGTTTAAATCTCACACCTCAGTTGAATGAAGTTAATTATTTAATTTAAATACCCAAAATTTTGAAATTTACTATTGTTATGTAGACAAAAGTTAACTTGTCGAGAAAAGACAAGGGAATGCATCGGAGTGATTTGAAATAATCTCCGTAACCATGGTACGAAGTAAGACGACCATTGGAATAAGTTAAAGCTAGTTAAGTAATAAAAACTAGTGAAATAAAGAAATAATAAGCAACCAAGTAAAACGGTTGTAAATTATGAAGTACAAAAACTCCTGAACCGGAGAAGAAAGGTTAAGTAAACTAACCAAATCTGAATAATGGTCTAGTACAAAAGACCTACGAACACGATTCAAAACTAACAAGTACCCGTTAGTAAAGGAATAGTAATGTTGAGTATACCATGCATACTGCACGTATTGTGTAGTGATGAATATTGCTAAGAACACGAATTTGTTCTAAAGTGAAAGTAAAATTGCAGATGAATACCAGAAGTGGAAACAACAGAAACGGCAATGGAAACGGCCAAAGTGACCTATTGAAATGGTCAAGTAAGAAAGAATAAATTGACCTATTGAAACGGTCAAGAGAAAGTATTTGGCTTAGTGAAACGGCCAAGTAAAGTTAATTTTGATCCATTGAAGCGATCGAAACAAGAATAAAATAACCTATTGAAACGGTTAAGTATAAGAGTTATAGGCTTAATGAAACGGCCAAGTGTGAATGAGAGTATGTCTAGTGAATCGACCTATGATTAATAAGTAAATTCTAGTGAAATGACTTCCTTAAGTAGAACTGGTCTATTGGAACGACCAGAAATCTAGTAGACCGATCTTTTGTAAAAGTTACGTCTTTTGGGGACGGCATATTTATGTGAAAGTATTAGGCATAGTACAATGCTTGGGTTGACGTGAGTAATAGTGTTAAATGTGCGAGTTAACCTGGAACAAGTAAGAATGGTTTATTGAAACGACCAATGAAAGTGATTATGGTCTATTGAAATGACCTATGAAAATAGAAATGGTCTAATGAAGCGACCCATACGTCTAGTAAAGTTTACTAATGAAGATAGTGATGGTCTGTTGAAACGACCAGTGGTTTAGTGAATGACCTATAAATTGAATGTTAGTCTGTAGAGACGAGCTATAGTATGAGAGTGCGTGAAAAAGTCTCGTATTCATGATAACTAATGATAGTACCATATTATCCGGCAAGTGTTCGAAACGCCAGAGAGGCTAAGTTATGATGCTAACTCAAGAAAGTATGACGGTGAACAACTATGGTACTAGATTCACCGAATTGCTAGAATTTACCCTAACACTCTTCGATGATGAAGCGCAAAAGGCTCGAGGATTTGAAGATGGTTTGAGCAACCGAATCCGATATAGAATCACTCCATTAATACTACCAACCTAGGATTAAGTGTTGGATAGGATAAGGATAGTGGAGAAAGAATCTGATAGTTATCGCAGTAAGCGAAAAGAGAAGAAGAGTCAACTAAGAAAGTGTTGACTGAATCTAAAGGAAGGCTACTGACGATCGCGAAAATGAAGGTAGTACAAGTAAGTACCAGAATAAAGGCTACGGCAATAGAAATGATGGTAATAAGAATGACGTCAAAGGGCAAGGTTCTGATAAGAAGTGCCAAATGATTGCTTGGCTAAGAATATGTATTTAAGTCATGAGGCGTTAGAGAATTCTTTAGTTATGGGTATTCAAACTAGAGAATCGATCCCTATTACGTCTATATCTAGGAAGTGTCCTTTGAAAATGGACGAGGAAGAACTTGAGGTTGATCTCATTAGTTTAGGACATCGAAGAATTTGATGTAATCTTGGGAATGGACTATAGTTGACTGCATACCATGCCCATGTGGATTGTTTTAAAGAAAGAAGTCCACTTTAGATTACAATCTAGAGAAGAGTGATGTTCTCAAGGAACAAAACCTAGAACCCGATCGAACCTTATATCGGTAATGAAGGCTCGTAAGCTTTTAAAGAAAGGATGAGAAGGATTCTTGGCGTACATTGGTGATACGAGCAAGAAGGAAGTAACCGTAGAATCACTTTCTGTGATTAGATATTTCAAGGACGTGTTTCCTGAGGATTTACCGGGAATACCTCCATAAGGAGAAGTAAAATTTTCTATCGATTTGGTACCTGAGACGTCACCAATATCGAAGGCGCCGTATAGAATGGCTCCGTCAGAATTGGAGAATAAAAAGGAGCAACTGTAAGAGTTGTTGGATAAGAGCTTGATTAGAACGAGTGTATCACCATGGGGTGCACCGGTATTATTTGTGAAGAAGAAGGATGCGTCGATGAGGTTATGTATCGACTATCGTGAATTGAACCGTGTGACGGTAAGGGACAAATACCCGTTGCCCAGAATAGATGATTTGTTTGACCAACTTCGTGGAGCCTGTTATTCCTTGAAGATAGACTTGAGGTCTGGTTATCATCAACTAAGAGTGAAGAAGGATGATATAACTAAGACAGCCTTTAGAACAAGGTATAGTCATTATGAGTTGTAGTGATGCCGTGTGGGTTGATTAACGCGCCGGCAGCGTTTATGGAACTTAAGAATAGGATATTTCCGAAGTTCTGGATAAGTGTGTGATTGTATTCATTGATGATATCTTGGTGTATTCGAGGACCAAGGAAGAACATGAAGAGCATTAAGGTGAGTACTGCAGATTTTAAGAGAGCAGAAGTTATATGTTAAATTCAAGAAGTGTGAATTCTGGTTGGAGAAAGTAGCATTTTTGGGGCACGTAGTGTCGAAAGAAGGAATTTCTGTGGACCCGACGAAGGTAGAAGCAATAATGGATTGGGAAAGGCCTACTACGGTAACCGAAATAAGGAGTTTCTTAGGTTTGGCTGGCTACTATAGGAGATTCATAGAAGGTTTCTCGAAGTTGTCAGTGCCATTGACGGGGTTAACTCAGAAAGGAGCAAAGTTTGTTTGGTCAGAAGAATGTGAAAGGAGTTTTGAGGAATTGAAGCGACGATTGGTGTCCGCACCAGTTCTTGCTTTACCGTCTGGATCGGATGGATTTGTAATATATAGCGATGCCTCGCTTAAAGGGCTAGGCTGAGTGTTGATGCAGAATGATAAGGTTATAGCTTATGCATCTAGGCAGTTGAAAGTACATGAGAAGAATTACCCGACCCATGATTTGGAGTTAGCGGCAGTAGTATTTGCCTTGAAAATTTGGACATTATTTGTATGGCGTGAAATGCCAGATTTTTACAGATCACAAGAGCCTTAAGTACATTTTCACTCAGAAGGAGTTGAACATGAGACAACGGAGATGGTTGGAGCTTCTCAAGGATTACGACTGTGAAATATTGTACCATCCTGGGAAAGCTAACAAGGTGGCAGATGCCTTAAGTAGAAAGAATCACGGAATGTTGGCGACGTTGATCTCTAAGGGGGTAAGTATGTGGAATGATGTCAAGGAGATGAACTTAGTGGTGAAGGTAAATGGATATTTGGCTAGATTGACGTTACAGCCTGCACTGTTGAGCAAGATTAAAGAGGCACAAGAGGTAGACGAGGTGAGAGAAGCTCTAATCGGAAATGGGCAAGCAAAGGATCTTCACATGGGTGAAGATGGAATATTGAGATACCAAAAGAGAGTATGAGTGCCGAACAATGACGAAATTAAGAGGGAGTTACAAAGGGAAGCTAAGTCCACGATATGTGGGACCATTCGAAATTCTTGATAAGATCGGGGAAGTGGCTTATCGATTGGCGTTACCGCCGGTATTAGCTGGAGTGCATAATGTGTTCCATGTCTCCATTCTAAGGAAGTATATTCATGATCCGAGTCATGTGATAGAATACAAGCAGCTAAGAGTTCGGGCAGATTTGACGTACGATGAACGACCAATCAAGATCGTCGACAGAAAAGACGAGGTCATAAGAAAGCGTACGGTTCCCTATGTAAAAGTGCAATGGAGCAATCACTCAGAAAGAGAAGCGACATGGGAACAAGAAAGTGAAATGCGAGAATTGTACCCGGACATCTTCTCGGAGTAAGAATTGTCAAAGTTTGAGGACAAACTTCTTTTAAGGGGGTAAGAATGTGATAACCGGATTTTTTTTTTATTAATTATCTTATTTTTGGTTTTTATTAATTTAATTAAATGATAATTAGAGTTACAAAGTAATTGAAAGAAGTGGGCCCAAGGAAATTGCATTGGCCCAAAATTAGTATTAGTAAACCCAACCCAATTAGGAATCAACCCAAGGTATAAATTAATGAGTTAGTCAACTTGGGAATTCATTATTATCATAAACTCAAAAAAAAAAAAAAAAAAAAAAAAGGAAAACAAAACCCTAGTCTAACCCTAGCCGCCGGCCGATCAATAGGAGGGAGGAGAAGAAATTTTCCGGCCATTGTTTCGAAGATACAATCCGATCATTCTCAAGGTAATACTAAATCCTACTCTCCAAAATTTGTTTCGTTGAATTTGGATTAGTAAATCATAAGTTATGCATGAATTAAGAATATAAATTTTAGGGTTTTTGCATGCTAGTAATTTATGATAAAATTCTAAAGGTTAATGAAGTTGATCTAAATGCTATGAAAAATTATAGTAGTCTTGATACTAGTTATTTTTAAGATTGATTTTATAATCTTGAATTGAATTGATTGATATTATGCAATGCTTGGGAATTGACTATATAAATCATTGAGGTTGATTTGGGTTTATCAAAGGAAGAAAAAAATTATGGATTTCCCCAAAGTACATATTCGGCCGAATGGCCTAAGCCATGGAAATTGATTTTTGTTGAGTTAATTGATCCTCGTTAAGTGTATTGTAAATAATATTGATGTTTGGGAATTTAGAAAAATTTAAAGAACTAGAAAATTGATCAAATCAAGGGATTTTAGATCATGCATGTCTCGGCAATGGTAGTGAATTATGGGTGTTGAATTCGGTTTGTGAAAGTTAAGAATTGGGACGGAAAGTTAGTGTTTCCGTTAAGTTTCTAACGGAAAGAAAACAAAATCGTTAAAAGGATTGTTAACAAGTTAGAAAAGTAACTTGAGGAAATAGAATAAACACTTGGAAGACCTTGAAGGTTAAAAGTTAACGAGAAAGGAAAAGATTAGAAGTTTCAGTTAGTTTCCTAACGGAAAAGGACTAAACTGAAAAGAATTAAAGTTAGGAGGAATAAAAAGGAAACCTTTGAAGTTAGAGGGGCCTAAGTGATTGAAAAGAGAAACTTAGGGGACCTTATGAACAGAACCAAAGTCCAAGGACCTTCCTGTAATTAAAGGAAAGTTGAAGGACTAATCTGCAATTAATCCAAAGTGGAAGGACTAAATTGCAATTGGGTTAAAGTTGAAGGACTAATCTACAATTAATCCAAAGTGGAAGGACTAAATTGCAATTAAGCCAAAGTTGAAGGACCAATTTGCAATTAACCCAAAGTTGAGGGACCAAATTGTAATTAACCCAAAGTTAGAGGACTTAATTGCAATTATATCAAAGTTAAAGGACTGACTAGTAAATCAAAGTCAGAAACTTAAACGTAAAGAAAGAAGTAACAAAGTAAAGAAGTTAAAACGCATCTCTCAGTTAACTAAGTAGAAATAGTTAACCATGTAGAGAATACTAAAGTAAATTACTCCGTGCCTTGTAGATTTGCACAGAGAGGAGATTGCGAGGAAAAGCAATTCAGGTAATGGATTACGTTCCTTACAGTATTTGAACTCCTGTTTATTGGAATTCGGTATTTCTTTCTAAAGTTAGCTATCAGTATGGCATGATAGTATTTGAATGAACTCTGCGTTATTGAACGTTCCTTGAAAGAATCTATACTTAGTGATGTCCCCATCGATCTACTAAGTATCGAAGTTTGAAACTTGTATCACATACTTGTACCATGGTATGTTCTAATTTTAACTTGTAAGTTAATCGCTTACTCGTTAAGGCATTTAATTTTAACTTGTAAGTTAATCGCTTACTCGTTAAGGCATTTAATTTTAACTTGTAAGTTAATCGCTTACTCGTTAAGGCATTTAATTTTAACTTGTAAGTTAATCGCTTACTCGTTAAGGCATTTAATTTTAACTTGTAAGTTAATCGCTTACTCGTTAAGGCATCCAATGTCCAGTTAGAAAAGACACTGAAGGACAGTCCAGTTAGAAAAGACTCGTCCTTAAACTAGGGATTGCATGAGTGATCACATGCCTTCTCTCAGGAATTGTCTGATTACAAGGATGATTCTAGACCCCGAGCATATGTGTGTGGATACCATATATGTTACGACCCACACTATTGGCTGAAGAAGCTAGGTGTACCAATTGTACCTTTGGCATTGAGGTTATAATGTACGTTACCAAGGAATTGACGGAAACTTGAATGAATCCCTTTGGATTGTAGTGCCATAATCCTTTGAAAGTGAAATCTTAAAAGTAATAAGACTGTATTGTTCTGCAGCCTTGAATCCAAAAGTAACTGAACCTATCTTTGAAAAGTTATTCTAAGTATTCGTTCTGGTCGTCTCTCCTTAGTAACCGGAGAGGCCACGTATGAACTTACTGAGCATTCGTTCGCTCATCCCTTCTCTATAAATTTTGGTTTCAGGATTTAAGTAGAAGGACAAGACAAGGAAAGCAGCCGTAGAAAGACGGTGGATTGAAGATTCTTAACTTAGTAGTTCTAAGTTCATTTATTTTGATGTAAGTTGAAGTACATTGATGGTTAGGGTTGTTACCTACCAAGACAAGTTTAAGTTACGCTTCCGCTATTGTTTGAATTTATGGTTAAATAAGGGGCCGTTATGAACCCTAATTTGAAGTATTTATTATTGTTATTTATGGATATTTAATGCCATTAAATGCTCAGATATTATAAGAAAATTCGGGGTGTTACAGTTGACACGTACTTAATCCACACACGCACACCATTTTACAAACGATATAATTTTTAATCCATAGAATAGAATGCAGGACTATTATTTGAAATTTGTTGTTCTGGTGCAACCACATATTAACTGCTCTAATCTTTACCGTCCATACAAAACAATGGGAATGTGACCGAATTACAAACGTTGGCTACAACATCGCATTGCAGAGGATCCACTTCCAAAGGCATCGACATTCTTCTCTACTTTTTTTTTTCATACTTGTCCCCTGGGCATAATATGAAGCTTATAAGTTGGTAGGTTATAGAGTTTCCATGAATATGGATGAGGGTAGCAGGGTGTGATGTAAGAATTAATGCTTGTTATGGTGCAGTGTATCCATTAATAATGTGATGTGATACAGTTGGAGGTCAGAAACTTTACGACTTTGTAAATGATTGATTCTCCACTAGATTTGTTTATATTAGCAATGTTGCTCGGTAATAGTACATATTAACAAAAAAAATAGAAATAATTATATTGATATTTTTTAAATCAAAATTTAATTTAGTTAGCCATTTAAAAAAAAAAAAGTCAAAGAAGATAATAAAGAAAGAAGAGAGGAGGTGGAAATGAAAAGGAGTTGGTTCCCATAATCAAAGTGGAGAGAGGGGACACTTTTGGTTTCTGGTGGTGGCCGCCTGCTTTTGGAGAATGACACTTCACCATCCACCATTATCGACCGTAATTCCAGTTTCACCCCCTGCCTTATGATCATATTTACATTACAAACCACACGAGTTTAGCAACTTAAACAATATTTTCAAAACCATAAAAACTTGACTCAAAGTTTCAATGTGGAATGTTGTTACATAACAAGAAGCGATCATTTCAATGTGATTCTTAACACTTGCATCCCATGTTTCTTAATTAGGTACAATCACAAACAAAGAAACACATAGAGAATTGTGATTCTTCACACTTGCATTAATTCCTACGAGTTTGACCCAAAAAGCTGTTCCTGTAACTCATTGTTCTTGAGAGAAATGGAGCCTACAAAGAAAAGCGAGCCAATTAAACGAGAATAGCAAGGCCATGCTTGTTTGAAGAAGAAGAAGAATCCAGCAATGCCTTGAAGCTATATGGCTCGTGCATACACAGATCTGACACAACCTTTCTGTTCAGTTGGATGTTTTCTTTCACCAACCCTTGGAAGTTCCCATAATTAACCTGGTCATCACAAACAAGTAACATATCTCACTCCTATCAAACTCCAGTTCCAACAAAATCTACTGTCGGGTATAACTGATCTGACAAAAATGATAACTCCATATCCACACTATTGTTCATCGTTGTGCCTGGCAACCATGCAAGTAGGAAAGGCTACGTGGTCAAAAGTACACGAAAAAGTTTCTACCAAATGCAACATATTATTTGATGGATAATTCTAGATAATCCCATAAGTTCAGCAACTTTGGTGACTTTACTGGTTCAATTCAATGTACCAGACTATTCAGATTTTAGATTAGTTTAGAGGAAGTTATCCTCATTTTCTTGGGTTACGTTGTCTCTCACGAAGGTATTAGTGTTGATCCGATCAAGGTGGAAGCTATTGTAAATTGGCATGTTCCTAGGTCACTTCAAGAGGTGCGCAGTTTCCATGTGCTACCTAAGGGGAAGGTTGAAGATGTTTTAGTCCGGGTTGGTAAGTTCATATTCCCGGCTGATTTTTATGTTTTGGAGATGGATACGGATACTAAGGCTCCCATTTTGTTGGGGAGTCCATTCATGTCTATGGTTCATATTAAGTTGGATGTTTCCAACGGTTCTTTGACTATGGAGTTTGATGGGGATGATTTAATGGAGTTCAATAGTTTTGACTCTAAGAAAGGCTGATGTAGGAAGGTTCGCGGATCGTATCGACGAAGTTGCGGCAGGATTTTGCAGTTTGGTCGTCCGGGCTCAGAATGGCTATTATGAGTACTTTTCGAAAGGAATTTCACCACGAACAAGACACATTGCTTTGCCATGATGTACGATGATTTTCGGGCATCCGAGTCCGTTTAGGACCCGAAGACAGTCTTTTTTCGTTTTAAAACAGTTATTTTTATTTTCGGACTTTATTTCCTTATTTCATTGGTTTAGGGTTTTTCGTTTTTAGTTGCCCTAGGGGTATTTAAACACTTTTCGTGTTCTGTAGCCGTCAGACTATTATTTTTAATTCAAAGAGTTTTCTCTTATTTTCAGGCGGATTCCAGGCTTTCGTGTTCTAGGGTTTATTGCTGGTAAACTCTTGTGTCTAGCGCTTGCTATTCACGAATATTGCTTCCGTTCTGCGTCAAAGACCCTAAGGATGTTCGTGGATTAAGTATCATGGATGTAGTAGAGCCAAATATAGAGGATGGGTCCAAGGTATGCAGTGAGAATGATGATGTGAAGAATGGTTTGGAGATACTGGCAGTAAAACATGGGCCATTTGTTGAGAGAGCACATGAGCAGAAAGTAAAAGATCTTCCTGAGCATCGAAAACATGCAGATGTAGGTGAGGAAGAAGTGATGATGGCTAGTGGTCCGATGGTGGTAGAGAAGAAATGAGGTTTGAGCATGATGAACCAAAAGAAGAAATTATTTATGAAGATAATTCGAGCTCAAACGGGGTGGAGTGTGCATTAATGAGGTACCACTTATTCCCTTACATTTAAAAACGGTCCTTATTTTTATTTACTTTTTACACACTTAGGACACTCTGTAATTTAAGCGTGGGGGAAGGATTTGTTGTATAGTACGCATTTTTCTTTCTAGTTAGTATATTTCTTTTCAAAAAAAATGAAAATAAAAATTAAAATTAAAAATTAAAAAACAAATAGAGAGGCTAAGTGAAAACCCGAAAGGACGCTTAAGCAAAAGGTGAGGATTGAGTAATAAAATATCTTACATCCACCATAGTGAAATCATAAGGGAGGTTTGGAGTTTTGGGATGGGATATTCACTTTTGGAGTAGGAGGTTCGGATAGTGGAGATTAGGTTAGAAATCCTCGTTCTTTTCTCGAGTTATAAGGGGGTGTTGGTGTTTTGTTAGGTAAGTTTTGTGCGGAAATTTAAACCAAACAAAACCTTTATTTTATGAAGGAGATAGTAATGTGAGATAAGCGTGGGGGAAGCTTAGGACATTTTTAATTCTTCTTGGCTTTTGAACGTGGACATTAGTTTGGATACCATTTATTATGGTATTGGTATAAAGCAAATGTCATTTTTTTATGGGTAAATTACAAAATAGGGCCTAAAGTGTTGGGTTTCGTAGTAACATGCGCAGCGGAATTAAGCATTTAAAATTTTATGAAACCCAAAGCCTATAGATCCATTCATATGATTATGACAAATACATCTACTATGAATACAAGAATAATAACCCTTGAAGCGTTTCTTGATTTCTTGATCTTTGAATCTTGGGTTCTTCGCGGCTTTCGAATCACGAACGCAGGAACACGAACACGAAGATGATAACGGAATCACCCTCTATGGATATCCACACGCAAACAAATATTAAGAACTCTTTCTTAATCTTGACTGCTAGATCAAAAGGAACTATATGATTTTATATATTATTGATCTTTGATTCTCAATCTCTATCAATAATAATGTTTCTTCAAACAAGTGAATCAACCATATACAATGGCTGGGACTGATATATTTATATGGGTATAAGTCATTAACCCTTAAGGACTTAGGAAACCCAAATCCCGTCTCTATTTGTGCTGCAAGATTTTCCTGACCGACATGACTGGCACGGTCGTGCCAATGCCTTCGAGGCAACCTTCCCAGCCGCCCAATATTGGCACGGTCGTGCTTTATATCTTGCACGGTCGTGCCGAGCACAGCACAGTCGTGTTTGATATTTTGGCACGGTCTCGCCAAATGGTGCGCCAGCCACTTGCTTTTTGGCGATTAATGGCACGGTTGTATCTTCTAAAGAGCACGGCCGTGCCAGACCAAAACACAACCATTTTTCCCTTTTAACAATTCGTTCTTTTGTGTGTGACCCCATATGATTATATCAAGTTGGCAATGAGCCCAAACACACTTTGTTTCATAAATCATGAGCGGACCCTAGCAGGCCATCATGATTACCCAAATGATATAACTTGTTAAAGTTCGTTAATCCATTATAAAACATATTACAATCTCTTTGTTTCACGATGTCTATTGAACGTAATCCATGGTCAATGGTCAACTTACATAGTCCAATGCTTTCTCGATCTCGAATGTATTGATAAGACAAATCTTATTTGAGCACGGCCATGCATTTCATCAATACCATTCATCGAGTGGCCAAAACTTGACATCTCTCTTGACGAGGAACAAATCCTTTCTTGACTTATTACTCTTCCCTACATGATTCCGATTATGCCAATCATATTCTTTATAACCACCCGGTTAGGGGTAACGTTTGAATATGTCAAACATAATGTTCATCAAGTGGAAGACCGTAATAACCTCAAGTCTAAAGATTCCGGTAATATAACTATATGAGACTTAATTATGACATTGTGATCATGACATAAATCTCATACGGGTCAGTCCAGTATTTGGTCTCCAACAAATACCCATAAGTTTAATTGTATCCCATACACCATAATCATCATATGATCATCTATTAAACTTATAATAACAATTAATACATAATTATCAGGGGCGGGGATTATTATAATAAACATGCAAAGGATATAATAATCAACATTCAATATCTTTATTAAAACATAATCAATAGATAACATTAATCGTTCTCATAACGTGCCTAGAGCATACAACACCAACATAAAGTCCTCGGAGTGGTGCCAGTTTGGGGCCTGACGTGCAAAATTTAGCGAAATAGGGTCTGACTTGACACTTTTGATGCAGAATGGGGCTTTTTAACGGTTTTTGTTAGAAAAGTTAGTTAAGTCACATGTGATTTGCACGTGATTGACGAAATAGGTCAATTTGAAATGAGAAATAATTCTTAAGGGGTTAGATGTAAATACTTAAACTTAAAGTCTCAAAATATAAGTTTTTAAATTTTAAATTAAAATTTATAAATAAAATAACTATTATGATAGATTTTTGTTTTTTTAACATGAATAAATAAATTCTTTTGATAATTTTTTTTGTTCGAATCAAAATAAAATTATTCTAAGAGCCTCCGTCCTTTTGAGAGCGTCCGCTCTCCTTCGTTTCTCGGCCAGAGCAGTAGCCCGGGCCGCTTGCTTAATCTCGGCGGCGGATTTCGGGGGCATTGTATCAGTTGGATCTGCAATCAAGGATAATGATCAGATAAATAAAAGAAGAATGAGGAAAACAAGAAAAACAATCTGAAAGAGTACAATAAAAGAGACCGAGTAAACCAGGATCAGAACATGTCTCCCCCGAACTACAAGCAGAGCACTCAGAAATAAAAGCAAAGGACTGATGAACTTTTCAGTCGGGATTTCGCAACAAAGGGGCCATGTTAAACCTAGGCTCGGGGCCAGAGGCACAACGCGGGGCCACCCCGGCAAAAATTAGAATATCTTCATCATCGATAATAGCCTGAACGTCATAAACCTGAGGAATCACAATCACCGATTGGTCGTCCAGGGTAAAGCTCTTCTTAAAACGAGCGAGATAAGCCTCCATCGCAGCGCTAAGTTCGCGGCCTTCTTCCGGGTCGGGAAAGTTCTTTCGAGAGACCGAGATCGACGCCATATTGTCAGGACGAGGAAACGGCCAGCCTAACCGGTTCTGGATAACATAAGGGTATCTCTGCCATTGATCAAACTTGTTTGTAGCAGAAGAAAATATCTTCTCAGATCGGGGTTTTGTTTTCAAGCTCAAACAGCCCGCAGTTACTTGGTAGGTAAAGTAAATGTGAAGGGCGGACAAAGACGGCTCGTGCCCCAGAACACGGCTCACAACAATAAAAGATACCAGGTAGCGAACAGCATTAGGGGTTAGGTCCATCGGAAGGCATTGGGAAAACTCAAGAAATTCACAAATAAATGGATCTAGAGGAAGGCGGAGCCCGTTATCAAATTGAACCGGGAAAAAGATACAGCCTGATTGTCTCCCCGGATCAAAGGAGGGGGTCAGTGATTTGCCTCCAACCAGGGACTCATACTCAGCAAGACCGCAAACAAGATAGACTCTGGAATCAATACGAAATTGTGATAAATATTCGTCCTCTGGGTCCTGCTCTCTCTCATCTACTAGGCCCGCCCTAGAACAGGACTCTCCTGCGTGACTAACCATCCTATTATCCGGACCTTCTGGGAAAGAATCTATAATCCTAACGGGGGAACGAAGCAAGTTAACTTTGCGGGCAGTTTCAGGGGCCAGTCTTTCTAAATGCCCGCGTGAATCCGTAGGGGTACCCGACGACTCTCCTTCATCAATCAGATCCTGCCTCCGACTATCAACCCCACCATCACCTCGGGCAGGCTCATCCAACAAAAAATTGTCGTCTTCGTCAGCCCGTTGTGAAGCATCCCCGCTACTGGTCACCTCAATCACACCATCATTCATATGGATATCACGGTCCTGGTCATAAACAGGCAGTACATCGTCTAGAGGAGTATCCAACCAAGTCCGAGAATCAGGCCCGCTTGTGGACACACGATCGCCAGCTAACCTCACCAACCTTCTAGCTTTTCCGGCCATATCTACGTTAGTCGGGAATCGAGTTAATGCGGCTTTCACAAAAATTCCTAATTGTTCATAACCCCCTAAAACCCTCATTCTTCCGGAATCGAAATGGACCGAGGGACCTGTCTCCCACAACAGGGGTAGAATCTAGGAATCCCAGTCATAGACTATCCCTATAGTCTTGAAAGCATCCAAGGAAAGCCTTTTCCAGGCATTTATCAGATATCGGTAAATCCCTCCCGTTCGTCGACAACAACCATAAAGGTCAGGACGAAGCATTCTCCCCAGGTCCAGTTCGTCCATGGTCAAAATCAGAGGTTTTTCGACAAAACATTATAAAATCGAAGGTGGACCCGGGATTCCTAAGAAAGAGGTGATTCAATCGGTTAGAAGTTGAAAACTTTGTTCGTTACTTCAGAAATTTTGAAAATACGGCTTTTTTAGGTTTATCCCAAATGGACGGCGAAAAGCTTAAAATCGAAAAGTTAGCAGTTAGAAGTCAGGCCACGAAAGCAAAATTTGAAGGGCTACCTGTTATTTGATCGAGCTAAGGAAACAGAAGAATCAAATCGTCGTTGTTGATAGCAATAATCTTTCCAAGAGCAATAGCAGAAGATTAAGGGTGTTGAAAGTTTTGAATTATCCAGTTAGGGTTATTTATACCCCCAGGGCGGGTCGGGTTTTGTCCAAGATCCAGATTAACCCGGCATACACCCGGAAAATGAAGAGGCGAAACCAGCTTTTTCGAATTCCAATGACGGTTCACATTTAATGAGCGTGCTCCTGGTCATATCAAGGGACTGACAGCTATGTCACTAGCCTGACACAAGGGGCCCACTGTCCTATCGTCAACCACCATCGTGAGACTCCCGTCCCATGGTATTCCGTGTCCGTATTTACTGCGTTTGCCCGGACCGAGCCATGAAAATGTAACTCCTCGTGCCGCTCATAAATAAGCTGACCCTCAGAGTTAGGGGCCACTGATGAGACCGAGCTTTATAAGACCAGATTGAACCCGGTCTAAACCAGTACGACCGAGTCCGCCCAAACCGGCCCTGAACCCTGAGGACCGAACCAAATAAGCCCGCAGGAGAACAAGCTCGAGAGACACGGTTTCCCGGACGACCATGACCGAGGTGGCCCTGCCTTCCGCTATCCTAAGGGTCCCTGTAACGACCCCAAAACCCGTCCCTATTTATTTTATATTTTTGAGGGATTTTAATTTGACATTATGTGTGCATTTTATGTGTGGTAGCCGAAGGTGGAGGTGTGGAGAGAGAAAGTGTGTGTGTGTGTGATTTTAGAGTGAGGGAGAGATATGACGCAAATGAGAGATTGAGGGAGGGTGATTAGGGTTTTATTTGGGACTAGGGTTAAAAATGGTATTTAGAAAATAATTTTGACGGGGTCAATGGTATATTGGGTTTTGATGGAATTTTGATCTGAGCTTCTATTGTAGTGTGGATTTTTAAATCTCACTTGAGTTTTTATGGAGAAATGATATGTGTGGAGGGCCTTGTGGAATTTTCTCCAAAATTATGATTAAAATAAAAATTCATTTTGGGACAATTTTTTTTCAGAAAATGGGCACTCTCGTGGGGAGTACGTACGTAAATCGATCCCTCCCGGCTCCCACCCTACTAAGTGTAGTTCAAATATCTTCACTCCTAATGGCAAAAACTATATACACAGCCCCGTAAATACACAGCCCATTTAATTCCATCGCTGCCCTTGCACGTCTCGTGTATACTTACACGAGATTAGAGCTTACATCTCGTGTACATATACACGAGATACATCTCGTGTAAGTACACACGAGATGAGAACCGCAACTGCAAAAGCAACAATAAACATAACTTGGAATGAAATTTGATTCTCAAATAGGACATCTCCACAAAACATCAATAGACCATTACACATATACTATCGCCTAATTGTATACGAAATGAAAGTGTTAACAAGGATAAGCATATAATTCAAACATTCATACAAACTGGATAAATCAAAAAATATTAGTGAAACATTTCACCCCAAACCTGTTCATTCGAAACAAAAAATATTATCAGTACTCAAGAAAAGCAGCATAGGATGATAATTAATGGAATATTTAGAGTGTGTGGTATAAATAACTTCAATATTTAAAACATTTCACATTAATGCTAAGCTTACTATGCAAGATGCGTGAGTCTCGTATGGAAAGTCACCAATCCCTCAGTAGTAGAGTCACCCCAAATCTGTCTGGCTCGGTGGTCACCGAACCCGTACATCAGTGAAACATCCTCTGGCCCACCACCGGGGTCCCTCTGAAGCTGCCATGATGGTGGCGCATCCTGACCCCGCCTCCTCCCGTGTCTCAGAGGTCTAGGCGGCTCTACTACATCATCATCCTCCTCCTCCTGCACCCCCACCTCCACCTCCTCCTCCTCCTCCTCATCATCCTGCCCCCCCCCTCCTGCCCCTCCCCATCCTCCTCCCCATCATCACTATCACTCTCCTCCTCCCCATCATCACTATCACTCTCCTCCTCCTCATCATCACTATCCTCCTCCTCCTCCTGAACATCATCAGCTGTTGCCGCCTCCTCCTCCCTATCCTCCTGCTCATCATCAGCTGTGGCATCCTCGTCATTCCGAGCCTTGCTCCGGTTTTCTCCTCTCTCCAAACGCTCTTCAGCCTTCCTCTTTCTAGCTGAAACGGTCATAGGATCACGTGCCTACAAAAAACACAAATAAGAGACAATACATTAGCGACAGTTACAGTATATTAAATAAATGAACACAATGCTGACTGATAATTCACAATATTCAGAAGGATCCTTCTCGTGTAACACCACTCGAGATGCATCTCGAGTGGGTTTACACGAGATGACATCTCGTGTAACACCACTCGAGATGCATCTCGAGTGGGTTTATACGAGTCTTGTCTCGTGTAAACACACCCGAGATGCATCTCGAGTGGTGTTACACGAGACACACCAATTTCAATTTCAAAAAATACAGCGTACTTTGGGAATATAGAAATGTAGAATAAGGTTAAAAATTGCTTACCTTTTTCACAGGCGCTGTAGACGAGCTAGTCCCGGCGGCGATGTGGGCGGCGGTTGTGGCGGCGGCGATCCCGGCGGCGGTCTTGGGTATTTTAAGTTTCACCATTTCAATTTCGATTTTTTTTTTTTTTTTTTTTACTGTTAGAGAGAGAGGTGAGAGAGAAGAACAGAACAGAGCGAGCGAGAGAGAAAGACGACGCCGACGGTGAGCGACGACGGTGAGAGAGACGTCAGAGAGACGTCGTTTCAAACCGAGAGAGAGAGAGGGGTTAGGGAGCGAACGTGAGGGAGAGTGAAATTGAAAAAAAAAAATAAAAAAAATATATATATAGGGGTACTTTGGTAATTTAACGGGGGCTGTGGAAATAGGGGCTGTGTATATAAACCAATCCCTTCTAATAAATGCTCCTAATATTATCACCCTTTGATATAAGAAAATATATTCTGTCTGCTCCTTTTCAAATCTCTCTCACCGGCTGGCCGTTTGCGAAGAAGTTTTTTAGGTCAGAAAGTAGTTCAATTCAGAGATGACGCCGCCGGCAGTCGTAGAAGGAGGCGCCGGTGCTGTCGCTGCCGCTGGCCCTGCCGGAGGGAGGCAGCAACAGCAGCAGGGTTTTGGACAGATGCTTACTGGGATCATACGAGTTGCGGTTTTTTGGTACTTCGCTTCCAAATTCTTCTCACCACGTAAACCTACTTCTTCTTCTTCCGAGCCTGCTGTCCAGATCTCCAATCTTTTCCAAAAAGCCGAACCTTTGGTACTTTCTTTTGCTCTTTCGTATTTATGCAAGTTCTTGTTTTTTGAATCTGGGTTACCGATTGATTAATAAATCATGTCAAAAGCTATGTTTACTATTCATGTTTTTAGTATGCTTATGATAATTGTTGATCATAATTACCCTATGCTGCAATCACTGAGATATATTTTTGCATATAAGAAGATGAGGGTGAATTCATTATTTTATTTTTATTTTTTTATAAACGAGTCAACAGTATAGTAGTAGACAATTAATAAAGCTGCTTCCGAACTTTGGAGGGAATGCCCTCACAGAAGAAAAGTTATTATCATACCAGATGGAAATCTGGACAAGTTTTAAGTTTTATAAAATATCTCAAGTTGGTTTATGATTGGACGGACTTGGTTCAAGAGTTGTGAGATCTCTCTTCACGGGGTAAAAGAAATTTATATCGACTATAGTGCTGCTGTCATGATTTTAAAGGTGAATTGAACTTATCTTCTATTGTGGACTGCTCCAATCATAGTTATCGTCGTATGTGCTTTTGTGTGGGCATAAAAGCAGCAGTGTCTCAGAGTATTTGGAAGGGACATAAGAAGCGGAATGGCCAGGAAAATGAGCAGTGTGTGAACCTCTGTAGATATAAACCTGTCCTTGATCATCTGATCAGTGGTGGAGACTTCACATTCCCCAGATTGTTGCTTCTGCATGAGTTGACGAGGTATCAACATGTAGGTTGGATCATAATTTACTTCAATGTTGGCGCTACAGGAAATTTGTTGTAGCAGAAGGCTGGGGATGTTAGCCATTTGATGCTTCAATCTCTTGGTTTGATGCTTTTTCTTGTTTTCGCATTGTCTCTCTTTGGTCCCAGCCATAGTTATCAAAAGCGCGCCTAGGTGCGCCTAGGCTCCGGGCACACCTTTTACGCCTTGGTGCGCTTTGGGCTTTTAATAACTATGGGACGCACCATAGTTATCAAAAGCGCACCTAGGCGCGCGCCTAGGCTCCGGGCACACCTTTTGCGCCTTGGTGCGCCTTGGGCCTTTAGTAACTATGGTCCCAGCATCTTTCATCTGTCTTTCACTTTTTTTTTTTTTGCTTTCAGTAGTTACAAAAGTATCACATAACCAAACATACCCATTATGTGGCAAAAGCATGCAAAGCGCCCTTTTCCAGTCCAAATCTGGTTCCATATTCTTGAAGATAAATATATTCGTAATTTCAGATGGCTTTATCGGGAATTTCTGATTTTGTGCAGAACTAGGATACAGTGTTATCATTCTTACTGTTCCTTTCAAGTGTGATGATTATAGCGAGCCTATCTAGGATCTGTGTTCGGGTTGATATCGCATACCATAGTTGCAGCTATATTGTTTGTTTCGGGTGCACAGTAGTGTAACTGTGTTGCTCTTAAGTGTTTTTTTTTTTTTGACAATTTACAATTTGTGCGGTAGGAGGGATGAAAATATTAGTGTCTCAACACGCTATCCTGTCTACATGAACATACATAGTAACATGTAGACTCTTCAATAGATCACCGTCTTTGCTTGTAACATAAATAACTTGCATAGAGTGTTTTGATGTCTTCCAAGGTAATTGCGAAATGTGTAAACACTCTCAACTCAATAATTGTCACGTGAGTATATGAATTGGCGTTATCTGCCTGTTTCTGAAGTGCCTTCCATTCTGGCACTAAATTTCATAGGGATGCTTTCAAACAAGTAGTAGTATTGCAAGACCATGAAAGCATGGTTAAAGTTCATCTTTTGGCTCATAATGCCATATAACTATGGAAATATGAACTGTCCTGTTGATTATTCAAATGTAGCAGTAGCATACACTTGCTTCTTGGCTGCAAAAGGCAATCCCAGTGGTTTGGTGCTTTCTTAAGTGTGTTACTTTTATGGATTTTTTCTAATAGATTTCCACCTGACATTAAGCTGCTATTTATCTTCTCCAGGATATGTGGGTTTATCTTTCGGAACATGAAAAGTTCAATGACTTCAGTAATGAAGGTGCACTTGTTTGGCAAGAGACGAATATACCTTATGCGGTCTGGGGGCCGGAGAGTACCAGGTCTCTTTCTTTGAAGTACTATCCGTCTGAGGTAAATAGCCATTTTTATTAAGTCCCTGCTATCATGGAGACGCTGCAATTTAGTATAGCACCTACCGCTTCAGAATTCAATATATTTGACAATTTTATTATTGAGCTTCTTTGTTAATATATATACTGGTTAAGCTAATGTATGTCTTTCTTCCATATGGTAATGGATAATGTATTTCATCACTTATTTTTAGGATCTGAAGCACAATGGAACTCTTTATGCTCACGTCTACTTCACACGTTCTGGATATCCAGCGGATCCCAGTGATCCTGAATACCAGTCATTAGCTGCCTTTGGAAGGACTCACTGTACTGTTTGCAATTTGTTCTACTAAATAATCATTTCATTAGCTAGAAGCTACTTCGTATTGAATTTGAATAATTATTTTTTATGCATTGAACATTTTTTCCTTTCCCAATTGCAGCTGTCGTGGCATATTTGCCAAAATCAAAAGCAGATAAAAAACGGAGCCTATTAGCGAACTCCAAAGATGCTGGTGAAAGTGGCGAACAGGATGTGGCCTCGGAGGTTTGTTATCTCTGTGAATTCTTAATGCTAATGAAAAAGATGCAGCTTAGGTATTGGATTCTTTTTCCATTTGTGGATTTGGATGTCTAAAAAGAGAACCGCCATCTTAGAAAAATTGACCATCATTCATTTGTGTTGGTACAAATGGCAGTCATTTTTTTGGTAACATTGGCAAGAGTCGTAGTACGATTTTCTTTGTGATTTAGCTGATATTTTAAATATATATTTCTATCTTTTGAATTGAAAGACATTATAAGAAATAATTGAATGAAATTTATCAATCTTTATCTTGTCAGTATGGTTATATATATTCCCAAGTTTGTGCCGTCCTTGAATCTATGACACGTGCCGAGAAATGAAATTCAATGACTACATCTATAGTGGACTAATTCATTGTTAAATAGCTAGATAGTTCATTTGACAGGCAACCGCTCTTTCAGATGTCGCAGTTGCCCTGTCATTGCCGTAGCTGCCTTTTCCGTCTTATTAATGGCTCGTGTATCTTTATCGTCGCCTTTGCCTCTTACTTTGTGGACTGGTGATTCTAGATCTTTTCTCCACACTGTCTCCCCATTACCAGGTCCAAACCATGGTATCTCATTCTCCTTTCGATCTAAAAATCTTTAACTTCAAACCCTACCCTACAGTTTAACTATTTAAGTCCCAATTCCTCCCTCTCTATATATATACTCCCTCCGTCCCAGCACAAGCAGGACTAGAGGAGTGGGCACAATAATCAAGAGAAAAACAGTGTAGGTGTGGTAGAAAAATGAAGAGAGGGAATGAGTGGGGGTAAATAGTAGTGTTGGTTGAATAAGTTGAGTGGTGGAAAATGAAGAGAGAGAATGAGTGGGGTTAATTGGTGGGGTTGGTGGAATATAAATATATTAAAACATTTCCATTTTGGGCAGTCTCAATTGTTTTGGGACGGTCTAAAAGGGAAAGAAATCCTACTTGTGCTGGGACGGAGGGAGTATATGTATGTATATATGTATATATATATTATGTATATTACCTTTTTCCCTTCTAAATTCAAAGATCCAGGATCTACTGTTTGGACTTTGAAGCCAAATATTTCCATCGGTTCTTTATACGCAAAAAGTGTTGTTAATTTTTGGGTGACGGAACAAGTTCTTTTATCAATTGTTTTGTTTTTGAATTATAAATCAGAAAATGAGAAGAAGGTGGCTTGGTGGTTAAGAGCATATTAGTTGATATAGGGGTGTGCATTACTTTGATTTGTAAGATTGATGTTTACGGTAGTAGTGATGGTGCAAAAATGGCATTTGGTTCAATTTGGCCTGTGTTTTCAACAATAACCAACGACAGAGGAACATGAGTTGGGGTCGTTTGGTTCGGTAAACTGAATTTGGAATTTGATTTGGTTTATTGGTTGTTGAGGTTGAAATTTGATTTTGTTTTTGTTGGATGGACTTCGATAGTGGAGTCGTGGTGGTGAGGCTGATAGGAGATGGGGTGGTGCAGTTGAGCCCATTGAACAATGGAAAAATATAAAAATGTAATTGTTTTTTCGATGTAATTTTGTGTAGCTAATATTTTTATGGTAGTTTCAAAATGAAAAATACATTATCGTTAATTTGGGAAAGAAAATAATATAGTAATATTTTTATTCATATATGATATGAATATAGAGAGGTTATGAAGGAATAAAATAAAGCTGTCTAATAAAAGTAATAAACGGAAAAAAATTAAGATAATTAATGTATATTAACATGGCTTGATTTTAAATGTGAATCTTCTTGGTACCGAAACCACCTTAAGAAACTGGCTTGCAAACTATTTTTCCAATTAACAAGTGAATAGTTCAAGCTATATTCAGTACTTCTCCATAGGAAATACTACTCCCTCCGTCCCTAAATGCATGTCCAAATTTCATTTTAAGTGACTGTTGGATCCGTACCCACACTTGATCATTTTTCTCGACCCCAGGTAACATATTCCCCCCCCCCCCAAAATCTTAGCAAACTAAATTTGAGTTTAAGTTCTACCCTTTACATTTTACTTAACATTTAGATATACCAATTTAGCCCTGATACCAAGGTTTTGTATGAAAATTGTGTTTCGTCTCAGTATCTACTTTGAGGTGTGGACTTGTAGAATGGAACATAATAGTAGTAACTTACAATGGATTTCTGCAAATTTTATATTTTATGTGCGCAAACCAAGTTACGTTATTGCTCGAAGCATTACAATACGGTTGAAACTAAATATGGAAATGTCTTTTTGTGCTACTTGGCATTCCTTGCATTTAATAAACTCAGGAAGCTATTATATTTGAACATTAGGTTCTCTACTTTAAGTTTTAGGGATTCAGGGCCACAGTATGGGCATCGGCTATGTGCTCATTTAGTAGATTGCGATCTCTTTTCCTGTGTTTATGCTCCTGTTTGTGTTGTCTTTCTTTCAGGGCTTCAATAATGGTCTCTGTCTAAGTAAGCTTTATTTTACTTCAGGTGGTTGAAGACCCTCAAATTGATTCCAAGGATGACACTCCTGTTGAGTGGATTTCATACTGGAAACCAAATGTTACAGTCAATTTGGTTGATGATTTCACAAAGTATGTGATCCCTCCCCTCTCTCGATGTGTGTGTGTGTGTGTGTGTGTGTGGGTGTGAAGCAAAGCCAGTGCTCCCTCATAAATTACAATTTCTTGTGACCTTTGGAGTTTGCAGAGAAGCGTAACCTAGTTTCTGAAAAATTGTGTTTTTGAGTCTCTAATAAAACCATATGAACGTTTTTGCAAGAACCAATGAGACCTTGAATCAGAAGCTTAATTACCAAGTAGTGAAAGACAGTATTGTACCTTTGACTGAGATGTTATATTCCTTACCAAACAGTTTTACTTAAGATTGTCCAACGTAGATCTTTATTACACAGATGACCCAAATCATGTACTTAAATGCATATCAGTTAACATTTTCTTTTTTGAAGCAAACCAGCAATATATTAATTGTAAGAACAATTAGCAAGGTATCTAGAGAGGAGAGTTCGGCTTGATGTAAGAAGGGAACCTAGTTTGGACATGTTTCTTTACTGAGAACGAAGATCATAAACGTGCTTAGAGTCAAACTCGCAAACTACTGCTGCAGACCCAAATTTTTCTGCACTTGCCAAAGGGCCATAGCCTCCCCTCTTCCACATGTAGTCAATCGGGCATGAGGTGAGTTCGTGCCGCCTCAAAGACACCCCTGTATTCCAAATAACCATCCCAACACATGATGTTGAATTGATGGGTATGTCCGTATGAAAGTGACACACGAAACACAATGCAGCGAAAACCCTGCGGTTTCACAAAAGTTGCGCATCTCCTCCTTTTCCAAACCCTCTGAACACAATCTGAAGAAAATAACATATAGATTTTGGGCTAGGCCAAGCTTCCTCAGCCACCTCAAACGAACGATTCCATTGATAATTGAGCCACGCGACAATGGAGAAAAAAATTTATTACGTGTCTCGTCACGCACCAGTTTGGCGATAAACATTTAGTTGGCCTGTGGAGTTACAACTTGTCATTTGTGTTGAGTTCATTATGCACTAGAAATTAGGAAAAGATTTACCCGGATATTTCCCACAGTCCTCTAAATCTGAAACCCGATAATCATGATTTGAAAAACGAACAACAGATAAAAGAGAAAGAAGAGCACCTACTTCGTCACACTCCCTATCGTTGAGATAAAAATAAAATAAAATTTCATGACATAGAATCCTTCCCTTCCGCAAACACTCGAAACCTATCAATAGGGGCCAAATGAACTAACGAAAGACGATATAAGCGAGGAAAAATATCTCTTAGGCAACAACTACCTACCCAAACATCATCTCAATAACTAATGTGAGCCCCATTACCTACATTCAACTGAATAAAGAGATTGAACACTAGTGACACTGATGTATAAACTTCCATAGGCTTTTGTGCGAACCCGAACCTTTGAAAACTATATCCCAATAATTATTATGCATCCCAATTTACTGTTGATCACTTTATGCCAAATAAATTGAGGCTCACGAGGAAAACGCCATAGCCATTTGCTAACTAGAGAAGTGTACCGAGTGATGAGATTGCCCAGTGCCGGACCACCCTTCTCTTTGGCCAATAAACTTTATCCCAGGTCACTAAATGATTCCTTCTATCCTCTCCCGATCCTTTCCACAATATATTCCTCACCGCCCTCTCAATAGTGTCTGCCACAACAGACGAAATCTGAAAATGGAGAGATAATAAAGCGGGTTACTAGCAAGACATGCACGAAATAAGGTAATGCGCCCACCCAAAGAAAAATAAGCCCGTTTCTAGCTTGCAAGGCGTTTATTAACTCTCTCTACAATATACTGTAGCCTTTGGATGGTGCGGAACTCTAGAATTTGGAAATCAATCGTTCTTTTTTATGCTTTTGTGGGACAAAGTGGTGTTTATGGTTTCTTATGGCCCCAAAGAGAGATGCTTCACATTGAGTTAAAACCTTTACCGAGTTAAACACCTATTTGGTCCTTAACCTATTGATTTGTTTTCCTTTTGATCCTCAACCTATTTTGGTTTTCCTTTTGGTCCTTGATGTACCTAGGTGCAGGATAAAGTGGTCCTTAACCTATTTTAGTTTTCCTTTTGGTCCTTGATGTACCTATTTGCAGGACAAAGTGGTCCTTGACCTATTTTGGTTTTCCTTTCGGTCAACAAGCCATGTCGACGATTTTAAGGACCACTTTGTCCGGCAAATAGGTACATCAAGGACCAAAAGGAAAACTAAAATAGGTTAAGGACCACTTTATCCTGCAACTAGGTACATCAAGGACCAAAAGGAAAACCAAAATAGGTTAAGGACCAAAAGGAAAACAACTCAATAGGTTAAGGACCAAATAGGTGCTTAACTCAAACCTTTACCTGCTAATGAAACATTTTATTAATATTTTGATGTTAGTGCAATGTTTTTCTTTTCTTGTGTTTGAACCACTTTCCTTTCAAACATTCTAACTTATGTTTTTCTTTTGCAGGTATACTCAAAATGCTATTCCACCAAATATTGCTCCTTGTATCCTTCATCTCTTTTTTGATTGCACCTGCATGATTTTCTTTTTCGTCATACTTTCTAGTAATCTAGTGTCTTGGGACAGTGTGTCGTCCGAAAGAAGAGGGAGGTTTGGCTCTGGGCAATTTGATCAATTGGAACATCTCCTTAGTTAGTAATGGCTTTGGAGATTTCCTCGATAGCTTCAAGCTATTTGGCATAAAGTTATTATGAGCAAGTTCAGATACATACAGTAATGGATGAGATTCTTCTTTTAATGGCTCAGAAAGTCCGTGGAAATTCATTCATCACATGTTCAATCCTCTTATTTGTTTGAAGGTTGCTAATGGGGCAAAGTTGTTTCTGGGAAGGGAAGAGGATTGGGTTGTTTATTTTTTCTTTTAGAGATCTTTTTCCTCGTCTATATCGGCTTTCATTAGTTCATTGCGTCCTTATTTCAGATTTTTAAGGGTCTGGGGAATGGTAGGATTTGCTTTTCTTCGGCAATTTTAATAAGGGAGAATCTGCTGATGTTGCTATTCTGCTTTCTTCTCTATCTCATGTTCGTTTCTTGGATAAACATGATACTTGAATTTGGTCTTTAATGGATCTAGAAATTATTGATGTAAATAATTTACACCTTCCTAATCCGGAGCCTCATCCCATCTTCTTTTCCTCTTTCATCGTATGTGTGAGAGTCAAAATCTCCCTTCAAAATTCAAGCATTTGTGTGGATTCTAGATACTAATAACAAGTTTCACTCTAATGAGACACATGATCATTTCTTTCTTCATTGTAGCCTAGTCTGCTATCATTGAAACCATTTGCTTGAGGTGGCTGGGGAAGTATGGATGAGCTGAAAATCCATATCTTCTTTTCATCATATTCAGTTCATACGGATGGGTAAAGGAGGAGACGTGTGAATTTTGTGGAAGTGTGGGGGTTTTTTGAAGTCGTTTGGTGTATTTGGATAGTGTGGAATGCAAGGATCATTAAAAATAATTTCCTGAACATCTCATGTGGGATAAAGTGGTGTCATTAGCCTCTCTTTGGACATATGCCAATGGGGCATTTCGAGGTGTAACGCTCAATATATTGAGAGACTGGAGTGTTGCTGCAATTTAGTCTAGTTTTTTCTTTTCCTTGTAGATGGATTTCTTGTCCATCATTTGTAAATTGATTCTCTTTTCCTATCATTTTTTTTTTGAAAGTTCATCTCACGTGAGTAGAACAGAACCATCAGGGATAGCTAATTTAGACCTATAAGTTCCATGAAAAGCGTGTAGATTGTTTCGGAGGTTCTCTTGTCATTATGCTTGAAGATTGTTTGAGAGAAAGTGTGATATGGCCTCAAAGTATTTTTTCTCGTAATCTCGTGTAAATTGATATGCTGGGTCAGTTCAATCAGCTGGTAGGAAGCGAGGTTTAAGCTTTCGGCCGCGCCTAATAAATTGATAAATTGTAGTGAGTCCTTGAGGAACCTGAGCAAGGCAAGTTGATTGAGTAGGGCCGAAAATTTTCACGTCCGAACATGATAAAAACATCCTCTTCTTGTGTTTTCTAGATGCTAAGTATTTGTGGAAGGTCTAAATATTAGTATAATTTTTGTTTCTTTCTTGTAGTTATGATTTTAATTTCCTTTACTCATGGTGCATATATAATGCTTCTTAAGTTTATGGTTTGCTGTGAATTCATACTTTGAGATTCTTGACTTAAGTTGCAGTCATGAATGTTGAACCTAGCACAGGGAACTACTACCCAACCATTTTCATCAATGAGTTTTGGTTGCTTAGAGATAAGTTCATTCCCATCAACGAGACAGTCACTGAGTTGCCCCTACATCTGGAGGTTGGTCTCATAAGCATGACCAAGTGGCAATTGTTCCTGCAGATTGATCAGTCATTCCAGGTTCATCGTAGCTATGGAAGTATGATTGAAGGGGAGGCCGATGAACTAAAGGTATTTTTGACGAGGGTCAGTGTGATCTGTTTGACATGTGTGCCTTGCTTGGTGTTCAAATGATTCAAAAATTTATAAAACTAGAAAAGCTTACGCGAAAAGAAGAAGAGAAGAAACTAAAGTTTGAGTGATTGGTTGAAGCCACAAAGCGCACAGGCTCAATTCTCAATTCACTTATCAACTAAAACAAACTTCAATAGATCTTTATTTAACAAATAGGCAGAAAGCTCACAGTTCACAAGCTCTATTCTCCTATTACTACCTAACAGCAACTATGGAAAACACATATACCCATAGCTACCAATTATAATGCAACAAAATAATTGTAATTACTTAAAGTCTATCGATTTCTCTCGCGAGAAGATCTGTTGGCTTGCATGCCCACCAAAAGGACTTGGTTTGGTGAGATCGGAATTTAGAGCTTCGAGATTTTTTTTGGACCCCGTGCTGGTGGTTAGGTAATTGGGTTGTCCGAAAATGATACATAAAATTCAGTTAATAGTTTCCTTTTGTTTCCTCTCAAGACAATAAATAATGTCAAGAAATGTCAAAACTTTTACTCCCTCCGTCCCAAAATGATTACCTTTTCTGATTTAAGGGACACTTGAAAAGGTGAATTCTAATAGTAAAAACTCATAAATATCCTTGCTATCCGCTTTCCAAAATGTTAGGTTTGCAAGTATGAAATGAATTTTGAAATGAAATGGTAAAAAATCATCGAGGGACACATTTTGGATAAAAAAGGTCATTCATTTTGGGACAGAGGTAGTAATAATTAACAGCATAACTGAAAGCTTAAGCTTAGAGAGAGAGAGAGAGAGAGAGAGAGAGAGAGAGAGGGCCAAACAATATCTGGCCTCAACACTCCCTTCACTTTTACAATGATATCGGAATATGTAACTTTGTAGTCTAGTAATTTTGAGGGAACAATTCAAACCAGATCTTTTATGTCATTTTAAGTAGCCAACTCATGTAATAGCTTATATTGTTGAAGAAATTCTCTAACAATGCTTTTCAAGCTTTAGCAGCTGCCAATTAGCGACACGCCAATAAAGTTAGTAAAATGAGTATATCGAAAATAAGCTTTTTTATGGTTGATGTGTCGTAAGACTAGATGTATTAAATAAACACATCTTTTAACATTGTTAAAAAAGCTACCATTGATACTGCATATAGACAATTCAGTGTGTTATGAAGAGTGATTGCATCATTATCTACAAGATGGCTAGGGAGAGGAAAGCCATGAGACAAACTAATCTAGGCACCAATTATGACGGATGGGGGTTGTATGGTTTAAACGAGAATCTTGCCTTGGACAGAGATGAAAAGGACTCGTGTGGTTGGCCCTACGGATCATTACTGAAGCTGGATTGAGTTGAGTTGGATTAAATACTTGGCTAATAAGTCAGGACTAGTAATACAACACAAAAATTGGATAACTTAGAGTGGTTTAGCAGAAAATTAGGTAGTTAAGGGTAATTTGGATAGAAAAGATTATTAAGATTAAGAAACGAGTGTTGAGAAGAAATAGAAGGAAAGCTTGTTGAAACAGAGAATAAAAAAGAAGAGAGAATTGGATTGAAATCCTAGGAGTCACACATAGGGTTCTTGAGCCTCACACCCAAGAGAATGTTGCATCACCCCCCAAAGAGATACACTCAAACTTTGATTCATTCATTCACCCTGCTTTGAAATGATTCAATACATTTGCTGAAATTTTGGCGTCATTGATTATTTGTTTGAGCTTTAGGCATGGAAGAAAACCTCTCCTATAACCTTTGTTATTCTATACTCCCTCCCGTCCCTCTTTAATTTGCAATGATGAGCTTTGGCACAAGAATTAAGGAAATGATTGAAAGGTGTGTGTTGTGAGCGTAGATAGTTGGGTAGGAAAGAGAAAGTGGGTAGGAAAGAGAAAGTGGGTAGGAAATAGTAAGTGGATAGTTGTTGCGAGAATGACAAATATTAAAAAGTTCCCATTTTAAGATTTTTTAGATTAAAGTGGGACTACCAAAATGACAATTTTCGTAGATTAAAGTGGGCCGGAGAGATTATATCGGTGGGAGGGATTGTTTTTATTTGAGTTTTTCTCGATGTTTTCAGTTGCCTATAATACTGGCTTCCTTTTACCGTGCTGTCTTTACATTTGTAGTTTCACTCACATGTTTCCTTTCCTATTGTCCTGGGTTGTTGCTTAATTTGAACTTGTTTCTAGTTGTGCTCTTTGTTTCCCTTATGTTTGATTGCACATGTAGTAGCATTCTGTCTGTTTCTCCACTGATCGTATCTTACCCATTGGATTCCTTGAGAGTGGGTAACAACTAATCTGCCAAAAGCTGGTGTAGGTATTTCCTATGCATTCAGCTATTGTTTCGTTAGTTATTGGGATTTGTGATTCTCCCTGTATCTTTTTTTGTATATCTGATTGGATGATGGCCCGATCATATGTTTATCCAAGCTAGTTTTGTTATGTGAGGGGTCATACTTGTCGAGAGAATATATGATCTATCCTTCAGGGGAAAATGATTAAAAAAAACAAACAAAAAACACAGGCAACTGTTTACTTGACAGTTCACTTTTTTAATGAAGATCTAGTAGTTTCTTCTTTCCTTGTTTACTTGCTCTCCTCTCCACATGGTTTCTGGATTGGTTCAACGAGTATATATGTTATTCAGATTGTTTTACCTGATATTCTTACAGAGAGTGTTCTTAGAAGGAAACCCTATCCTCTTGGCGATTACCATGGTTGTTTCATTACTTCATTCAGTGTTCGACTTTTTGGCATTCAAGAATGGTAAAAGTTGATGACCAAATTTTTCTTGTGTTTGCTTATTCCATAAGTACGCATGCTGACCAAAGAACTGTGCTTTATACAGATATCCAATTTTGGAACAAGAACAAGTCCATGGAAGGGCTTTCTGCAAAGTCAGTAGTCGTGAACTTTATTTGTCAGCTCATTGTCTTTCTCTACTTACTTGACAATGATACATCATGGATGATATTAGCGAGTTCTGGAATTGGTTGCTGCATTGAATTCTGGAAAATAGGGAAGGCCATGCACATTGAGGTATATGTTGTATTACTTGCTGCGCAAAATCTTTTTTAGGATGTGTTTCAGGCTTAAAGAATTACCCTTTGACTCATTTTAGCTCTTCCGCAGATCTCTTATTGTTTAAGAATGTTCGTTATTTTAGCACATAGGTGTTACCAACGGGTATCAAGATATGTGTATATATATATATATATATATATATATATTTATATATATATTTTTTTTTATAAGAAAAGAAGTATATTAGATTAAAGAAGAGAATGTACAAGAGAAGGACAAGGAGTCCATCCAACAAGAAAAGAAGAAACAACAGCAACAATAAACATAACAAGAACTACACAATAGCCGCCGCCCAATCTCGCTTCAAATCAGATATAGATAATCCCTGAAAAGCGCCGTTGGCTGATACCCAAAGAGAAGCAACAGAAATCACTCGTTGCCAAAGCAAATGCTTTGGAAGATGCTGATTTTGAAAAATTCTGTCATTCCTCTCCATCCACAAACACCATAAGACAGCTGAGACCCCACATTTCCATAGAAGAACACTATCTTTACCTCTCCCAAAGCCTCTGAAATGAATTAACAAAAACGAGTTCAATGATCTAGGGCAAACCCATTGTTCTCCCGCCACCTCAAAAAGCCGATTCAAAAGATAATGAGCCATAGTGCACTGAAGAAATAGACGATCATGAGATTCATCTGAAGACTTGCAATTCACACACCAATCAGGCGAAATACATTTAAGAGGTCGACGAATCTGTAGCTTGTCGTTAGTGTTAAGCTTATTAAGCACTACAGTCCACATAAATGCTTTGATCTTGAAAGGAGTTTTAGACTTCCAAATGAGAGAAATAAGGGGAAACGGAGAAGGATTAGGACTACGAATCAAGAATTTCATAAAAGACTTGCAAGAAAACCTACTTGACCCGTCAAGAACCCACGTTCTAGAATCTTCGGTATGAGACAACCGAACATGAGATAAAGAATTAATAAGAGTGCTTACCTGAATAGCTTCACGATCATTAAGATTGCGGAAGAAATGAAATCCCAAGAAACTATATCCCCCTCACCAGGAACCACAAAATCAATAATTGGAGCCAAATGAACCGAGGACAAATGATATAAGCGAGGAAACAACTGACACAAGGAGGAGTCACCTAACCACACATCTTCCCAAAATCTAATCTTAAAACCATTCCCAAGCCTGAAACGAGTCAAAGGACGGAACAGACACTGATGAATGTATTTCCACGGGCTTTTATGAGAGCAAGATGCACACAATTGTGAGTCCCAACCATTATTGTCCATACCAAACTTGCTCTTTATCACTTTAGGCCAAATAGAATGTGTTTCTTGAGGAAACCGCCACAACCACTTACTAAGGAAATATTTCTCTTAACCAAGTTTCCCAACTCTAAGCCCCCCTTCTCCTTAGGGCGACACACCTTATCCCATGCCACTAAGTGGTCTCTCTTGCCCTCACCCGCACCTTCCCACAAAAATTTTCTCATAATACGCTCAATGTTTTCAGCCACTCTCCCAGGAATCCGAAATAAGGACAAAAAGTAGAGCAGGATACTCGATAAGCACGACTGAATCAGGGTAATACGGCCTCCGAAAGAGAAGTACGCCCTCTTCCAACTAGCTAAACGTCTATTAACCCTTTCCACAACCGGATCCCAAAAGCAAATGGGCCGGGGATTACCTCCAAGTGGAACTCCAAGATAGGATAACGGCCACGCCTGCACTTGACAACCAATCAAAGGAGCATAACTACTACCCACTTCCTCCCCCATATTGACCCCGACAATACCACAGTTAGCCAAGTTAATCTTAAGCCCGGACACGCTCTCAAAAACATGCAGAATACTCATTAACATTCTTAAAATTGCGCACGCCTTCCTCCAAAAACAAAATAGTGTCATCAGCAAACTGCAGGTGCGAGACCATGACATTCTCTCTCCCCAGTCTACAACCATCCACTAAACCATCTTCTTCTCCACTGTGTAACAGCCTGCTTAATATATCAGCAACAAGAGTAAATAAAAATGGGGATAAAGGATCTCCCTGCCTCAACCCTCTCGCAGCCTCAAACCACTGTTGCGCCTTACCATTCACTATAACAGAAAAGGTTGGAGATCTAAAACACCCTTTAATCCATTCTCTCCATCTAACTCCAAACCCTTTCCTCTCCATCACATGATCAAGAAACTGCCAGTTCACCCTATCATACGCTTTCTCAAAGTCGAGCTTCACCACCACACCCTTCATACACCGTCTTTCTAGATCTTCTACCACTTCATTAGCAATCAAAGCGGCATCAATACCTAGACGTACCCCTACAAAAGCACTCTGAGCTTCTGCAATGGTATCGCCCAAAACATTCCTCAACCTATGTGACAAAACCTTCGTGATAATCTTGTACACACTTGTCACAAGGCTAATGGGTCTGAAATCACTAACCTTAACAGAGCGGTCCTTCTTAGGCACTAGAGCAATGAATGTGGAATTAATACTTTTCCCGATTATTCCATTGCTAAAGAACTCCACAAACACTCTCATAAGGTCAAACTTCACAATATCCCAACAAGTGTGGAAAAAAGCCATAGAAAAACCATCAGGACCAGGAGCCTTATCACCGGCCATTTCTCCTACCGCCTTCCTAACCTCTTCCTCCGAAAACTCTCTCTCCAACCAAGTAGCTCGATCTCTAGCAATAGGACACCAATAGAGACCCTCAATTCTAGGCCTAGCATTGCACTCCTCATGAAACAACAACCTCTCCGGACTCCAACTGCACCTCAGAAATATAATTTCTCTGACGTCTCCCAGTTGCAACCCTATGAAAGAGTTTAGAATTGCAGTCACCCTCCCTAATCCATTTTGCTTTCAATTTCTGATGCGAGCTAATATCCTCTCGCAAAAGTAAGTCATCTAGCTCACACTTAAGAGAACATCGCCTAGCTTCTTGCTCGCTAGAGAGAGAACCAACCCCCTCAAGCCTATCAATCTCTGCAATGCCCTGCAGCACCATTCCTTTAGAATGTCTTATATCTCCAAAAATCTCCATATTCCACACCTTCAACTTAGATTTCAAAAATTGCAACTTCTTCATAAACACAAACCCTGCCCACCCTTGAACCTGACATTCACCCCACCACCCTGCGACCAAATCATGAAAACCTTGATGCAATAACCACATGTTCTGAAACCGAAATGGAGTAGGGCCCCATTGAACCGGACTCGACTCAAGAATAATAGGAAAATGATCAGACACGGGCCTCTCTAGAATCTTATGAACCAACGCAGGAAAGGCCTCCTCCCACTCAGCCGAAAAAAGAAAACGGTCAAGCCTGGACGCCACCTGACGCTGACCCGACACAGCCCAAGTAAACTGGCCATTAGAAAGTTCTATCTCTCTAAGATCGGTTTAACTAATAACATTGAAATCACCCCCTAAGCACCACCTAGAACCACATAATCCCGCTAAATCATTCAACTCTTCCCAAAACGCCTCTCGAAATCTTGGGCGGGGAGGACCATAAGTGGAAGAAAACCACCAATTGCCCCTCCGCACCTCTAGACAAACTGACAACGAAAAGGAGCCGTCAACCACCTCTTAGTGTCAGCAAATTTAGATAGTTGGTGAAAACTTTTATCAGTTTGATACTTGATTACAAGAAAGTCTCCACTGTGTTAAAAGAAGTTTCTGTATATTTGTCGTTGTTTACTGCCCGAGATAGACACTTCCTGAAAGGCACCATTAGGTGAAGCCCATAGAGAAGTTATAGAAATCACTTGCTCTCATAATAAGTGGTTCAGAACAGGTTTGCTTCATTTTTTTTTTAATTCCTCTCCATCCGCTAACACAAAACTTGGTTGAGATACAACCAAACACAACAAAAAGATTTGACAAGAGCCCCCACCTCAACAGTCTCGCGATAATTAAGGTTGTGAATTAAAGGAAAGTCCCACGAGACTTGAACTCCACCCCGGTAATCACAAAACCACGAATAGAAGTTAATGAACCAAAGGTAAACGATATACATGAGGATGCAACTGGCACATGAATGAGTTACCAATCCACTCATTTCCCAAAATCTTGTTTGAGCTTCGTTGGCCAACCTAAACTGAATCAGGGGATGGAAAACATGGTGGCCCTGATAAATATGTTTTTAGGGGCTTCTATGAGAAGCAAGGCCACGGGATCCAAGGGTCCTAGCCATTGTTATACATGCCAAACTTGTTTTTTTTTTTTAATCATTTTTACGCCAAATAGAATGCGCTTCTCGAGGAAACAACCACAACCATTTGCTCACCATGGTGGTGTTTCTTTTTGATCCAGTTACCCGACTCAACCCCCCCCCCCCCCTTTTCCTTAGGACGACAAACCTTCTCCCACAAAAATATCGTCATCTTCCTCTCAATATTGTTAGCCACACCGAAGCTGAAGACAAGATAATAGAGAGAATTACTCGAAATGCACGCACGAATCAGCGTTATACGCTCACCAAAGAGAAATAAGTCATTTTCCTACTAGCAAGACGCCTACTCACCCTTTCTTCAACTGTATCCTAAAATGAAATAGATTGGATATTACCCTAAAAAAGAACCCCAAAATAAGATAACGCACCATAAAAAATCTGACAACCAATTAAGCATATTTATTACCCACCTCGCCCCCTATATAAACAATACCAGACTTGGTCATATTAATCTTGAGCCCAGAAATGCTCTAAAAAATCTTAGGAATTGTCACAGCGCTTTGAAAATTACGAACACCGTTCAAGGAACAAAATTGTGTCATTGGAAAACTGCAAATGAGAGACCCTTACATTCTCTCTACCAACTCTATACACCCTCCGTCCCGCCACAAGTGAGTAGCTTGTTGAGCACAAATATTAAGAAAAAAAGTATTATATTAATAATGGAGGAAGGGTTGTGAGTATGAAAAGTATAGAGAGAGAATGAGTGGGAGGAATAGTTAGTGGACGAGTGTTGTGAGTATGACAAGTGGGTCCCATTGAATAAAAATAATAAAGCTTTGCCATTTTGGGCCGTCTCAATTGTAGTGGGAAGGACGAAAAAGGAAAGCAGTGTGCTGGGACGGAGGGAGTATACCTTAATTACACCAACTCCCCCTTCCCCAACTGAGGAGAAACAATTGCAACAACAATATGCTTAAAATATGGCCACAAGAGTGAAAGAGAAGCGGACAAACAACATGCTGGGCCTTTCCATTCATAATAACTAGCTAAGAAAGATGGAGATCAAAAGCAACCTCGAATCCACTTTTTCCATCGAGCGCCAAACCCTTCCTCTCCATCACTTGATCTAGAAACAGCCAATTCACCCTTTCATAAGCTTTCTCAAAATCAAACTTAACCACTAAACCCTTCTTTCCCAGTCTTAATAAATCTTCTACAATCTCATTGGCGAATAACATTGCATCAATACCTTGCCTCCCCCAACAAACGCACTTTGAGCTTCTGCAATGGTTTCCCCCAATATCGACCCCAACCGAGTAAGGAAGACAGAACCTTTGTAATAATCTTATACACATTTGTCACCAAACTAATAGTTAGTAATCGCTAACCTTTGTGGATCGATCTTTCTTTGGAACTAACGTTGATTTTGGGCTGAGCTCCTCCCAATAGCACCAATATTAAAAATAAAATAATAAAAAAAAAGTCCACAAAAACCCTCACAAGATCATGCTTCACGATATCCTAAACTAATTTTATTCACATTTGTCACCAATATAATAGGTTTGTAATCGCTAACTTTTAAGGATCAATCTATCATCGGAAGTAAACTAACCTACGTCCCTCTTTGTGTTGTTCTGCAAACAAGTCCCTGAAAATATAATGTACTTCCTAAGTTTAGCTCTATAATCATAGATTTTTTTTTTTCATGCATAAAATTGAAAGTATTTGTGGAGTGAAGGATTAAGTCTTCAGGATACTATGTATTTAGAGATTAAAATTTTATTTTTGCTTCCTTTAACACTTCCAACTGTTTATGTAACAATCTGGACAGTCTACTGTTATTGCTTAATGCCTCAATGGTGTGGCATTCCACTATGTTCTAAACATTCTACATGGCAGAACGAAGACTACATCTGTTTTCCAGTGGACCGATGTTGTATGCTGTCACATGCATAAAATGTAGCTTAGATGTGCATGCTTCGGTGGGAGTGGGATCAAATATAAATGAATTTAAGTCTAGAGAACGACTTGATATTTTGTTACTTGCAAATAGATTTTTGAAAGCTTCTTGGTGTTTTATCCACAAGGGTTTATACTCTCATACAAGTAACGGTGTTCATGTTTTGCTTCTATATATCCTGATAGAGTTCTTGTCTTGATATTGTCATTGGTTAGCGCTGAGTCCTGGGTTCAAGTCCTATCAGTAGGTGGATAGGTTTGTTGATATAATTGATTCTTGAATCGGTCACTCTGAGCCTTCTTGCTTGTCTGCTCTTTCAGGTTGATAGATCTGGGACAATACCAAAATTGAGATTCCGTGACCGTGAATCATATGCTGGAAACAAGACAAAGGAGTATGATGATCTTGCAATGAAGTATTTGTCCTACGTGCTCTTTTTGCTTGTTGCCTGTTCTTCTGTATACTCTCTAAAGTATGAGCGACACAAGAGTTGGTACTCTTGGATTCTCTCGTCGCTTACAAGCTGCGTCTACATGTTTGGTAAGCACTGAAATTCTGGATGAACCTTATTTGCAAAAGATACGAGTGGTTATTTGTTATGCTATACCCCCTTCTTGCAAACCTTGTTTTTAAGTTGTTGATCTCTGCATATTTTCAAGGCCATCAGTAGAGTGGTTGTTTATGATTTATGGTTGGGGGGGGGGGGGGGGGTCATAATTTACCTTGCAACAAAAATTTAAAATCACACTACTGAAGAAGAAAAAACGCATATAAAGCCTATTTCACACACTTGTTCAAATTTGATAAAATAATAAGAAAAATGTTTACACAAGTAGTCTCTTATTCTTCATCTTTGTAAAATATATCATTATATCTTCATTTTTAATTTCTTAAAAATCTCATCCTCTACAAAGAGCACTAAACAATCATTCAGCCAAACATCTCCCATTTTGTTTCGTAACGACGTTTTGATGAGTTTCATCGCTGAGAATACCCTCTCAACACTTATTGTTGCAACATGCAAGAGTAATGCAAGTTTGAGGAGTTAATAAACTAAAGTATAAACAATATCCTTTTTTTTTGCAACCATCAACTGAACAAGCTCACCAATCCCCTTCACATTGCTAAATTCAATATCGCTATGCATATCTATAATGTATGTCTCAAGTTTATTTGAAAGATCATTGCGCTCTTTATCTCTGAAAAGTGTGAAGGATAAACTTCAGGCTTCAGCAAATTGGATCAATCTACTTTTCTCAAAAGCAAAGAATGAATTCCTTGGATCAAGTGAGGCAACGCAACTCCACATTTGTCTAGTCAAAATGATTATTCAACTCTTGAAGTTGATGATCAATCACTGTATTAAACAATTCAACACGAACACGATAACGGTGAAGATTAGTGATTGTTTGACCAACACGCTGTGATCTCCCTGGTACAACAAACACATCTTCCATTTGCAACACCGCTATATTGTGTTCTTCGCAGAACTTACAAGTTGACTTCAATAATTCATCCCAACCATCTTCCCTCATTTTCTCTAGTCGTGTTCTTGATGCGTTAACAAGAGAGATAGCATTCAAAATATTTTAATCACCCTTTTGTAATGCCATTGACAAGTGGTTCGTGATTGCCAAAACATCTTTCATCAAGTGCAATAGAAACACTAACTCAAACTGGTGAATGACAAAGTTAACGCCGAAGTATATCCCTCCTTCAAAATAAATTCCACCACATCACTCATAGGAGCAAAAAGATTAATTATGCTCATGATTGTACCATGATGTGACCCCTAATGTGTCTCCTCCGGTATTTTGATGGTTACTTCTTGATTCAAATCTTGTCCTGTCTTAATTTTACCTTTCCCAATACCCTCAGCTATTTGCTTCAGTTGCTTTTGTCGAAGTTGATCTCTACGTTTGGGGGAGACTGAAACAAGATTTGATAAATTTGAAGAGTATCAAAAAAATGACGAATATCATCATGTTTTTTTTTTTTGCAACCCCAACAAGTGTCAACTGCAATTGATGAGCAAAACAATGCACATAGAAAGCATAGCCATTTCCATTTTCAGCCAATATCAGACTCTTAAGGCCATTGTGTTCTCCTCTCATATTACTAGCACCATCATAGCCTTGCCCACGAATCTTTGATATACTCAAACCATTTGATCCCCAAACATTTTAAATAGCTTGTGTAAGTGATCTAGCAGTAGTATCTTCAACATGAACAAGTCCAAAAAAGGCTCAATAATACACCCCTTTTTATTCACCAAACGCAAAACAATTTTCGTTTGCTCTTTGATTGATATATCACGCGCCTCGTCAACTAATAGAGTAAAGAAATCATCTTCAATCTCTTGAAGAATGGAATTCCTAGTCAATGTGGCAGCCAGACTGACTATCTCCTGTTAGATTGTCGTTGCAATGTATTTTTGGTTTCCTGGACCCTTTCCTAACACTTCTTTCACATCCTCATAACTTCACAATAAGAATTCAAAAGCTCAAGAAAGTATCCTCTTTTCCCTGATGTCTTTGACTCGTTATTATGACCACGGAAATCCAAACCTTGACGACAAAGATATCTAATGGCTCTGATAGAAGTGAGAAGACGAAGTTGAGCACGATTGGCTTCTTTGTTAGATACTTTGGCTAGAGTGTGATCAATGTGTTGCTTCAATCTTAGTAAATTTCGGCCTAGAATGTAATTATGAGAACTACTGATATCTCTCACATGTTCTTTCAACTTATCTGAAATCTTCTTCCAATTTCGAAACCCTTTAGTCACAAATGTTCCACCACCACCTTGTCCCAGACTCAGGTTTGAAGAGGTAATAACACAAGCAATACACTGCATCGTTGCTTGTACTATATTCCAACAAATTAGAATATTTTGTGTACCATTTTGGATCAAATTTGCGAGTTCCGGAAATTTCGGACTTTTTAAATTCATGGACTTTTGGTTGAGATGGACCCTTCAACAAATATGCCTTTCGAATATTTTTCTAACCACTTGCCATCATGAGCAAGGCTGTAAATCGAAGGTCGCATCCCATGATCAAACAAGAGCTTAGGCATACAAGCAGTGGCGGATCCAGGAATTATGGTCACTGGGGGCCAAAAAAATTTCACACTGCGTCGATTGCGACATTATTTAAATTACTCCCTCCGGCCCAAAATGATCTTCACGTTTGACTATTCAAACTTTTTAAGGATACGAACACTTGCTTCACTAGTCATGTTTTGTTTATGAAATTTTAAGCCTAAATTGTAGAAATATGAAGAACTTTTTGGGACTATGTGAAATGGCTAATAATGAGAAGATCATTTTGGGACGGAGGGAGTATTTCTTTTTGTTTTATAATATTAATTATATAATAAAAATGATATAAATATGCAAAAAAGAAAGGTAATTTTTGCTCATTATTTAGTGTTTTATCATTAACAATTATTGTTGACTATAGTGTTTAGTCAAAATATACTTTTGTTGACAAAAATGTCAAACGTGGCTAATGTAAATGGGACAGAAGGAGTATGTGCTAGCACGCTTTTATTGATCAATAGAGCAGCAACAAATTGCATTAGAAAAAACCCACATCAAATTGTATTGAAAAGAAAAAAAGTAAAGTGGGATTTCATGAATAATGAGGAAAAGTAAAGGAGGGGGCAGTGGTGTGTATGGGTCTCGAACATGGAACCACCAGGTATTACATAGCTCGCCTAACCACTGTGACAAACAAATATTTATGTTCCTTTATAACAACTAAAACATGTAATCATCTACTTCAAAAATTTTTTTTTTTTTTTTTTTTTTTTTTTTGAAATTCAGTGGGGGCCGTCGCCCCCTCTCGTTCCTTAATAGATCCGCCACTGCATACAAGACTCTACTTGAGGATTAGAATGAAGGTTTTGAGGAAATCTTGGGGAAATATCTTAAGCATTCGATGTTGGAAAATTAGGCTCTTGTGTATTGGGCTCTGGAGTAGGCTCTTCAGAATTAGGCATTTCAGAATTTTGATTTGGGCCACTAGAATCTGGGAGAAAATCTTGAATTGGCTTTGACGCAGCACGGAAGCGATAGATTTCGTGATTAGCGCACTAATGACAAGAATTCACCAAGAAATCCCGGAATCCACCAGATAAAAGAGAAAATCTCTTTTGAATAAAATTCTATCAATCAAATGTTAACCCTAACATAATGAACTAAAAGAGTATTTATACTCTTACAAAATAAAAACACTAATTAACAAATAACAAAACCTAGGTAAACAAAAATACCGAAAATAACCCTAATTCTGCTCTAAAAACGACCAATATCGCGAACAGGTAAAATCCTGCCCGTCGACCGAGCGAACGCCTGAGGTGGACCAAGCGAGCGCTCGACCAGGCAGAAACTTCAGCCGTTCTGAATTTAATTCCAGGCGGGCGCCTGGTCTTGTGCAGGCAGGCGCCTGGTGGTCTGATGTACTGGGATTCGGCTGTCTCTGCTCCTACATCAGTCTCCTCCAACTCTAAAGAACTCGACCCCGAGTTCTCACTAGGATAAACAACCCCATCCGCGTGGTAGTCATCCATATTTCCCGAGCTTGCACCGTTGTAAGCAAACTTCACTCGTGACCAAGCTAATTTCCACTGTTTCAGCTTGTCTCCACAAACACTGCTGATCACATTCCCCACAATCCGGTTAGTATCCTCAGTTTGTCCGTCCGTCTGCAGATGTGCGGCCAGAATTTTCTCGTTCTGTATGAGCATCATGATCGGTTCGTCGTTCACAACCCCTTTCTCAAAACGCAGAACAGAAGCTATCGCAATGTTATTCTTGGCCCATTTAAACATCAGAACATTATCCTTTCCCCGATAAGTAATATCATGGTCATATTGCCAAGGGCGACCAAGCATTATATGACATACATCCATATCCAGAACATCACAAATAACCTCCTCCTTATAATGTTTGCCAATAGAAATAGGAACTCTGCATGTTCGTGATACCCTAAGTTCTGACCCTTTATTCACCCATCCCTAGCTATAAGGTTTCTCATGAGGTTCAGTTTTCAACCCTAAAAATCCAACCAATTTCTGCGAAACCAAATTTTCTGTACATCCATTATCAATAATCAGATTACATACCTTGTTCTGAACAGAACAGTGTGCTCGGAACAGATTCTTCCGTTGTCCCTCATCCTTGGAAGATAGTAGCATCTGTTGAAGCACAAATCCGACTCGCTCCCCAGACTCTTCAGCAAATTCGACCCCTTCGTATTCATTCCTTTCGCCTTCTTCCTCCTCGCCATCTCTTTCTAGAGTCGCAGCAGTTCGCCGGGTGGGGCAAATGTTGGATCTGTGACCCTGTCCGTCACAACGAAAACACTTATCCCCTGTTGGCTTGGCATAAGGGTTTGCTGTTTTCTGTACTGGAGCTTTATTCTCTGCGGAACTGCTAGTGTTGTCTGTACTCTTAGCCTGCAGATTTGGGTCTTTAACTATTGTCTCTTTCTCCTTATCAGTCCCTGTTTCAGAACTACCCTGCTGATCCCATTTGCGAAAAGGGGTAAAATTGTTCGCACCTGATTTCTCCATGAGTTCAGCCTTCAAAGCTAGAGTGGAAGCGTCCGTCAAGGTCCACACATGATGTAAACCCATCTTCTCCTGTATCGAACTTTTCAGGCCGTTGACGTAGCGAGCAACTTTCTGATTTTCGGTCTCTTCAATCTCAACCCGCGCTGTATACCTCTGAAATTCAGTAGTATACTCATCAACTGTTCTCTTGCCCTGCACACAGTTGAGATACAGTTTATATAAGATCTGCTCATAATCTGCCGATAAGAACCTCTCGGAAATCAACTGCTTCATACGCCTCTAGGTTTTAACTGACCCCTTTCCTTGCCGTCGTCTCTGTCCTGCTAGTTTATCCCACCAAACTGCAGCAGTACTCTTCAATCGGATCGCCATCATCTTTACCTGTTTATTTGCAGGTACCTCCATAACATCGAAAAAACGATCAATATCATTCTGCCAATCTAGGAAATCTTCAATCCCCGTGGTTCCATAGAAATAAGGAATATCAGCCTTAATTCTATAATCGTGGCGGTGTCGATTATTACCTTGATCTGGTTCCTCATCATGAACAACCTCTTCTTCAGAACTGGACTCTTCATCATCCCGATTCTCTGCCCGTTGAGGACGTCGAACTGGATCTCGAACTTGATCAACCCTGTCTCTCTCACCCCTACGGTTCTGATTAACGTTTTGACCTTGCTGTGCGGTTGCCAACGCAGCGATCTGCGTTGTTAAAGCAGCGATAGCGTTGGTGATAGCGGTGGTCATGCCCTCGATAACACATTTTGTTGCTCCTTGATCCCCCATAACGAATCAGTGATGCAAAAGACAGGATATGGCCTGCTCTGATGCCAACTGACGCAGCACGTAAGCGATAGATTTCGTGATTAGCGCACTAATCACAAGAATTCACAAGCGATGAATCCTTAGACACAAATAACTTGGAATCCACCAAATAAAAGAGAAAATCTCTTTGAATAAAATTCAATCAATGAAAAGTTAACCCTAACATAATGAACTAAAAGAGTATTTATACTCTTACAAAATAAAAACCCTAATTAACAAATAACAAAACCTAGGTAAACAAAAATACCGAAAATAACCCTAATTCTGCGCTAAAAACGACCAATATCGCGAACCGGTAAAATCCTGCCCGTCGACCGAGCGGACGCCTGAGGTGGACCAAGCGAGCGCTCGACCCAGGCAGAAACTTCAGCCGTTCTGAATTTAATTCCAGGCGGGCGCCTGGTCTTGTGCAGGTGGGCGCCTGGTAGTCTCTGTGCTGGGATTCGGCTGTCTCTGCTCCTACATCAGGCTTTATCGCGTTAGGCTCTTGGGCACTAGTCTCTTGAACTTGAGGCTCTTGATCAATTTGCGAATGTTTTATTTTTTTGAAACAAAATTCCAATACTGTTTCAAAATACATACTCCCTCCGTTCCAAGGAAGTTGCAACATTTTGCCATTTAGGGTACTTCACAAAAGTTGCAACAATCCAAAAATGAAAGTTTTTTATTACTTTTATAATCCTCCACTCATTCTATCTCTTCCTCCCAACCACTCATTATTCTTCACTCATTCTCTTTCCACCCCCACTAATTCTCTCTCTTCCTCTCTACCTTTCATTCTTAATGTAGGATCCACATGTTCCGCATATGTAGCGCACACGTGTCTCGCACGTGTCGCCTTTTTCCCGCGTCCGGTCAATCCCGCGAACGCTGTCCCTTTCTCTCCCGCGGACGCATCTCTGCTCCGCGGATTCATCTATATCTCCCGCGGGTACATCTCAGTCCCGTGGATGCACCTTTCTCTCCCGCGGATGCATCTCTTCTCCGCGGATTCTTCTATCTCTCCCGCGGGTACATCTCAGTCCCTTGGATGTACCTTTCTCTCCCGCGGATGCATCTCTGCTCCGCGGATTCATTTATCTCTCCCGCGGGAATATCCATATCCCGCGGATGCACCTTTCTCTCCCGCGGGTGCACATTCTCTCCCGCGATATGCGGGTTAGTATCCTCTAAATACTTCCCACAATTAAACAAGGTCGGGGAAGTCTTCTATCCATCGGGATCCTCGAGGAGCAGTGGATTGGAGACTAGAATAGCGAAGTTCACCACGTGGCCCAATCATAGGGTGACACGTACCCTAAGGGAGAACTGCGGGATGGTCATCACACATGGAGTGCATGTGCCTTGCACATGACCTCATTGCCTATAAATACCCGATAAGGGATCCATTTGTGACAACAGGGGCTGATCATACCATAGCACATAATTTCTCTCTCTACGAGACCACCAAGTTCCGCAGTACTTGTCTCTCCCCGGAACTCTTCTAGTTCCTATTCTCGCTCCTCTCTATTACTCTCCGGTGATCCGTGTAACGCCTCCCTACCTAGAATACTCTTTACCGCATCATAAAACCCTAATACAACTTTGTAGGACTAGCCTTCTACACTTAATATAATATTATATCCTTAATTTCTCAACTCAAAAGTAAATGTTTCAACTTTTCTGGAACGGAGGGAGTATAATAAGTAAAGGCAAAAAATCTCAACAACAAGGCAATTAGTTATAAACAAATAATTCACATGTCCACTAGCAATAAACAAACCATCAAGACAAATATACTCGCAATACCAATAGTCATAAAAAATATTTTCAAAACCTTAATATTCATTTAGGTGGAGTATAGTTTAGATTTTCTAACCTCCGAGACGGGTGGCCGCGTTGGATTTAGAGCTCGTAGCCGAACAACGTGATCTCTTCAATTGACGAGGACCCATTTTAATTTACGAGACTATTCAAACTCAAACTCCCCAACTGAATTTAAAGAAAAATATAATATAAAGTTTGTTAGAAAATATAAAGCTACTATGACTATATTTTTCTCAAAATATTGCATTAGTGTGATTTAAATTGTCAAAAGAGTTACTGAAAAATTGGTGACGTAAAGAAAACACAAATTACAGTGCCTTTGCTGCCTTAGGTATCAAAATTTTCAATCACAACGATTGACTACTTTAAACTTGCAATTGGCCAATTCGGTAAAGCTAGATAATAAGAATTCACAAAAATAACAATTTGAAGAACCTTAAAAAAATATTCTTATCAATTCCAATAATCAAGACCTAAAACAGCATACCGACATGGCAACAACACGATTTCGGAAATTAGTTGGTGATTTGGTGTAATCAATGAAAAAATAGAAGGGGGTTTCAATTCCAACTCACTAATTTTATGAGGGATTTAATAATTTAGGGATTTGAGATTTCAAAAGAAGGGCTACGGACAGAGAGGGAAAGAAGAAAGCTCGATACCTGTCGGAACAGCTATTTTCCGGACGGAGGAGAGCTGTGAGGGGACGACGGCGCTGCAATTGCCGCTTCGAAGCTCCAATCTGCGCAAGCCGCCAAAGGGAAAAGAGAAGATCGTTCTCTTTAATTTTCTCAAGGGCTGAGTGCTGACTTTTCTTTATATACCAGGAGGGTTTCAGGGGGGTAACTGTAAAACAGCATACCGACATGGCAACAACACGATTTCGGAAATCAGTTGGTGATTTGGTGTAATCAATGAAAAAATAGAAGGGGGTTTCAATTCCAACTCACTAATTTTATGAGGGATTTAATAATTTAGGGATTTGAGATTTCAAAAGAAGGGCTACGGACAGAGAGAGGGAAAGAAGAAAGCTCGATACCTGTCGGAACAGCTATTTTCCGGACGGAGGAGAGCTGTGAGGGGACGACGGCGCTGCAATTGCCGCTTCGAAGCTCCAATTTGCGCAAGCCGCCAAAGGGAAAAGAGAAGATCGTTCTCTTTAATTTTCTCAAGGGCTGAGTGCTGACTTTTCTTTATATACCAGGAGGGTTTCAGGGGGGTAACTGTAAAAATTTTGGGGGGTCAAAGCAGAAATTTTAAAATTATTAAGGGGTAGAAGTGGAAAAAAAACGAAAGTCAGGGGGGTCAGTTGAAAAATACTCCCCTGCATCCGTATTATGATGCATTATGGCCGATTGCATTACTGTTTCTTTTGTTATTTCTATGGAGTGGATTGAAGTGCACGGCAGAAGCACACATTATAGATGATAGGACTCCTATTCCTTACCAAGAATCGGAGAATTTTAAAGCTGAGTTCTTGATCTGGTTGGAACTAAGTTGTGATCATCTTTTATGGCCAAGATGCAAAGAGGTTCCCTTTTCGTCTTGGTTGGTGACTCTCTCTTGGATTACTTTATCAGGTCTCTTTTTGACAAGGAATGGTGAAAATATATTTCCTTAATTAGGACTTCTTTGGCAAATGCAGATAGCAGTTTCAACTAATCATAATTAAGTTCTGCTGTCATGATTTTTTTTGAATTATAACATTTCATCTATGTTGCTGTTGCACTGTTGCAGGTTTCATCATGATGTGCCCTCAACTGTTCATCAATTATAAGCTGAAGTCTGTCGCTCATTTACCTTGGAGGCAGATGACTTACAAATTTCTCAACACCATAATTGATGATCTTTTTGCGTTCGTTATAAAGATGCCCTTACTACATCGACTCTCTGTCTTCCGTGATGGTGAGTATATTCATTCACCTAATATCTATGATTTGTCATTTGTGTCTTATTCCCATGTTCTGGTGCGGGATAGGAGTTAGGAAACAAACGGGATGGTTTAGAAGCAACTCTGACTTGTGCCGTTCCCTATGCTTGTTCACTAATCTGATTTTCCCTTATTGGCACTGTTTCCTGGTGGAAAGTCATGATTTGTCCTCACACTACGTCCATAGCTACAATTTTTTTTTTCTCACCTTTTATTAATAGAGTATGTTATGGACCAAGAATTAGGGTGAAACAATAGTGAGATCCAAGTTGATATTAATAGCTAATAAGTATAAAATATACTTTCTTCGTCCCTCTTTAATTTAAAAAAAATGAGTCTTGGCACAAGAATTAAGAAAATGATTGAAAAGGTGATGTGTTGTGAGTGTAGGTAGTTGGGTGGGAGAGAGAAAGTGGGGTAGAGAATAGTAAGTGCATAGTTGTTGTGAGTATGACAAGTGGGTCCCACTATTTAAAAAGTAATAAAACATTTCCATTTTGAGATTTGTAAATTAAAGTGGGACAATCAAAATGGAAATTTTTGTAGATTAAAGAGGGACGGAGGGAGTACATGTGTATGTTTGACAGTACCAAATGACTGAAAAGTCTGATGAAAAAACATTTTTCTCCTTAACAAAAGGAGTGCTCATCTTTGAAAATTGTTTACTAATTCACTACTGTCAACTTCATACCCTAAATTGTAGTTGCAATCAGCGTCACATAATTCGGCACGTGGTCCGATTCGCGATACGAATTCGCATACGGAATTCGCTACCCCCAAGTGAATGCGATTCGCTTAGGTATTTTCGTTAAGAATTCGATTCATAATAGAGTACACTTGCACTTGCTCTACTCTAGGCCTTTTAGATGAAGATGTAGGTTAACTGGACTCATCTTCTCTAGCTCCAACTTCACCTTCCACAACAAAATCACTATCTAAATTCTTCCTTCTCTGCCGTGTTCTTTCCTTCTCTGTCGTGTCCGAGGTTAGAGTGCCGTACGCATAGTTGTTAAAGGGGGAAGGCGGGCGATACGTACCTGAAGAGGGGCGAGAGGCGAGGCGGGCGGAAGACGGCAAAAAGGCGAGCAGGGCGGAAAAATAGTACAAAAAATTAATAAATATCGCAAGTTTTTTTTTTTGCGATCAAAAATAAATTTAAACATTAAGAAGCACTAAAAATCTTTAAAACAGAATATTTAATGAAGACTTATTTTTCAAAAAAAATAAAAAATAAACTAATGGTGCATATTGTTGCTCTGTCTTCAAAATAACAAGAGTAAAAAGTAATATTATTGCTGGAAAAAAAATTAAATAAAGATGTTGACTTGTTGACTTCTAAGAAATCAAAGAACTATATTAAATTAAGCAAAGTAGTAAGAATAGATAGCATCAAATTTTCAGAAAATACAAAGCTGTAAGTTGATTGAAAGTAAAAGAAAAAAACAACAAATTTATGAACAAACGATAAAAAAAAGAAAGAAAAAAACGAAAAAGAAGACGCTAAGAGACAGACTACAGAGACGAGAGGCTAAAAAAGAAAGACAGAGACGAGACAGACGCACCAAAATGACGCAGAAATTGAAGAGCCGATATTGAAATTGAAGAGACGATGTCGCAGAAATTGAAGACTTGGAGACGATGTCGACTGAAATTGAAGAGCCGATGTCGCTGTTCGCACTTCGCTGCAGGGAGACAAGTCGCAATTCACAATTCGCAAATTGGTTTTCTCGTCGTCGACAATTTCACGGTATTTCCTTCTCGCTTTTTGTCAACTATGGCCGTACGTACGTCTTTTGAGGAAACTAGGTTTCCGGCCGTGTCCGACGGCCATACGGCGTCTCCGGCGAACTCAGTCGCGAATTTGGGCGTTTTGATTCGGAATCGAATTCCGATTCGATCGAATGAATTCGGAATTCGACCCCGTTCTGGGCGAATTCTGTGACCCTGGTTGCAATAATTACTCTTATCATCAATGGTATTAATGTATACCTGCTATTCATAAGTTATTAAAATTCAACTTCCTTAGTTTCATTGCAAAACTAAAATGGGCAGTTGGGCTCTCATTTTGGAATGGAGGGAGTGAAAGATATTTCTTCATGGCAAAGATAATGTTAAGGTAAAAATGCCAAAAAAAAAAGTGCCCCATTTGGACACTTTGTGCATGTTTGGTACTTAATGTCATTTTCGTTGCACGTATAGTACCTCGAATGATGATTTTGTGCAGCAAAAGTCACTATGGCTAACACCGTCAATATTTGGACGTTACATACACATGTGTTTGGTCTGTTGGTCATGTGCCATTATTTGAGGGGTAAAATAGGAAATCTAAGAGTAAAAGATGTCTCCACCGTCTCTCCTTCATCCTCTTTCACCTCCTGCATTCCTATCTTTAAATTTTTCCTTCATCCTATCAGAAAATAAAAACAACTTATCACTTATAAGATAAATCTTGAAATTTCATCAATAGTCGGTCGGAAATCGATGGGAAATTTGGGAATTTTCGAGATATCTGCAACAGTGAAGCCAAATCGATCTAACTCTCATACCCTCGGCCTCCGATCCATCTCACTAATCGCATCTTCTTCATCTTGCTTCTCTGCACACATGGGAAATAGAGAAACCGAAGCCGAAAAATATTCGCCATCAGAGGTTTTATACGCGAACACGGACCACCTGAGCCTCTGGCATCCTTGTCCGTCCATCGGCGTCGTCGAATTTTCACTCACCGTGAACTGGTTGTTGTTGCTGGTGAACAATTAGGGATTTAGGGATTTGAATGTGAATCAGATTGGCATATTTGGGAGGGGGCCTTTGGAGGACAAGATGAAGGGTTGGTGAGGGGGCGTACATTAGGGTTTCGGGTTGTTATCTCTCTCTCCTTTTACTGAAATCAATTCCGGCCAACATTAGCAGCAATAATATCTCCCTCAGACTTTAAAGCGATAAACTGCAAGGTTAAATCTGGAAATTGATGTATTTAATTGGGAGTTCTCTAAGTTGTTAATCTGGGTGGCTCTTGCAGATTGTTCTGTTTATTATTATTTTATTTTTTTTTGTTTTCTGAACTTGGGGGATGGTGGGTGGTTTGATCTGATGAGGGAAAAAAGAAAATTGTTTTGAATTAACAAAAAAAAAAAAAAAAACTATTGTTGATATTTGAAAGGTGAATAAATGGGATGAGGAGGGAATAGACATTGAAGAGGAAAAAGGTGGAGGATGAGGGAAGAAGGTGAAGGAGAAAGAGTGGGGATGTTTTTTACTCTTAAATTTCCTATTTTACCCTTCAGTAAATGGCACATGACCAAGCATATGGGTATTTAACGTCCAAATATTGACGGTGTTAGCCATAGTGACTTTCGATGCACAAACTGACCATTTGAGGTACTATATTTGCAACAAAAATGACATTAGGTACCAAATCTGCACAAAGCGACCAATTGAGGTATTTTTTATTTTTTTTTTGCAATTTTTCCTAATGTTAATAGGTAATATATATCTCCAACTTTGAAATCGTCCAATAAACCATGAAAGGAAGTAAAAAACTTTGTATGTGTATATATTTATATTACCGCGATCAGAAAGAAAAATAACAGTCTTGATTCGTGTATATGCATATGCATACACATATCCATATCCATATCCATAGCCATATAACTTATAAGCATATCCATATGTTGACGCATATGTTTATGTGTGTATGTATAGACAGAAGTCTAGTTCATAACACAATGAGCACTAACTTAACCTTGCAACCAATGGATTGTGATAGGCTTAGTCGCACACTTAATAAATTAGACCGGAACTCGGCCACTAATAATGTAATTAGGGTGAGTTCAGGGTCGATCCATGAAGAACAATGATTATTTGCGTATTAGTCACATAACCAGATTAGGGGTTGAGTTTTGATGATTACTTCCTAAGACGGGAAAATAAACTAGTTGATTAAAAGCAATGAGTAAAAAGCACTTCTGATTTGATTCCTATCCCCGTTCTCTAATTCAATATCACGGGTACTTCTTTTTCTCTCTTAATCCTATTCACTTGATCACGAGACGTTTTTCAATTTCTGTCTCTTCTTACAGTCTAGTCTATAGCAGTGACACACTCACTATAAACCCTAATCAATATTACACTTAAACTAGCACAGAAAAAGTCTAATTATTAATTGTTGAAGTTTTAAGAGACGAATATCGAGAACGCATTCTAGGTTACTAGATAATCGTTTAATTTTACTTACTCTGCTAATTGCTATGGCACACACAATTCGCGAAGGTGCTACGGTGAAAACCCTAATTCTGGCACAGAACAAAGAATTCTAGCAAAGGATTAAATCAAGACTCAATGGATTGGTCAAATCCACAAACCCTAGATAAACCCTAAAATCACAATGAAGTAAAATTATGAAAAGAACAACTAAGAGAAGAAGAAATTACCTCAATTGAATCAAACTAGGTTCAAGTTCACAAATCTAAAGCTATGGAGTTAGTTCTCCATGAAAGGTTCAAAAGCTCCAGAGAAAGAAAAGAACGATCTAAAATTATGAAAGAGATATCCCCAATCTCATGTTGATAAAAGGTTTAAATACCTACTCCTAATACAAGTCTCCAGAGGAAAAACAATAAAGAAAAATAGCATAATATTAATAAATCCCGTCACCCCTTGGAAAAACTTATGTGTCTGGGACCACACGACTCGTGCGCTGCTGCACGAGTCGTAACCAGGCCCAAATCGTGATGTCCTGCTTTTCTTCTTCTTTTTCTCCATCCCAAGGTTGACTCGCTCCGCAATCCAACTTGTTGACTTGATTTGATCTCGACTTTAACTATTCTTGACACTTGGGACTTCACTTTGAAGCTCATACAAAAAGGTTACATCCCGATATAATATAAAAACTAAAATGCCCCCGGAGTACAATAAAGGCCAAATAATAAAATATTGCCCCAATTACATTAAAACTAGTCTAAGTACATCAAAATAAAGTGTATTACATAGGAAAACAAGGGAAATAAATGATACAATATCCGCCACATCAGATTGGTACATTCTCAAAAGAGAGCCTGTACTTTATTAACTTTATCAAATTCTTGCAAAGTTGATACTTGAACCTAAATAATTGCGCATCTACAAGTAAGTTGACACCCATCTAAAGCCTTAAAAATACATGTGTGCATTATGATCACCTAGGCTTCCAAATAAATGTCCATTAAACAATTAAAAGCATTATAATGTCCTGATCAATTTGTTGGACTATTACTTGGGGGCTGGTAATATGAAACCAAAATAGTCACATGGCCGAGTGAAAAAACTTTAGCTAGGTGCATTATGTCGGGATGGAAACCTGAAGTTGTGTTTGATACAAGTTTCATTGCGCACGCTGTTCAATAAAGTTGCGTTGCAATGGAATTCAACCGCTTTCCACTTTGATCATGAGGACATTGATGGTACACTAGCATCACTTGACAGTAGTAGGAAATACTGATATATTTTGATTCATTCTTGTGTTTGAATACAAACATGCGGAGTTGACTGATGTGTTGTTTGTCATGCAGATGTCATATTTTTGATATATGTATATCAGAGGTGGGTTTATCCTGTGGATCGAAAGAGAGTAAATGAGTTTGGGTTTGCTGGGGAGGATGTAGATCAACCTTCTGCAAGTACAACAGATGTGCCAGCTCTTACAGAAGAAGAGAAGAAAACTAACTGACCTTTTATTAATTCCTTCCTGCCATGTTTTACATAAAATAAGTTTGACGATATGGATAACATAGTTGTAAAATAGATGAAGGAATTTAACTCAGTAAATTTTGGTTGATTTGTTACTTTCAGTGTAAACACAACTTTGGCATGCTTTAGGTTTGAATTACAGAATTGGTTTGCCTGATATATGGGGTTGGTTCAATTTGTTTATTTTGGATACTTTGCTTTTTAACGGAAATGAAATGGGTGATGCTAGGGGCACAAAATAAGTTTACAAAATGATGGAAACAAAGTAAGCTGGCGATATTTTATTGGTTGTATCAATTGTTGACCCGACACACTCTAGTTAAAAACACCAACAAAATTTTAACACATCATTTTGTAAGCCATGCTTTGTGTTACTTTTTTGTGACTTTATATTTACCCGAAACGAAAAGCACAATCTCTAGGTGATGGTGGGCAGGCAGCCCATGTATGCATGCCATCATGATATGCTTGATGAAATATTAGAGTTGCACCAACCATTTTTCACTTGTATAAGTTAATGCCTGCTGGTCGAGCTGAGAAACTTATAGTGTTTTGGCATCAAAGATATATCTATTTCTAATTCCCCCATAAATCTCCAAGCTGAGCTTACTTCAACTTGAAGCATTAATTATATTTTTGTACAAAGTTCACTAAAAGATGCCCTAGCTAATTTTATTACCACGACAACAGATGTAATTTCATCTGCCTTCCACTTCAACTATCATATTTTCTTTTTGACCAAAAAACATGGTACTTTTGAAAACCTCTCTCATTAGTAACCCAAAATTCACGGCTTAAGGCACAATTAGGAGAGGATACACAAAGTACTACGATGGGTTGAAGTGAAAGTCGGGTGAAAATATGATGGATGAAAATGAAATCAAACCAAGACTATTAAAGTTACATATGTAACTTATCGAGCAATGACATGACTACATAGCATAGCATAACATTTGATCAATCACCAAAACCAGTTTATGAGCAAAGTTAGGTTCAAAAAATGAAAGAAAATTGACTGGAGAGCATATATACATCTAATAAGCACTTGACCATGCGTCACGGATATCCTATCCGACCATCCTCCATAAGCCATGGGCACATAGAAAATAAGTGCTGTGATTGTTATGTTGTTAAAGACAAACAAACTTGAACTCACTCACTGAACCTAAAACCCCACATAATCAACCATTGGAGAAAAGGGGAGTTATAAAATACTGTAGTAGTATTGTTAGTTTCTCTATTAGCCCAAATCTTTTACATTTCATTTCACCCAGAGGTGTCTGTAATGTAAATATCACAATTCAGCAGTTAGCATCATTTTAACAACAGTTTGGCATCATTTTGCATATGACACTGATAGAATTAGTTGATATTACTCTCTCCTCCTAGACCTAGAGCTTCTCCCAGATTGAGATTACTTCTCATCATGCTTCTCCTCCCTATTCCTCCTCCAACATTCCCCTTCCTCATCATTGCTGCAAATTCCCCGTAATCAATCTGTCCATCCTGTTATCAGGGCATCAACTAATTAGTGGTTACCTTCTCCTAGATATAACTAGTTTTAGAAACTGCAAGAGAGAAACAGAGTTTTTTTTTTTTTAAAAAAAGCTAAGCTCACTCTTAGTAGTAGGTATACAAGTTGACTTACATTATCCTGGTCGATTTCTTTGATCATCTCATCAAGGTGAACTTCACCTAGACCAAAATCTTGGCAGGCTTGCTGTAGCTCATCAATCGTTATGTAACCACTCCCGTCTTTGTCAAAGAAGGAGAATGCTGATACCAAATTTTCTTCTCTCTCCAACTTGTTCAGGTGCACCGTAGCTGCAAGAAATTCACCATAGTCTATTGTTCCACTGTTGTCAATGTCTGCCTACAAAAAGAAAATAAAAAAGAATCCCACATGAAGTCAAAATATTACTCCGTATATCTTAAGGTAAAAGGCCCTTCATCAAGTTTTAGTCCCTTATTGACACTATACAGGTTTAATAAAAATTTGAAACTGCGATTTATTTTTTTGTACCCTCAAGTTATTGTCTATGCTTCTTTAGTGTCATATTTAGTAAATGGCATCATAGAAAGTTTGTTATGAAAAAACTAAAAAGGAAATTGGACTTTTACTCTGAGACATCCCAAATGGAATAGGGGACGCTTAATTACATCAGGAAAGAATACTGCTAGAAATATAATAGTACAGTAATATATTTTTTCAGGAAAAACAAAAAAACAAGACTTAACAAAATTACATACTGCATCCATGAGATCCTTGATCTCTGACTCCATGAGTTGAGAACCCACACGTGCTAGCCCTACTTTGAGCTCTTCATAAGTAATAGTTCCGCTGTTGTCTGTGTCAATCATTTTAAACAGCTCCTTCAAACCACCAATTTCTTCCTCAGAAAGCCTTTCTGCAATTACCTACACATCCACCGATGCTATGAATGCCAAATCCAATGTGAAACGAGTACAAACCAGAGATGCCGAAGGCAAACATGATTAAGAATGTAGCAAAACACTTTTTCGCATAAGAATAAAAGCTTTACATAGTTGGCAAGATTGGTGCATCTTCATGCATGATGAAGGAAAAAATCCATCAAGGTTTTCATGATTCCTTTCAATGAAATAGTGGATTTGTCTCCTCTTTTGTTGTACACCATCTTCTTTTATGAGTCAAATGTCTTCCTTTTACACCAAAGAAATGGAGAAAATTAATGGAAAGGGAACACTAGATGTATGATAACTTATAATGTATCACTGGGTAAACGTTGGTGCATCTTATTGCGGGACATCTAGCTTCACCAATAAAAATCCACCACTTGGGCACAAGCTGATAAAAGTGAGTTTGTCTCTCAAAGGTAAAAGGTACTTGTAAAATTGTTCAAAAAGGTTAAGTATTAGTAAAAAGGGACTCCAATGCCAAGTACTTAAAAGACCTTGAAACGTACATATAATAAACCCTCGACGAAAAAGTGCAGCTTAGAGGAAGCTCTCAAGCCCCTCAAGGTGTATGTATTTGATTGAGATGTTGTCTACTCGTAGGTGCTCTCTAGTTGAGCCTTTGAAGCCTTCCATGAATGTCAAAGTGAAAGGGATGTTCTCATATAGATATGTTCTATATCTGGGAGTGGCAGGGGATTACCCGTTGGAAACTGGGATGGAGAATTTTCATAGAGGGCCACAAAAGCAGATCTCTGGAGCACATCCCTTTTGGAAAGAGTTATAATGAACCTATTACAGAAACCTTGGTGCTACATGATAGCAACACATGTCACAGTAACTGGGAAGTGGGTGCAAAACCGTACTACTGAAATAGGTTGTCTGGATATCACAGAGACAGATTCAATGGCTAATGAATACTTTTTGAACCAGCAATGAGAAAGAAAAATATCAAGTAAGCTTACACTTGTGAGGGAGCACATCTGGGTAATACTATGTCTCAAGAGTATGAGTACTATAAAGAAAATGAATAATACCCGTAAGCCAGAAGCAAACTGAAATAACCCATAAACTAACAATATGTTCTGCTTTAAATATTCAGACTTACCACTGGTACCCTTGTAATTATCATGATGTCGCTTTAACTCTCCCAATGAATATTTTAACTATATCAAAACAGGGGCTAAGTTGCAGATGGAGTTGCTAACTGGGCTGCAGGTTTACTGAAAGGGCTAGAAATGTCCCAGACTAGACCCTCGACGAAAGTCATGTGCGTCCCTTTAAAGATAGGGGTTACTTTCTTGTGCGACCACAAAATGAAGCTGACAAAGATACTTCTAATGATGCAGTTCATAAAAGGCCATTGGAAATTAAGTTCAAATGCACAAGAAGATTAATTATTTCCTTTGAGTTCAAGTTAGAGCCTTTTAAAGATCTTTATAATCAAGGTATTTTTCTGAAATCGTGTTATGGCCTTTTGTAAGATTCATAACCACCCTGTCTGCTTCATACAAGTTTCGCAATTTCTGCAAGACAATGATATTCTCGCGATCATTATTTTGCTGGAAATGGGTAACGTACTGATCCCTGGTCTAAATTTACCAGTCAACAGGTCAGTGTGCCTTGTTTTGGTATATCTCTATGTGTATTTTAAGCCTTATTTATAGCTCCTGATTAGGAATAAAAATCTTTTGGGCTTAGGTGATTCACAACATCCAATATATAGAGACAGATCATCCAATGAAGAATTCATTCCGCCATTATGACTGTTTCCTCCAAAATGCAGGATGCAATTCTCAGGGTATGGTGCATAAGAACCCTAGGTCGATATTTATCTCATTCTTGTGTCTATTCACTTTTATGTCCTTGAAATATCACATATCTTTCTCTCAGTCCAAGAATTCACAATGATGAACCCTAGCCACGTTTTGATCTGCTTAATGTTAATTGCTCTAAAACACCTGCATTCCACATCAATTTCATCCCCAATCTAGGCTGAGCATACCAATGCCACGCACCCTATGTATTGACTTACTTAATGTCCATTACACTAAAACAGCCCCTACAACTTTAACCCCTTTGCTCAACATGTTAATCCCTGAAATCCATAATATTTCCTTCACTTTCTGCTGCAACCTAAATCCTTAATACAGGATTCAAACATTCTTTTCGGATGCATTTCACATCAATTTCAAACTCAACATTCAGACTGAGGGTACCAATGCCACCCTTGTCCCACATCAGCATACCACATAATAAGTCTTGAGACGTGACTGCATTTTCAGTATCAAACTCTATTTTGAAATTTTTTTGGACGTTCATTTTGGGATAGAGGTAGTACAAAGTTTTTGAACTGTCAACAATGAACTGGAGCAAATGGTAAATGAAGCAAAGTAGCTGAGCCATACATTTGTCGACATTTCTGGACACAATAAACTTCATAAGGCCAACATTTACCAAATCCCTCGAAGGTTTGATTATGTATTTCAATTAAACAAGGTAAGAAATCAATATTGGAGCTTATTCATATTCATCCATGCTTTATACTCCATCCGCTCGGATCAAATAGTCCACCGGTCCTTTTTCGGGATGTTTTATTTAAAGAGTTCCCTTAAAGATAAAATCTCTAATTTTGTCATGACTTTTAACTTTAAACTCCATGTGTAATACCAACATCTTAGGTATGTGCTCAAGCTTCTTGTAACTATGACCAACTATAAGGATATCAATTAACTAGTCGACTTTTAAATGTGAAGTTTTTAGATTAAAAATGAGGATTATATTATATACTGTATATGTTAGCCATGTCCTAATCTCTTGTTTGAAAGTCTTTGTGGCACCGGGCCTGGGCATAAATTATAAGCCGCCATGCAGATTTCAATATCACTCCCTCTGTCCCAAAATGATCTTCCTACTTTTTTGCCGTTACTACGAATGAACTTTGAGCATTCTCATTCTAATGACAATCTAAAACCTGTATCGACAATATTGTTCATGGTGTACCGATAACAAGTTTTAGAGTTTCATTAGGATAATTAAAGCAACCTAAAATTATGGCTCAAAGTTCATTCGTAGTAACGGTAAAAAAGTAGGAAGATGATTTTGGAATAGAGGGAGTATAAAAGATGCAAATAGATAAGACATTCTTAACATTACAAAAATGAAACAAAATGAAACTCACACGTAAAGCCATCTTCTTAAGTTTGTTCATTGCAGAGAACTGTTTCAGACGTGAGAGGACAGCAGAATCAAGAGGTTTATCAGGTGCATTGTCATCAGAAATCCATGGGTGGCCTGTTACAGAGGAAAAGAGCAGACATTAGCTGACACATAACTTCAAAATCCTGATACAAGCAAAGCCAGTACAAGGGCAAACTATCCCATTTAACACTACTCTAGCCAGGTAAAATGGACTTACAGAGTACTTCATGAGCAGTAAGCCTTTTCCTGGGATTTCTTTCGAGCATTTTCCTCAGAAGGTCCTTGGCACTGTCTGAAATGCCAGGCCACGGTTCAGATTCAAAATCTAATTTTGCTTGTAGTATCTGACGGAAGATCCCTATTTCAGTTTCTGGAGATAGAAAGATGCAGAAACATAAGATGTACAGAATAACTCCCAACTAAATCGGAAAATGTTTCATGCATTCTAGAGAGTAAGAACTTCAGAGAGTAAGAACCATAATGGTCACCTGCCCAAAATGGGGGAACACCACTTAATAAGATGTACAGAATAACTCCCGCGCTCCATACATCAGATTCATGTCCATAATGCTTGCGTAAAACTTCAGGCGCAACGTAGTAAGGACTCCCAACTACATCGGAAAATGTTTCACCTACATAGGAGGGGTGAAACGGAAAATATTGTCAACAGAAAAAGGATTAAAATATAGGAATGGAAAGAATCAAATGTGGCACTGCAAATTAAATATAAATGAATTTGAAAATCTAAAGCTTTATATGGGTTTCTCAATGATCCATAGTCTAGCTTTCTAGTTTTGTTTACAATATATATATATATACATACTTGGCTTTGCAAATCAAAACTCATAAGAAATACTACCTATGTACCAAAATGAAAGTCCAAAAAAAATCATATTTGCTCTAATCAAGAGCCAATTTGAATTTTTATGTTTTTTGGACATTCATTTTAGCACAAGAGGGATTATCAAATAATTATGCAAGATTGACAAATTAAGAGAGATGGGGACGATGGGAGGTGAATTTTGAGAATTGAAACAAATACAAAAGAAAAGCTTAAGCTGATAGATAGGGCTGTCAATCTTTTTGATATTCTCCACCAGGTGCATCTCTCTCATTGCTTGACTTTGTGCTCTCGGGTTTTAGAGGTTTCGGTTGATACACATTTTGCTCTTTACATCTAGTTTAATTAATTCTCCCAAACACACCATAACCTTAACATTGATAGCCACACCAAACTAATTCCCCAATCGCACATGTCGTCGTCCCCCCCCCCCCCTCCTCCACAAACCCAAATACACCAGGAATGATCAGGCTTAATACCTCAAGAACGTGATGTTGACATCACCCGTCTTACCTACCCTTTGCAGAAAGTTAAGAACATGGGAAGACAATCTAGGGACAAAATAGGAACATGAGCCCATTTAACCATTCAAATCATAAAACCAACAAATTACAAAAAAAGAAGTATGCCACACTACAACCAAAAGTATAAAAGATATAGAGAGAAAAAAAAGGTACATCAATACGATTAATCATCAAATAAAGAAGGGAAACCAAGATTAAAATAAAAGGGGGGGGGGGGGGGGGGGGGGAGGAGGAAGCAACCTGGTTGGTAGAAGACAGACAAGCCAAAATCAGTAGCCTTGAGGGGAGCATCCTCATGGGTTGTAGAAAACAAGAAGTTCTCAGGCTTAAGGTCTCTATGCATAACCCCCAAAGAGTGACAAGCCTCAACAACCCCAACAATAGTCTTGATCAATTTAGCAGCCTCCCTCTCACTATAATGACCCTTTTCCACAATCCTATCAAAAAGCTCCCCGCCTGCACACAGCTCCATAACAATGTGAACGTAAAGTGGGTCTTCATAGGTGCCCTTGATACGAACAACGTTAGGGTGCTCAGAGAGATGGTGCATTATCTGTATCTCCCTCAAGACGTCGTCGTAATCCTCCTTGCAGATGAGTTTTTTCTTGGGGATTGATTTACAGGCGTAAGGGATGCCGGTGGACTTGTGGGTGCAGAGATGGGTGGTGCCGAATTGACCTTGGCCGAGTTTCTTACCGATGGTGTAGAGGTGTTGGAGGATTGGGGTCTTTTGTTGTAAGACCCAATTGGGTTTTGGAGTGAAAGAAAATTTCTTGATTCCGTCTCCATCCCCATCTGCTTCTTCTTCTCCTCCAGGTTTTCTTGCTGCTGCTGCTGTTGAAGAAGACATGGTTAATAGTTTTTTTTTTTTTTTTTTTTTTTTTTGGGTTGGGGGGGTTGGGGGGTGTTGCGAATTTGCGATTGTTTTTTGCTGAGATTGAGCGATGCTAAAAGAAAAGGAAAGGGAAAATATTTGTTGAATGAGTAAAGACTTTGACTACTGGGGTGGGAGATGGAGTAGGAGGCTAGGAGCTAGCACTGTGTGTGTGTGTGTGAGTGCGTGCGTGTAGCGCCAGGTGCTATGGGGGACTAAATTCACACCCTTTCTCTCTCCTTTCTTCTACCCGTCAACACCTCAGATTGGATTTGCTCTTACTAGGATTGGCCCATCATCCTTTTAACCCCTCCTACTATAGTGAAGCTCCGCTTTTAACCATCGTTGTTGTTTTTTTTTGCAGTTTTAACCACTCTACTATAGTTACGCACTCATGTTAACTTTACACCTCTTAACGACATCCAAAAAATCTAACTTTTGTTAATAAAACTTAACGAAATCTAACCCAACCCCAACCCACCCCACACTGTAATGCCGCCCTAATCCCACCCCGGCAATACTCTCATTGTCGAAAAAAGGAAACCTTCTTATGCCTCCAAAAGATGTGGACTCACAAGCTATGTTGAAACAGATAATGAACAGTACTCATATGAATTACAGAGGAGCAGCACATTTCCCAGAATTTGGGGTTTTAGCAAAGAGTACTTATATGAGCTCAATGTAATTGAAAAAAAAGGCAAAAAATAATAATAAAGGACAGAAAGACGGAGAGGAAAGATGAAGCTCTACAGAATAATCAAAATTTTAGACAGATTTTGGTTTTTCTATTTAATTTGACCTTTTCGACAATGAAGGTGTTGCTGGGTCGGAGACTAGAGGCGGCATTACAGGTTGGGGTGGTTTGGGATTAGGTTCCGTTAAGTTTTATTAACGAAAGTTAGTTTTTTTGGATGTCGTTAGGGGGTAAGGTTAACATGAGTGCGTATCTATAGTAGAGTGGTTAAAACTGCTAAAAAAAAAAAAAAAACGATGGTTAAAAGCGGAGCTTCACTATAGTACGAGGGGTTAAAAGGGTGATAGGCCTACTAGGATTTAGTAAAATGAAGTGTTACAGTAACTAACTAGCGGGTAACCCGTGCTTCTCCACGAAAAACCAATAATATATCTTAAAAAAGTATTTTAATTATATTTAACTAATATAGTAATTATCATTTTAACTAATTTATACTATATTAAAAGCAAATGGATTCTTTTTTCCTTCCAAAAATGTCACTATCAAGAGCAAAAGTGTAATCTCCACTAAACAATGACAAATATGCCATTATCTTTAATTTGGTACAAGCATTCAACTTTGCATGTAAACTTATTTTTATATGATGCTTTTAATATTTTATTTAGTAAAAATATTTAATTTTGATCAATATGCAGTGAAAAATTACTAATTGATGCGGACATTAAGGCGTTGAAGTTTTTGGACTCATTTGTGCGCGTGCGCCGAAACCGTCGTAACTTTTGACTCCGGATGAACCACGGAACGCACCGCATATCAAATCGAACGTCGGAGAGTGACTAACAAAAGTCGTTATCTCTAACTTTCTTTGGTAGAAGTAGTCAACTTTTCATGTATATTTATTTTTATATGATAATTTATATTTTCTTGAATTAATGAAAAAAATAGATGTAATCAACATCTATACTATATTAAAAGCAAATGGATTAATTGTCCCTCCCAAAAATGTCACTATCAAGGGCAAAAGTGTAATCTCCACTAAACAAGGGCAAATAAGGCATTATCTTTAATTTGGTACAAGCATTCAACTTTGCATGTAAATTTATTTTTATATGATACTTTTAAATCTTTTATTTAGTAATAACATTTAATTTTGATCAATATATAGTGAAAAATTACTAATTGATGCGGACATTAAGGCGTTGAAGTTTTAGACTCATTTGCGCGCGTGCGCGGAAACCGTCGTAACTTTTGACTCCGGATGAACCACGGAACGCACCATATATCAAATCGAACGTCAGAGCGAGACTAACAAAATCCGTTATCTCTAATTTGATTTAATAGAAGTAGTCAACTTTTCATGTGTACTTATTTTTATATGATGATTTATATATTTTCTTGAATTAATGAAATAAAATATATTTAATCAACATCTATCTATCTATCTATCTACTATATTAAAAGCAAGTGGATTCATTTTCCCTCCCAAAAATGTCACTATCAAGGGCAAAAGTGTAATCTCCACTAAACAAGGGCAAATATGTCATTATCTTTAATTTGTTACAAGCATTCAACTTTGCATGTAAATTTATTTTTATATAATAGTTTTAAATCCTTTATTTAGTAAAAACATTTAATTTTGATCAATATATAGTGAAAAATTAATAATTGATGCGGACATTAAGGTGTTGAAGTTTTTGGACTCATTTGCGCGCGTGCGCGGAAACCGTCGTAACTTTTGACTCCTGATGAACCATGGAACGCACCGCATATCAAATCGAACGTCGGAGCGAGACTAACAAAAGTCAAATGGCAAAGACCATTGATACATTGTTCAAAATGCAAAAAAAAAAAAGGTAATTTATGGCCTCAAACGGGCTTCTAAAGTTTTTAAAATGTTTTTGTACATATTCATATTTTTTTTCCTTTGTGCTTAATAAAAGTTTACTTCATTGTGTTAATTTACAATAATTGTTTTTTGAAAAAATCATTTATATTTATGGAAATATTTCTAACATTTGATATATAATATTTTGTTATTTTAGAACCGTCATGCAAGTAATTTTCCTCAAAAAATACATGTAAATAAATAGGTAGTAAACGATTGCTTTAGTTGTTTTGTAAAAAAATATTAAGCATTCATTTTGTAAGATAATTATTAATGTTTCAATAATGTATAAAAGCATTTCGTTTTCTCGATAAATTTATTTTAATTTCAATCTTTTAAATTCATAGTAACACCCCGTGCATCGCACGGGTGTAACACTAGTATTATTAATAATAATTAATTAATTTATATGATTATTATTATTATAATAATAACTATTATAATTAACTAATACTCTCTATGTCCCAGAAAGATAGTCCACTTTTATTTTTAACGGTCAACACATGTGAACGTTGACCAAATATTATTATCGATCTAATTATCCCAATGAAATTTTAAAATTTGTCATTGATAAATCACTTGATGATTAATCAATAAGTTTTAGAATTTCACAAGGATGATTAGATTGACATTTATATTTGGTCAAAGTTCACTTGTATTGACCGTCAAAAGTCAAAATGGACATCTTTCTGGGACGGAGGGAGTAATACCTTCGTCTCATCTCAATATGCACTTTTACTGTTCATGTGGTCAATTCATTCGAACTTTGACCATTATTTTGTAAAAATCTAGCTATTATTATACAATTTAAAAAGTTGTTATTGTTTTATTGTTAGGAATAATATCAATAACATCTTTCAAAATTGCATAGAAATATATAGATTTTCATAAAATTAAAGTCAAAGTTCAATCAAGTTGATCACGAAAGTCAAACAGTGCACATTCAACTGTGACGGAGGTAGTATTATTGATAGTAATAGTTACTCCTTCCATCCCAGAGTATATGTCCATCTTAGTCTGTCATAGAGTATATGTACACTTCCTAAAATAGCAAAGAATCTTTACTATTCACCCCACTCATTCTCTCTCCTACTTTTATACTCACAACACCAATCAACTTATTATTTTCTCTTACTCATTCTCTTTTCTACTTTACTTTTATACTCACAACACTTACATCCCTTTTACAATATCTTAATCTCCGTGCAAATGAGAGGGTGGACATATACTCTGAGACGGGGGGAGTATTATATATCAATAGCAATGATTAATATATATAATAATAATAATTATTATAATAAACTAATACTATTGATAGTAATAATTAATTTATATAGTAACTATTATAATTAATTTATATTAAAAATTAATAGTTTAACTTATATAATAACTATTATAATCTAATCTATCTATATCTATATATAATATGAAAGCAGAATCATTTCCTACTCTCACAATGCGCCACCTCATAATACCACTTGGCGCCATTCTACCATTCTATTGGTCAGCACATTTTGAGGCTTTCAACATAAAAAAATAAAAAAAAAATAAAAAAAAAAAGGAAAAAACTTCTACAGAACTCGGCTGAATCAATTAAGATTGGTAATTTGAAATTCAAAATTTACAAAATTAAAAGATGAGATTTGAAATTTGAATTTATATCTTATGATTCTAAGTGCATGAAAGATTGATCAAATATCTATCTTTGGTAATTATTAACCTCAGATTTTAAATATGCTATTTAGAATATTTGACCACACCAAATATAAGATGAGAAGTTTTGATAATTTTCCTTTCTTTTATCCGAAATTTTCGATTCAAAGATTTGCAAATAAGCTATTCATGAAATACGGATTCTACTATAAGCAAAACTTGGAATTATTGCAATTTCATTTATTATTTTTCTCTCCAATACTTAATTTATACGTGATAAATCGTACTTCCTCCGTCTCATAATATAGTCATGTTCGATTCATTTCATAAAGAATAATTTTATTGTTGCAAGTTCATCTTTTTTCTCTCCAATGCTTAGTTGATACGTGATGAATTGGCTTGATTCCTAATTCAAACACAAATTTGAAATAGTAATTCACTATATATTACGAATTATTTGATATACATTACGAATTATTCAAAACTCTATCCTTCTGTTCAAATCCATAAATGTCACTTTAATAAAAAAATCCTACTGACATTTTTCAAATGATGTAACTAGAGTATGTATATTTTTGTTGAATTTGAAACCGCTCCACCCAAGAGTTAGTTCCACCAAATGGTGGAGATTGGAGCCACATCATTTTACCTACACCTAACGGTTGAGATGATTCCAAGCTCGGTGGGACCCACAAAAAATTGAAATCATCTTATGAATTATCGATATAGTTGTCTGATATTCTCTTGAATGTATGTATAGATTAGACACTCTTGAAATGTACTTGCATTTTACCAGTAGACTACTACTACTACATGTTTGTAGAAAAACTTTCTATTTGTTATAAGGTCTCGGAAATCCACGCCTCATTTTAACTCTATAAACCTTTACTCTGTTCATGTACGCTACATAACTGCTGACATTTCATTCCCTAATGCTGATGCAAACGGGTTATATGGGAGGTTTAGTCCTTGAGTGCTGCAAATTGCAAACAATTTCAAACATTATGAAGTCACACGAGGAAAAGAGGCATCATCAAAAGAATACTCCCTCCGTCCCAAATTAATAGTCACGTTTGACTTTTCAAATATTTCATGATTACATTGCAATTTTATTCTTAGTATTACTATGCTCCCGTCGAATATCGATGGGTTACTTACTAGTACTAATAATAGTAATAGTTCATGTATATAGCCTACTATAGTTAACTAATACTATTAATAGTAAAAATTAACTTATAAAGTAACTATTATAGTTAACTAATATTATTAATATTAATAATCAACTTATTTATATAGTAACTATTATAGTTAACTATTATTATTAATATTAATAATTAAATTATATAGTAACTATTATAGTTAACTAATACTATTAATAGTATATTTAACTTGTATAGTAACTACTATCATTAACTAATACTATTAATAGTAACGGTTAACTTATACTATTAATAGTAATGGTTAACTTATACTATTAAAAGTAATAGTTAACTTATATAATTATAAATGTGATTAACCAATAGTTTTAGCTAAGAATGAGAATATCAAAAGTCATTACATTTTATGATGATGTTGATGTGGCTTCTCCAAATTCAAGCTTTTACTAAAACATATACACATGTCAAACCCACAACTCTCCACACCAACTTTAATATATAGATTTTATATATATATATATATATATATATATATATATATATATATATATATATAGGATTTGGTAAATATTTGATATTGAAGGGCTATTCTCTTGAAATACGCGTTGTTTTTAAATGAACAGTGACTTAAAAAAACGTACGATTATACATTATTCATTAATTTGTTACTTTTACTGTATAAAAAAAAGGAAGCAAAATTTTGAGGGTTAGTTTAGGTTCGGGAGAGTCGAGTGAGAAGTAAACAACCAAATTGACCCGCAACTACTCTAGATTTTCACTTTTACTTATGTACTATTGAAATAACAAAAGTAACATGGGTACTATTAATAAATTAATAAAATTAACCAAAATCGTTACTAATGTTATTGAAAATTTATGAACGTTAGTATTTTAACAAATATTACTTTCAAAATTTTCAAATCACCCAACCAAATAAACTACTGACGCGCTTAACTGAGTATCAATTGACGTATTCACCTTTACTTTTAAAACAATCAAACATTCCTCCAGCCCCCCCCCCCCCTCTCACGACCACCACCCACCACCACAACCACAACCACAATTATCAACAAAAACTCAAAAGGTAATAAACAAAATTATTTATAAAATAAGTAGGATTAAACAATAATTTGGTCCCTAAACTTGGCAGTTTTTATTAGTTTGGTCCTTCATGAATAAATTTTATTAGTTTGGTCCCTCATGATGGTTTTTTTTTTTTGCCAGTTTTCCCCTTCCTTCTGTGAGATTTTTTAAAATGCCGAATATACCCCTGAAACTAATGATAGTTTGGCCCCTAAACTTGGCGCTTATATTAATTTGGTCCTCCATGATGGATTTATATCTTAGTTTGCCTCTTTTATTTATTTTTACTAATTTTCTATTATTAAATTATATTTAAAAACAGTTTATAATGCACTAAAAATAATTAATTAATTTCAAAAGAGTCTCAAATATTTTTCTCCTCTAATTTTTTTGAGTTATTCAACCTTAAAATTAACTCTTTGATGGGTTTGTATGTTGACAAAGTTTGTATGACTATTTAAAAAAAAAATGTTATAATATTTAAAAACTATAGTGAGAGAAATGTTAATAAATTCAACAATTTCATTCACCGATTCACATTCAAACCATTTTTTTTTATAATTTGGATTTCAAAAATGAAACTCATTATTAATTTCATGGATTAAATTCATCATTTTTTATTTTTTTAATAATATATGCTTTTGCTTATTTTTAATATTATTTTTTAAGGAATCAGTAAATAAGTATTTAAAAATGATGCCTTTAATCCATGAAATTAATAATGAATTTCCTTTTTAAATCAAAATTATTAAAAAAAAATGGTTTGAATGTGAATCGGTGAATGAAATTATTGAATTTATTAAAAGGATTTTTTGTTACTTAAATGTTTTATTTCTCTCAATATAGTTTTTAAAGGTAAATTATTACATTTTTTTAAATGATCATATAACCTTTGTCAACATACAAACCCATCAAAGAGTTAATTTTAAGGTTGAATAACTCAAAAAAAAATAGAGGAGAAAAATATTTGAGACTCTTTTGAAATTAATTAATTATTTTTAGCGCATTATAAATAATTTTTAAATATAATTTAATAGTAAAAAAATAGTAAAAATAAATAAAAGAGGCAAACTAAGATATAGATCCATCATGGAGGACCAAATTAATATAAGCGCCAAGTTTAGGGACCAAACTGTCATTAGTTTCAGGGGTATATTCGGCATTTTGAAAAATCTCACATAATGAAGGGGTGTAAACTGGAAAAAAAAGCCATCATAAGAGACCAAACTAATAAAATTTATTCATAAAAGACCAAACTAATAAAAACTTCCAAGTTTAGGGACCAGATTATTATTTAATCCAAAAAAGTATTCAAAATCCATAACTAAAAATAGCTTAATCTCTTTCAAACTTGCAGCATTTCTCTTTCTCAGAGTTTCTTACGATTTTGGACTATCAAATACAAATCCACGATGTAGGTTTTGGTTTTGACCCAAAGTCTCCAAACCAATGATCATCTTGTTACTTGAAAAGTTTCCCCGTTTACAAATCAAAGAAGCAAAATCCTTTGTAATTTCCAACCAGTCAAACTACTCTATGGAGACAGAGGTTCCTACTGAAATCCGTATCAATGCCACTGTTGTCGTCATCGCTGAACATGAAAAACAAGTAGAAAAGCGATGTTATTCCATCTTCAAATTCGCGCCTGACTTCTTCGATTCATATCGCCTTCTAGAATCTCCGTCAGCTACTCTATCCGACGCCCTGCCCGCACCTTCCTTAAGAGGACCGGCGGCATAAATAATTTGGGAAGAGGAGAGAAAATCGAAGAATATTAACGCCATACAAGAGATGTTGTGCAAACACTTGTAGCGTCGCATTTGAGTCATTGCAAGACCTAGGATCTCACTTCAAATCCGACTTCCATCAATAGAAGTAATATAGACGCGCAATTCTCTTGCTCGAATTGTGCTTTGTTTTCTTCTTTTGCTTTAATTGCATATAGTTTTGAATGCTACTTGCAGTTATCTATTTAATTTTCAATTCCAAGATTAGTACCATTTTGACTTCTCAAAGTCAAGTTACAATTTTGTGGATTGAAATTTAAGTTGTTTGGTTATGTAACGACCCGAAACACGGATCCCAAATTTTAGCCACGTCGCCATTGACACTTCTAAACCACAAAATAACTTTAAAACACTTACAATGATTTTCTTTACATGATAATTACTTATACAAAACCTTTCAAATTTCTTGTCTCAGCTCCCATCTTAAATCCATGCCAAAATCAAGAAACATGAATCGCTTCTAAAATGTACTTCTCGAACTATCTCAAACATATCTTTCTCATCACCTGGAAGAAAGAAACAGATGAAAGGGTGAGCGAATAAATGCTCAGTAAGTTCATATACAACCCATCCGGTTAGGGGTGATCATGGTCCGGTTTGGTCTATCTTTTATAAAAAAAATCATGGAATCAAGACCAGGACCAATATATCGGTTCTATAAAATTTTGGAACCGGAACCAAACCAATACTGTTGAGAACCAACACATTGGTTCTGGTTCCATTGGTCCGGTTCTTCGGTTCTAGTGACTCTTTATGTATATTAAATTACAATATTTTACAATCTTTACAGAAATTTAAAAAATTCAACTATCAAGTTTAAATAATAAGAAAGTACAACCCAACATAGTTAAATTAGAATGTATAACAATCAAAAGTAGAAACTCAAGGGAAGAAGATAGTTGAGTTACTTAAGTCTTGTTAGATGAAGTGAAGGCTCAGAAGTAAGTGAAAGTAGAAGCGTGGAATTAAAAGTGTTGATCTGGCTAGGTTTTAAGGTTAGCTAAAGATATTTTAGTCTTTTTAAATTAAATATAGTTACAATATAAATTTATATTATATTATAATGCATATATATATATATGTATGTATGTATATATATATATATATATATATATATATGTATATATATATAGGGTCGCGCTCCTGTGAGAACCATTTTATATGAGAACCGTGAGAACCAATCATAACCATTAGATTAGAAAAAAAATCAAAGGTCCAGATGTTAGATACACTTGGATACATTAGTTAATTTTCGAAAAACAATTGGATACATTAGTTTTTAACATAGTGTATCCAAGTGCAACACTTAGATACAATACTTATTAACCTATTGTATCCAAGTGTAATCGAATTTTTTGTAATGTATCTAAGTGTATCAATTGTATCTAACATATGGACCCTTGATTTTTTTTTCTAATCTAATGGTTATGATTGGTTCTCACGGTTCTCACGATATTTAAGTTCTCATTTGAGCACCTACCTACCTACCAATATATATATATATATATATATATATATATATATATATATATATATATATATACACACACACATATACATATATATATATATAATATATATGGCAAAAATGCACAAAAAATCACTCAACTATGACCAGTTTGGGTATTTGGTCACTAAACTAATTTCCTTTTGAAGCAACACATTCAACTTATTTATTTTTGCATCCATAGTCACTATCACTAACCCCGTTAGATTTTTGGCGTTAAATAGTCATGTGCACCGCATGTGACCAAATTTGAAGGGGAAATTTAGGTAATACAGTCTAAATAGTATAAAAGAAATTATAGGGTTTTTTTCAATTTTATAAATTTGAAGGGGTAATTTGGAGAGAGTCGATTCTTGGGAGATTTTCGCCAGAATTTTTCCGGCGGCTGTTTCTCCTGCTCCGATGATTATTTTTCAGATCCCAACGGTTAGAATGTGCGCCTAAGTGATGCGAACATACCCCAAAAGTTTGAAGACGATCCAACGGTTAACGAAGCGAGAATTTTATTTTTTCTGATCCGGGTTTTCATTTATAATGTTTATTTAGTTTGTAAAACCCTAGATCCACCATTAGTGCCTCCAACACCATCAAACCCAACTCCAATCCCCTCCTTCACCATAGCTGATCCTAGGAAAGATCTAGGCGCCGGCCACAACAAGCAAATGGCCAAGAAATTCGACCAAAACAGTACAAATCGAAAGAAAAACAAAATTCGTCACCTCCCAAAATTGGACCAGAAAAAATAAAATTCCCGCTTCGTTAACTGTTGGATCGTCTTCAAAATTTTGGGGTATGTTCGCATCACTTAGTCGCACATTCTGACCGTTCGGATCTGAAAAATAATAACCGAAGTGGGAGAAACAGCCGCCGAAAAATTTCTGGCGAAAATCTCCCAAGAATCGCCTCTCTCCAAATTACCCCTTCAAATTTATAAAATTGAAAAATAAACCCTATAATTTCTTTTATACTATTTAGATTGTATTACCTAAATTACCCCTTCAAATTTGGTCACATGCGGTGCACATGACTATTTAACGCCAAAAATCTAACGGGGTTAGTGATAGTGACTATGGATGCAAAAATAAATAAGTTGAATGTGTTGTTTCAAAAGGAAATTTGTTTAGTGACTAAATACCCAAACTGGTCATAGTTGAGTGATTTTTGGTGCAGTTTTGCCTATATATATATATATATATATATATAATATTATACATGCATATAATTGGTCCGGTCCAATCCGCTGTTAAAAGTGCTCAGAACCAGGACCAGACCAATTTACCGGTTCCGACTAAATATGGAACTAGGACCAAACCATTTATATTGGTCTGGTCCGGTTTTGATTGGTCTGGTCCAGTTCGAGTGGTCCGGTCCGGTTCCAAGTATTTCCTGCTCACCCCTACCTCCGGTTACTAAGGAGAAGTTGATCTGAATGAATATCAACGAGTACAAAGTTAAAGAAGAATTTCAAACGCTTTTCAAAATCTAAAAGGTTTTACAATTTAACAAAACAGACTTGAGCAATTTAATTATCGACAACCGTCCCATACTAGTTGTAAATAATTAAATTACTCACAGATATTATGGAATTTCAAACGATGACAACTTGAAACAAACAGACTCGAATGATTTAATTATTTATAACCATAACAGCTATAAATAATTAAAACACTCACAGATTTTGGAATTTCAAAAGACTGATAACTAAACAAATCTAACTCGAGTGATCTAATTATTTACGACTGTCCCACACCAGCCGTAAATAGCGAGATCCCTCACTGATATCAGTGACCACATAAGTGATCTAATGACCTTATCAAATCAAAATTCCCCGTATGGACAAAAGCTCTGCAAAGCACACAAAATTACCCCGCATAGTACAAAAGCTCACGCAGAGCACAATTACAATTGGTGATTCCGGAACACCTCACTACCCCTCTTGGACAGTGAACTAAGGTTGCCTTTTTACAGGCTTATATCAAATATACCCCACCGTACGAGTTGTTTAACTTATGTGCTCATTGATAAAAATATAAAATATTTTCAAAAGTTTATCTCATCAAAAATCCTTTTTATACGAAATACGAATTTTAACAAAGAATACGCATTTAGCAAACGAATTGACAAAAGATTATCAAAAGACGGTGACCGATGGAGTCAATACAAATACTGACACGAGGTCAGTTTAACCATATAAAAGAACATACATCGTCAAAAGTTATGAGGAAGCCTAATAAATGAAACAATATAATAACGAGACGATTAACCTAAAAGATGTACAATCCCTTATATTAATTGTGTTTACCTAGTACCATTGAACGTGTACGAGAACACATAGCACCACTTGCCATGATCTAACAATAAAAATAAAAGAACACTAAATATATACAGTTCAATCAGAGACCAAAAATGCTACACCATTTGTAGTACAACTCTCACTACAGAAAATACCGAACGCATCCACCCCAACTATGACATTCTGTACCATGCATATTCCATTATTCCCACATAATGCCCATTCTCTCTCCCCATTTTGTGTCATTTTATTATTTTGTTTTTCTTGCAAACAACCCACGACAACACACACTCACACATTAAACACACGCAATACACATTGCCATTATTTTTCCCTATTTCATATCGAATGTATTTCAACTATCTTGCCTAGCTTATACTTTAACTGTTAGTAAATCAGACCCAAAAGATAGAAAATAATACTGAACACAAATCAACACAGAATATACGTGGTTCACCAATCTCTATTGGCTACCTCCACGGGCAAAGGGAAACATATATTATTATGGGGGATAAACAATTACAAGAAGATGATGATCACACTAATCTATGTTTGCACAAAGTTCCTAGCTATGCAAATCCCTATAACTAGAATTACTGATCTCTCTCTAAATCAAATCCTTAAACGACTTGATTTACTTTCTAAAACTGCCAGAACAGTGCCAGACTTCGGAACAACCCGTGAAAGAAATCAGGCGGCTAGGACTGTTCTGGGAATCGACCAACTGTGTGAACAACTGTGTATTCAAGCGTGCTAACAGTTGTCCAGACAGTTGTCTTAACAGTTATCAGATTTGCAGCGGAAAATAAAGAACTTAATAACAATTAAAACTTCAGCAAGAATACTTGCTGGAAACTTTCATATATTAAAAGCGATTTGCAGAGTACAAATCGAATGAAAGAAAACAAAAGTATCAAAAGAACAAATTGATCTAAAACTCTAGATCGAATGAAAACATCCAACACCTTAGAGTTCTTCTTCACAAGAAGCTCTAAGAAAACAAGACTCTCTCAAGAACTTAATACACTCAATGTATTGCGTAGAATCCGTAGTTATCAATGAATGAGTCGGCTTGTATTTATACATGCTCGGCCGCACCCTTGTACTCCAAGAGATCCTTCTTTCCATATGAGAGTCTTCCTAAAATAAAACACCTAAAAATATATCCACTTACCAAAGATAAGTATTAGTATGTTAGTCAAATAAATCAAACTTAAACTTACCTAAATATTTACACTAACTAACAATATATACAAATCAGAATCACAAAGATACTTAAAGAAAAAGACGAGTATGCCCATACTCTTCAATCTCCCCCTATCTTTGTGGTTCTGAACAAAACCTGCAAAAATTAATAAAAACATATTTCCCAAGAACAATATATAACCAGCTAGAACAAAAATAAAAAAAACTGTCAAAGTTTTTACAAACCAAACAAAAAAAAATAAACAAAAATAAACTTTAAATTCCAGAATATAGGTCTTCTCCAAGAACTTCATCTTCAACCGCAGTGGCTATGTCCCTTTCGAAAGAAAATTCTAAATCATCATCTTGAGTCCCACTTGGACCAGCAACAATCATAGCACCTGCATTTCCTTTCCCTGCATTTGTATTCTCTCCCCCTGCATTTGTACCAGCTGCTGCTCCCCCTTCATGGAAGCTTTCTCCCCCTTTTTGTTTAGAACCATGCAATGCTCTGCGAAGCTCAATGAAAGTGTGTTCCAATCCAGAAACAATAATCTGTTTGGCTAATATATCTGCCTTGTGTGCAGCAATCTGATCACTTACTGAATCAATTTGAGCCTGCAGAATAGCTTGGGAGGAATCTGATGGATGGACTGATGGCTGAACTGGAGGAACAGATGCACTGGCAGATGTCCTGTCAACAGGAGTGTCAACTGGCATAGGCCAGTCATTGAAACGATTTGGAGCAAACATGGTTTTGGGTTGGACAATTTTAGGAGGAAGAGAGATGAAATCGTCATCTGGATTAGAAGAAATCCCATGAACACCCAATAGGGCTGAAATCAAGCAGGGATGAGGAAGACGGTATGGAGAATCAGGAGTTTCAGAATAACTCACAATAGTCTCAAAAATTTCAGAACCCAGATTAAACTTATTTACCCCAATTTGATACAGAAGGAGAGCCTGCTCTTTAGTCACAATAGAAGGTTGGGATGAGGGTTTCCAGTTGGTGACCATGATGTGGTGAAGACAATTGAAACGGCGGGAAAGAGAAGTGGACCTAAGATCAGATGGCCAAGATAACACAGAATGACCAGTAATGGTCCTAACAGCCTCATCCAGGTCATTCGGAATATCAGAGAGATGAGTGGTTGGGGTTTCAAGAAAAGCATTGATTGACTGAGGTGAAAACTCTATTACCTTATCCCTAATAAAAGTGCGATGGAAATTTGGTGATTCTGACAGAGCCACATCGCGTGAGAGATTGGCATAAAACTCAGTCACTACTTGACGAGAGAAGGCTTTAGCAAACGATAAAGATTTGACCAGTTTTCTTTCACTCAGAAAATCAATCAAAAACAACTTCCCAAAACTACGATCATCCTTTACCCTTTCAACAGAAAATTTTCTTTTAAAATATTTTGCAAACCGCTCAGCAGAAGAAGGATAATAAAACTTTGGATCATGGGGAAGGTCTAGATTAAATGGGACACTGGGAATAAGAGAAGAGAATTTACGTACCCTTTTTGATATACCAGCCGAACCCCTTGACTGTCTAACTGCAGGCTGAGATGAACCTACAGTTTTCCTCACAGTTGACCTGTCAAATGCCTTGACCCCAGAAGATGCATACTGACTAACACGGCGTGGGCCCTCTTGCTCGGATGGAGTTTCCTCAGAGTCAACCTCAACATCTTTGTCACTAGAATCGTCATGCTGAGATGTGGACCCCTCTTCTTGCATGGAAGTTTCCAGAACTTTCCTTTTAGCACTTCGGGTTTGCACCCTAGGAATTGTCGGAGATGATGTAGACAGAGGTGGATTTTTGAATGGAGTACCTTTTCTCGCCCTTGTTGCCCGGAATAGAGTCACCACCGGCACATCTTCATCAAAATCGTCGGCATTGGTTGCTGGCGCCGGAGAAGACAGAGGGTCTTCTTCCTCAGATTCTGCTAAAATCAATCGTCGACGGGAACCACTTTTGACTGATGATTTCGCCTTTCTTGCCTTGGCATCCATGGTGGCACGAACTTCATTGGGTTTGAAAGACCCAGAAGAGGCCCCTGTTCCCAATTTTTCAAGACGGTCGGAACGGCGAGACCCGGGAGCCATGACTTTGCGAGCTTTGGACAAGGCTGAGACCTGGAGAGAGTTGTCGATGTCGATTGCATGCTCCGGCAACCCTAGAAATCGAGGATCGACCGCCAAATCAGATTGTGGGACATTAATTAAGTCGGCGACACAAGAGGTGAGCGCCGGAGCTGGTGAAGACGAAGCTGCCATGGAGATTTTCTGCACAAATTGTAAACACAAACCCGGTGTAATGAACTTTGAACAGCAAATTTTAGAGAGAAAGAAGAATAATGAGAAGAAATTTATGATGAGGAGGGAAAGAAGTGGTTGACAGTACTTATGAGGAGGGAGGTGTGACCTTACAGTTGACAAGACAAGAGAGATATCCAGGAGGGAAAGAACTCAGACACAACCCGGTGCACTGAATGAGGGAGAAAAAGATTTGTGGCTCCTTTTTAGTGCTGGACACCCTTTTAAAAATCCAAATAAGACTGGGATTGTGATTCCTCAAGAGAGATCTTGATAAACATTGTGAAAAATCTCAGTTACTCAAATTAAAACTTGCCATAATACCACAGAATCCTTCATTCCACACGAAAAAAAAATCACTCCCTGCATTAAACTTGAACATCACGTTATTGGATTATCGATGAACACATGAAATCACTAAATCTGTAACAAGAAGGAAAACAATTCAATTTGCTGATATAAATACAAAAGAGAGAAAAAAAACTTAAGGAAAATATGCCTAAACACACAAGTGAAGATTGTCTCAATTTGGGCATGACAAAGTATGATCAACTCAGTTCTTGACTCGGTTCCAACACACAGAAATTCAATGAGATTCACCTTCAATCATGTAGCCTCTAGAACATTCCCATTTTAAGGCTTATGACTAAGAATTAGCTGCGGGGAGGAGCTATTCACTCTCACAATACAGTGTTACACTGATTCCCAAGTTATGTATTGAAACACTTCAGCTTTTTGCTTAAATGGGTAGTAACTTCAAAGATTGGAGGCAGCTTGTTTTCCCCGCAACAAAATTAAATGCCCACTCCATGATAAACAACATGCAGGAATTAACATGACAATTTTTTATTATCATGTTAAGAAGGGTCTCACATTTAAGGGTAAGAACACAGAGTCAAAGAACTAGAAGAAGAACAAGTGATCACAAGAGACAATCGTGCTAGAATGAATGCATTTTTTTTTTTATTTTTTTTTTGTGTGTTAACTGTATTATACCATTATACAGAAATGCAGACAGTTGTCCGTACAGTGGTGCAGTCAACTGGTAACACACAATCCGAGAGACTTCTTAATGGAAGAAAATCTCTCGAAATCCAACGCTTTAGTAAAGATATCAGCAAGTTGATCCGTTGTACTTACATGTTCCAAAGTAATGATTTTTTGTTCAACGAGATCTCTAATAAAATGATGTCTAATGTCTATGTGCTTGGTTCGAGAGTGTTGTACAGGATTCTAGGCAATGTTCTGAGCACTTAGACTATCACAATATACCATCAAGGTTTCACTTTTAAGACCATAATCTTTTATTATTTGATTCATCCACAATAATTGGGTACAACAGCTACCAACTGTGATGTATTCAGATTCAGCAGTTGACAAAGAAACACAGTTTTGTTTCTTACTAAACCAAGACACAAGATTATTCCCAAGATAAAAACACACACCCGTGGTGCTTTTTCTATCATCAGTGCTCCCAGCCCAGTCTGAATCACTAAACCCAACTAGATTCGTGTTTGTGTCCCTCGTATAGCTTAACCCTAGAGTTGTGGTACCACTCACATATCTAATTATACGCTTAACTGCAGTTAAGTGGGATACCTTGGGGTCAGCCTGATACCTAGCACAGAGGCAGACACTAAACATGATATCGGGGCAGCTAGCTGTAAGGTACAGCAAGCTACCGATCATACTCCGATAGAGTGTTTGATCAACACTTTCTCCATCCTCGTCTTTAAACAATTTTTGAGAGGATCCCATGGGGGTTTTCAAATGAGAGGCATTCTCGAGGCCGAATTTTTTAACCAAATTTTTGGCATACTTTGATTGGGAGATTGACATTCCTTCATTAGTTTGAGATATTTGTAATCCTAGAAAGAATTTCAATTCCCCAACCATGCTCATTTCAAATGTGGACGTCATACTCTCAGTAAACATATCAAGCATAGTTTTAGAAGTAGATCCAAAGACTATGTCATCCACATAAATTTGGGCCACGAGAATATCCTTTTTGTTTTTCAAAATAAACAAGGTTTTATCAACCTCTCCCCTTTTAAAGCCAATTTGAATAAGGTGCTCTGTTAGTCTCCCATACCAAGCACGTGGGGCTTGTTTCAGACCATAGAGTGCCTTATTTAACTTAAAAACATGATTTGGCTTATGGGGATCCTCAAACCCCTTAGGTTGCTCAACAAACACTTCCTCATTTAAAAAACCATTTAGGAACGCACTCTTTACATCCATTTGATGTAGAGTGATCTTTAAATAGCATGAGATTGCTAATAGCAGTCTAATGGACTCAATGCGGGCTACCGGGGCAAAAGTCTCATCAAAGTCCACACCCTCTAATTGAGTGTAACCCTGAGCCACTAGACGTGCTTTGTTCCTTATAATTTTGCCTTGTTCATCAGATTTATTCTTAAATATCCACTTGGTCCCAATAACATTGATATTAGAGGGCCTAGGGACCAAGAACCAAACTTCATTCTTTTCAAATTGGATCAATTCCTCTTGCATGGCGTTGATCCAATTATCATCTTTCAAGGCTTCAGACACATTTTTGGGCTCATAATCAGCCACAAAGCAACAAGAGTTTACCTGATGATATGCGGAATTCATGCATATTAAGCCGGCCAATTCCCGGTAATTGATTCTCTTACCTCTTGTTTTTCTTTCTGCATTCACCCCCCAATTACTTGGGAAGTTGGGTGGTCTTCCTGAATCCTTGAAGATGGATCATTACCGATGCTCTCCTGATCTCCATCGATTTCAGAATCTGAACCAGAATCGACTACTGTTTGACCATCTGATGGGTTAACTGACTGTTCATCCTGTCTGTCAGTTGTTCTCACAGTTTGTGTTTCTGCGGATTCTTTGGCATTCTGTGGTTCAGATTCATCTTTAGCCTGTTCATGCTCCCAGGTGCAACCTGAAACATCATCCTCAGCGGTTTTGACATTAAGATCAGTAGCATCATCGAATATAACATTTATAGATTCCATAATTGTCTTAGTTTTCAAATTATAGACTCTGTAAGCTCTACTATTCTGAGAATATCCAATGAAAATGGCCTTGTCACTTTTAGAATCGAACTTAGAGAGATACTCACGGTCATTTAGAATGTAGCAAATGCATCCAAATACATGGAAATATTTGACCGTGGGTTTCTTTCCAAGTAAAATTTCGTAGGGAGTCATGGTACTTCCAATTCTTAGGAAGACACGATTCCCTATGTGACAAGCCGTATTAACTGCTTCAACCCAAAAAAATTTAGACAAGTTTTTAGCACTCAACATGACTCTGGCCATTTCTTGTAATGTGCGATTTTTCCTTTCCGCTACTCCATTTTGTTGAGGAGTTTTGGGGGCTGAGAATTCATGAGTAATTCCCTTTGAATCGCAAAATGATGAAAAAATAGAGTTTTCAAATTCAGTACCATGATCAGATCTAATCCTAATGGCTTTTAAACCATAAAGATTTTTCACTTTCTTGTACCAAATTTTAAACTCTTTAATTGTGTTGGATTTTTCCCTAAAAAAAATGACCCAAGTATAACGAGAAAAATCATCCACACACACAAAACAATATTTCTTTCGAGACATGCTTTCTACTTCCATTGGACCCATTAAATCAGTGTGTATCAACTCAAGACACTTAGAAGTTCCAAAAGTTTGAACCTTTTTGTGACTTGACTTTATTTGTTTTCCTTTTTGACATGGTCCACACACACTTAATTTTTTCAAATCCAATTTTGGTAAACCTTTGGCTGCCCCAAATTTAATCAACTCACTTATTTTCTTCTCACTGGCATGTCCGAGTTTTTGATGCCAAATTTCAAGTTCATTTGATTTTGCAGACAAACAAGACTTATGTTCACCAATTTTATAACAATTATCGGATGACCAAATGCCTGACATAACACACACACTTTTGGAATCAAAAACTTCACATTTTGACTTATCAAACTTAACAAACAAGTCATCGTCACATAACTGACTAATTCTGATTAGGTTTGACTTAAGTCCATCAACAAGCAAAACATTGTGCAAGTTGGGCAAACCATTAACATTTAACTTACCTTTGCCGATTACCTGTCCTTTTGCACCTCCACCAAAGTTAACTTTTCCACCATTGAAGGCTTCATAGTCCTTGAGATTCTCACGTGCACCTGTCATATGGCGAGAACAGCCAATGTCGAAGTACCATCCTTCTTCCACACAACTCTTGAAGGAGGTAAGAGCCACTTTGCATTGCTGAGTATTTTTCTTTACCCATACCTTTCTTACCTGCTGCTGCTGACTGAGCACTTGACTGGGAAACTGACTGTTAGATTGTGCCCACAGTTGTCTGCTCAAGTGGCCGCTGTTCTTGTCCAGTCCGAGTTCCTGTTTCAATTTAAAACAAAATGGACGAATGTGTCCAGGAACAAAACAATGATGACACACAAATCTCCTCTTGCTGTTTCTCCTATTTTTGTGAAAAGATACTTGATTATCATTCAAAATCTCTTTGTTTTTCGAGGTACCCTCACCTTCTTTAACAAACAATGGATCTCCATAGCCTATTCCTGTTCTTCCTTGGTTTCCCATATTCAGAACCTCTTCTAATTTAGCCTTGCCATTGTTAAGTTTCATGAGAGCATTAGTTTCTTTTTCAAGTTCCCTCTTATATTTTTCACTCTCATTGTCTTTCTTGGTAAGCATGACCTCTAACCTAGCCATGGAGTCCTTCTGAATCTCACTTTCACTCGACAACCTTTCATTCTCAGTTTTGAGTATCAAAATTTCAGAGGTGAGTTTTTTATTTATTTACCTTCTTGAACTCATTGAGTTGTTCCATTCGCTTAGACCAATCTGCGAACAACTCAACATAATTCTCATGTAGTTCCTCATATGTAAGGAAACCATCCTCATCCTGCTTTGACTCATCAGTTTTACCTGCACACGTGGAATTCATGCAAGTATATTCAGTAACTTCTTCTGTGCTGACACTTGACTTTTCATCGTCACTGTCAGATTCACTGTCATATTCACTATCACTATGACTCGCATAAACACACGATTTTCTTTCAGAATTCGAAGATGAAGGAGGTGATGATTTCAGAAAAGATGTTTCATGAATAATCAATCTCCTTCTAAGTTCCATGAAACTCATGTTTTCTATATCATAGAATTCTTTTAACACAGAAATTATAACATCGAAACCTCTTGGAATGGATGTTATCACTTTGTTTACAAGTCTAGCATTAGAAAATGATTCCCCTAATACTTCCAACTCATACACAAATTTTTCTATTGTTTCAGTAAAATCAATTATTGTTTCACTCTCCTTCATTTTCATGTTTTCAAAAACAATGGTTAACACCAAAAACCCTTTTTGTTCATAGTCAGTTGATCTGTCATCTGACTGCACAACTTCACTATCAGTTTTACTGTCAGAGAGAAACGACAAAGATGAATGAAGACATGAGAGATTTGCAATCTCTTCATCATCATCTGAATCACTCAAGGTAGCAGTTAAGCTCATTCCTCTCTTTTTGAGTGTGTTAGCACACTCATTAGCATAGTGGCCGTAACCTTGACAAGCCCTACACTGAACTGACTCAATTGATTTCTTGCCTTCAAACCCCGGTTTTACCATGCCAGAATCTTTCTTGAATGGTTCAGCCTTGGTGGAAGGAGTGAATCCTTTAGTTGGAAATCTCTGTTGTCGTTTTTTATTCAACACAGTTTTAAATTTTTGAGTGATCATGGCACACTCATCCTCCTCCAAGGTTGACTCATCCATGTCTTTAGACAGTTCCACAAGATCTTTGGACACAGTTAGAGTACTAGCAAGAGCAATTGAATTTGCTTTGCTTGTTTTTTGCACTTCAAGGTTCAGTTCAAACGTAGTAAGAATACTCAGAACCTTTTCAAGATTCAATGTCCTTGTGTCACAGGTTTCTTCAATGACAGAAACCTTGATATTAAACTTCTCTGGGAGAGTCCTTAAGACTTTACTCACAAGTCTAGCATTGGAAATAGATTCTCCTAATGCGAAGGATTCATTAGAGATATCCATTAATTTTGCAGAGTAATTTTGAATAGTCTCATCTTCTCCCATCCTTAGATTTTCAAACTCAGTCATTAGTCTTCTTAGTTTAGTTTGTTTAACACTATCTGACCCTTCACAATGAAGTTGTAAAATGTCCCAAGCATTTTTGGCCACTGTATGGTTAGAGAATAACCTATACAGATTATGATCGACATGATCAGAAATTGCAGCCATTGCCTTTGCATTGAAGTTAGCAAGAGCAATTTCTTCTGCATTCCAGTCTTGCTCGGGTTTTGGAACAAATTTTTTTTTCTTTTTTCTCTTCATCTGACACAGACGCTTTACCTTTTGGATCAACCCATTCCATAGTAGGGGATGAATATCCCACTAGAATGCTGACCCATGCCCGATGATCAATGTTCTTGATGTACATGATCATCTTAGTCTTCCAAATGGTATAATTAGAACCATCCAGAGTAGGCGGCTTATTACGAGTATGAGAACAGTCCATACTGGCCATAACAGATCGATCTCAGTGTGTCTAGATTAGGCTCTGGTGCCAATTGAAAGAAATCAGGCGGCTAGGACTGTTCTGGGAATCGACCAACTGTGTGAACAACTGTGTATTCAAGCGTGCTAACAGTTGTCCAGACAGTTGTCTTAACAGTTATCAGATTTGCAGCGGAAAATAAAGAACTTAATAACAATTAAAACTTCAGCAAGAATACTTGCTGGAAACTTTCATATATTAAAAGCGATTTGCAGAGTACAAATCGAATGAAAGAAAACAAAAGTATCAAAAGAACAAATTGATCTAAAACTCTAAATCGAATGAAAACATCCAACACCTTAGAGTTCTTCTTCACAAGAAGCTCTAAGAAAACAAGACTCTCTCAAGAACTTAATACACTCAATGTATTGCGTAGAATCCGTAGTCATCAATGAATGAGTCGGCTTGTATTTATACATGCTCGGCCGCACCCTTGCACTCCAAGAGATCCTTCTTTCCATATGAGAGTCTTCCTAAAATAAAACACCTAAAAATATATCCACTTACCAAAGATAAGTATTAGTATGTTAATCAAATAAATCAAACTTAAACTTACCTAAATATTTACACTAACTAACAATATATACAAATCAGAATCACAAAGATACTTAACGAAAAAGACGAGTATGCCCATACTCTTCAACCCGTAACTCCTGGTCCGCCCGGGTCTAGGACATGGTCCGCCCTGACCCAGCTTGCCCGGCCGCACCCAAGTAGCTACCCGGCCGGATCAAAGACGCTGTTGCTGTACTTCATCTTCAAAATCATCTTTTGCTCTAACATTAACTTATTACTCCTCACAAAATGCATCCATCTACTTAGTAAAGCCATCTAATGACACTCAATAAGATAGATTAAAATTACTTCTTTCTTTATGTATGCCACCATCATTCGCTTTCCTCGCTGCCGCCGCACCAACTCCCTATGCTTTGTCACTGGTCTCTTTTCTACTGCGGTTACTCTTATCTTTGGTTTCTATCGGCTAGCTAGGGTTTGTCGGTTTGAGTATTTTTTTTTTTTTTTATGTAGTCTTATATTCTTTCCGTTCTAAAAAAGTTGAAACATTTACTTTGAAGTTGAGAAATTAAGGATATAATATTATATTAATAATAAAAGGTAGAGAGGAAGAGAGAGAATTAGTAGGGGTGGAAAGAGAATAAGTGAAGAATAATGAGTGGTTGGGAGGAAAAGACAGAATAAGTGGAGGATTATAAAAATAATAAAAAGCTTTCATTTTTGGATTGTTGCAACTTTTGTGAAATACCCTAAATGACAAAATATTGCAACTTTCTTGGAACGGAGGAGTATAAATTATACTCCTTTGTAAAAATTAGTCAAACCCAATCATATTTAACCCAAATGGCTCAAAATCAAAGCACTAGTAACTAATGACCCAAATAATCTTATTCTTATATTGACCCAATTTAAACATCTATGAAGACACAATAACATAAAAGCCCAATAGTAATGAAATATTTATCACTAATTATACTTAGAAATCCAAAAATATAACTAAAATGAGTGGTGGAAATTTTTGTTAGGAATAATACTCTCTCCGTCCCAACACAAGTAGGTTTAGAGGAGTGAGCACAATAATTAAGAGAAAAGTAGTGTATTTATGGTAGAAAATGAAGAGAGAGAATTAGTGGGGTAAATAGTAGTATTGATTGAATAAAATGAGTGGTGGAAAATGAAGAGAGATAATGAGTGAGGTTAAATGGTGATGTTGGTTGAATATAAATATATTAACATATGTTCATTTTAAGCAGTCTCAATTGTTTTGGGACAGTCTAAAAGGAAAAGAAATTTTACTTGTGCTGGGACTGAAGGAATACTCCCTCCGTCCCAATTTAAGAGTCAAAAAAATAAGATGGCACAAGAATTAAGGAAATAATCTTTTTATCATACTCCCTCCGTTTCATGTCACTTGAGACTTATTTCTTTTTTCGTCTGTTTCACGTGACTTGAGACTATCCAAAATGGTAAAGAATCTTTATTATTCTTCCCATTCATTCTCTCTTCTATTTTACTTTTACACTCACAACACCAATCAACTTACTATTCATCCCACCCCTTCTCTCTCCTATTTAATTTTTCATACTCACAAACACCTCCTCCCACTATTTCTCTCTCTTACTTTTCCTTAATTTGTGTGTCAAAATTTTTGGTCTCAAGTCACATGAAACGGAGGGAGTAAAGTATAGATAGTGGAGTAGAGTGTTGTGAGTATAGAAAGTAGGTAGGAGAGAGAAAGTGAGGTAGAGAATAGTTAGTGGATAATTGTTGTGTGTATGACATGTGGGGTCCACTAAATAAAGAAGTATAAAAAACTTTCTTTTTATGGATTTTGATTCTTAAGTTGGGACAACTATTTGGGAAATTTTTGACTCTTAAAATGGGACGTATGGAGTATATGTTAAGCTTTTAGCTTCCACTAACATACATTCACGCCCATTAGTGATATTGGTTATTTTTTTAAATTTATCAACAGTACGCAAGTTGCATTTATTATTTTAATAGTTAGAAGGTAAAAGTGAAAAATTGAAATAGTACCTAGTACGCGGTCAATTTAGTTTACTCGTCGGGTGAGTGCGGTTCCAAAATGGTGTCTCTACCCCAAATCCAAAACCCGTTGTTACCTAACCTTGATTCTCTCTCTCGCTCTCTGCGTCTCTCACACACAAAACACACAATCTCTCTGCTCCCAATTCCAATCCCAATCCCGCTCGGAGGAGATATATCCGGAGTATTCAGCCGCCGGATAATGGGGTTTAGAATTAGAGTTATTGAAGATCTGATTTGAAAGGTATCGCTCATCGATGGACTCTAGCAGGAGGGCGGTGGAATCTTACTGGCGGTCCCGAATGATAGATGGGGCCACTTCCGATGAAGACAAGGTTGCTCCTGTCTACAAATTGGAGGAGATTTGCGACCTACTCCGTTCTTCCCACCTCTCCATTGTCAAACAAGTCACTGAATTCATCTTACGACGCCTCCAACATAAGTCCCCCATTGTGAAGCACAAGGTATTCTCTCTATCGGATTTCATAATTCAGCACATTTTCCCTTCCAACTCCCTAGTTTACTGTAATTAAATACTCTTATGAGGGTTAACGGTTACTATGATATTTATCTCATACTCAATCCTCGATTATTGCTTATTTCATTTGCAGGCTTTGAGACTAATCAAGTATGCTGTGGGAAAGTCGGGTGTGGAATTCAGGAGGGAAATACAAAGGAGTTCAGTGGCCATACGCCAGCTTATTCATTACAAGGGACAACCTGACCCTTTGAAGGGCGACGCACTTAATAAGTCTGTTAGGGAGACAGCACAGGAAGCTTTGTCAGCCATATTCGCCGGAGAGGAGAGCAATAAGCCTGCACCTGCTGAATCTCTTACACAGAGAATACAAGGATTTGGAAACACTAACTTTGACATGCCATCAGAAGATAACAAGTCATCATTTCTTAGTGAGGTTGTTGGTATTGGGAGCGCAACAATCAAGCAGGGTTTGAGTAGCCTAACACAAGCTCAATCTCAAAATAAGAATGACACTGGCAGTTACAGGAGTCCAAATCTGCGAAGGTCATTGACTACCGAAAGCAGGTATTCAGACAGAAGTGATAATGTTGGACATCATATCGACGTTCAGAGTTCTTCCCGGTTATCTAAGAATGTGGCTGGTGGATCTTGGGGACAAGATTTGAAAGCAACAGGGCCAGAAACTACCAACGGAAATTCTAGCTCAAGTTATTCTGAAGATAAGAGTCGTGAGGAGAGATTATTAGAGACTGTTGTAACATCTGGTGGTGTTCGTCTTCAACCCACTCGAGATGCCCTTCAAGTTTTCATAATTGAGGCCTCAAAATTGAATGCGGTTACTTTAAGCCAGGCTCTCGAATCGAAGCTCCAGTCGCATCTGTGGCAGGCACGGTCCCTTACTATATTTCTATATAATCTTACATGCATCCATTTCTTCTTATGTAAAACCGTTAGTCTATTAAAGTTGAGTCCTTAATTTGCTTTAGATTCAATATCTTTCAATTCATCACCTGATCACATCTTAAAGAAATCCATTTATTTGTTTGTATTTATCATTAATGGAGAAGGAGTAGTAAGCTTTTCATGTTTGGTAATGAGCTCCTATTAATTTTCTTTTTGTACTCCGAACTTTTGCAGGTCCGCATGAAAGCGATCTGTGTGCTTGAGGCGATGTTGAGGAAGAAAGATTTTGAACATTTTTCTTTCGTTTCCTCTTATTTTACTGAAAATAGAGATGCTGTGGTGAAATGTTCTGAATCTCCGCAAGCATCTTTGAGGGAAAAGGCAAACAAGGTATGTTTGTGTATGTTATCTTTTTGGAGGGTTCCTTGTTGACTAATCTTTGGACATCCTTTTTTTCCTTATCCAAAGGAATAGTATATCAACATCCTAATTTTTCCTCCTGATATAATGTATTCCCTCCGTCCCACCCGAATTAGGATTTTTTGGTTGGGAACGGGGATTAAGGAAAAAAGTTTTAGTGGAGTAAGTGTTGTTACTTGTTAGTTTGAAAAGTAAAGTAGGAGAGAGAGTAGGGTAGAGAATAATGAGTGGTAAGTTGTTGTGAGTGTGAATGTGGGACCCGTTAAATAAAACACTTCCATTTTTGGGTTGTCCTAATTCGAGTGGGACACCCCAAATGGAAATTTGTCCTAATTCGAGTGGGACGGAGGGAATATTAGTTAATATCCATTGTTATGAAGGATTTAATGTTACTGCAAATAACAAAATAAAAGGTTTTCTTGAACAATGCGGAAGTAAAGCAAACCAAAATAAACAGAGGTTGAGTCTTATGTGGGCACAATTTCCCCATGAAAATTTTGCCCCATGCTAGTGCTCATGGTTGATTGGTTATCTTCTTTAAGATAAAACAACTTTTTAATTTCTGATAGAAACATTTTAAATTAGAAACTCTACGAATAATCCGTATTTAGATTTTCTGAACTTCAGAAAGGATGAGAATGCTTCAATATGCTCTTTCTAATTGAGTATTGGACGATGGAATGTTTTGAATTGACAGACTGGAGGGGGGGGGGAGATTTATATTGATTTTGAAGAGAGTTTTGGTGAACTTTCAACGAATAGCCACAACCACAATTATGTGATCGGGTGAATCTTGCCCGTCCGATTGTATATGATGGAGGAACCAGATTCAGTGAACAGACCCGAACCCATTGCGAGCCATCCCTACTGAATGCAAGTGGCCACAATGACAACTTTTCTAAATCCATTTGTAGACTAGGCATCACCATCCTAGTATAGAGCGGTCCCTCTACCTATGGGGCCAAGCCTATTGATAAAGGTTAGAACGAAAGGTGAGAATCAGTTGCCTATAACAAAATTTGAATTAAAAGGTGGGGTGATGCAGGGAAAGAATTATGATAAGTTAAGAGTTACTTTTAATTATTTTTATTTGTTATTATTTTCGAAATTTATTTTAAATAGGTAGTATTTTTATTATTAGAAATAGCTTAGGGTGTTATTTTGATGTTTTATAGTCTGATTAGGTTACTATATAGATTAGGGTTATTTTGAGTAGGTTATGACTTGTTTTCCAATTCATAGGAACCCTATATAATTACGGATACTTTTAATTCTGAAAATTAGCTTTGTTTTTTTATTTATTAATTAATGTGTTCTTTTGATGCCATTTTCCTAGAATTCATTGTTCTTGAATCAATAGGCCTTTGAAGAGTACTTATCCGGAATTGTTTTGTGCAATCAACAGACGTTAGTATTGTTTTCGCTCCCGCGCTGCGTCAGTTGGTATCAGAGCGGTGTTCGCTCTGGGATTAACTATGTCGCATGAAATATATCTCGAACGTTCTCCAAACGTAGAAGATATCTATGATCCCAAAAATCTTGGTCAGAGGATTGGGCAAATCGTGGAAAAACGGTTCACTGACATGTTAGACAACCAAATGGAGGTGGTGGCCCAGCGTCTATTTGAGTGATTTGCTGTAATGATGGGCAATCAAGAACACGTCAACTACAATCTTGATCGTGGGAGTCAAGATTGCGAACCGAGGAGGAAGATCCGTTGGAGACCGATAAAAATTCAACTAAGAATCCTGACATGGAGATGGAAAGTGACTCCTTGTTCAGATTGGAGTTCGTTGAACAAGGGGAGGTGCGAGGAGAAATCACAAGCTGCCGAGATAACGTGTTTGTCAATGGCTACAGAGACTACCCAGTTAAGGAAATTACCAGAGAAGATAGGCGAAACCGGGGAAAAATCAATTTCAAATTCTTTTACATCAACTTCATTGGGTGAGTCAAAATACATCATTGAAGGCTTTAAGTTTGATTATCTTTATAAAGATCCTTTCGATATTGATTCTTCAATTAGTTCACAATTTTGGTTCCTCAAAAGATTGATGATGGAAAATTTTCTCAAATGTGGCTGGACTGTTTGGATGGATATTATGACAAGCGGTACAAAATTTAAAGTTCGAAAATGGAATAAAGAATATCCTCAAGATGCGTGGACTAAAGGAAAAGCCAAAATTCGAGGACGAATTATCTTCAAGCGGAGGAGAATGATGCAGGGAATGAATTTTGATAAGTTAGGATTTACTTTTAATTATTTTTATTTGTTATTATTTTATTATTTTCGGAATTTATTTTATATAGGTAGTATTTTTATTATTAGAAATAGATTAGTGTTATTTTGATGTTTATAGATTAGGGTTTTATTTTGAGTAGGTTATGACTTGTTCTCCAAGTCCTAGGAACCCTATATTATTAGGGATACTTTTAATTCCGAAAATTAGCTTTGTTTTTATTAATTAATATATTTGAGCAACGCGTACCTAGTGGTGAGAAGTTAGTCGTTGGTGGTGATCTTAATGGACATGTGGGGTCTAGTCGACACGACTTTGAGAGCATTCATGGAGGTTTTGGTTTTGGGGAGAGGAATGAAGCAGGGAACGGGATCCTGGAGTTTGCGATGGCATATGACTTGAGTATAATTAACACTTGGTTCAAGAAGAGAGAATCACACTTGGTGACCTATAGAAGTGGAGGTAATGCAAGTCAGATTGACTTCTTCTTAGTAAGAAATGCTTGTAGAAAGAGTTACACTGAATGCAAGGTTATTCCAGGTGAAAGTACTGCAACTCAACATAGACTTGTGGTACTTGATTTTCGAAGTAGGAGAATTTCAAGGAAGAGAAAACCACTACTAGAACCTAGAATCAAGTGGTGGAGGCTTCAAGGGGAGAATCAACAGAGATTTCTAGCTAAGATGGCCACTACTGGTATTTGGTCGGGTAATATGGATGATATGGATATAGATTCAACCTGGACTAAGATGGAGCATACCATAAAGGAGGTGGCAAGAGAAATCCTTGGAGAATCTAAAGGAAGTGTGCCACAAAGTAAGGACACATCATGGTGGAACGAGGAAGTAAAGCAAGCGATAAAGAGCAAGCGAGAATGCTATAAATTATTGGGAAAATGCAGGAGTGAGGAGAACTATGAGAGGTATAAGGAGGCTAGAAGAGAAGCAAAGAAAGCAGTAAAAGATGCAAGAGCAAAGGTGAATCAAAAACTTTATGATAGATTGGATACAAAAGAAGGGGAAAAAGACATCTATAGACTTGCTTGTATGAGGGATAAGAGGACACGAGACATTGGGAGGGTTAAATGTGTTAAGGATGTAGACCAAAGAGTGTTGGTCGGGGATAAAGAGATAAAAGATAGGTGGAGTTCGTACTTCAATACCTTGTTTAATGGCAATCAAGAGCAGGATATTGGAGATATAACTATCCCTTCGAGTATGATTAATCGAGATTTTATGCGGCGAATTCAAAAGGGTGAAGTGGAAATGGCGATGAAAAAGATGGGATTAAAGAAAGCCGTAGGGCCGGATGGAATACCAATTGAGGTGTGGAGATGTTTTGGGGAGAGGGGAATAGATTGGTTAACAACACTATTCAACAAGATATGGAGAAGTAACACAATGCATTGGAGTGGAGAAAAAGTACCCTAATCCCTTTGTATAAGAACAAAGGTGATGTCCAAGATTGTGCTAACTATCGAGGGATCAAACTAATGAGCCATACTATGAAATTTTGGGAAAGAGTGATTGCACAACGGCTAAGAAAAATTGTGAATATTTCGGATAACCAATTTGGATTTATGCCCGGCAGATCGACTATGGACGCAATCTATCTTATGAGACAAATCATGGAGAAATATCGAGATAAAAAGAAAGATTTGCACATAGTTTTCATTGATTTGGAGAAAGTGTATGATAAAGTGCCAAGAGAGGTACTTTGGTGGGCTTTAGTAAAGAAAGTGGTTTCAAAGAAATATATTGATATTATCAAGGACATGTATAATGGAGTTAGTACTAGTGTACGGACAAGCGTTGGGAAGACAGAAGAGTTCCCTATCACGATTGGAGTGCATCAAGGCTCTGCACTTAGTCCCTTTCTCTTTGCCCTGATAATGGATGAAGTGACGAGGTCAATCCAAGATGATATTCCATGGTGTATGTTGTTCGCAGATGATATTGTGCTGATTGATGAGACAAAAGAAGGTGTTGAAAGTAAATTGGAGTTGTGGAGACGCACTTTGGAATCTCGAGGTTTTAGGTTAAGCAGAAGCAAAACTGAATATATGGAGTGCAAATTTAGCAAAGTTGGAAGCAGAGAGGCAGGAGTGATCACATTCGATGGAAAGATTGTCCAAGCTTCCGAGTTCTTTCGCTATCTTGGATCTATTATCCAAAAAGATGGAGAATTGGATGGAGATGTGGCCCATAGGATTAAAGCAGGTTGGTTGAAGTGGAAGAGTGCCACAGGGTTTCTTTGTGATCGTGGTATGCCAAATAGACTAAAGGGAAAATTCTATCGTACGGCAATTAGGCCTGCACGCACTGCTTTATGGCACTGAATGTTGGGCCGTGAAACAGTGTCATATTCATAAGATGAATGTAGCGGAGATGCGTATGCTACGATGGATGTGTGGGCATACAAGAAAAGATCGATTGAGAAATGAGGTGATCAGGGGTAAAGTAGGAGTTGCGCCCATTGAGGATAAAATGAGGGAGCATCGTCTAAGGTGGTTTGGTCATGTGAGACGGAGACCGAGTGATGCACCGGTTAGGAGGCCTGAAGAGTGGAGAAGTGATAAAATGGCGAGGGGTAGGGGAAGACCCAAGCAAACTTGGATTAAGGTGATTGAAAATGATATGAGTTTACTCGGAGTGGATGAAGATGTGGCGTTGAGGAGGCCGGAGTGGAGGGCGAAAATTCATGTGAATGATGGGGGTTGATCGTACTTTTTATTTTTATTATATATTTATTTGTTTTATTTTATTTTATTTTCTCCATCTTTTTCCTCTCTTTCTCTCTCTCTCTCTCTCTCTCTCTCTCTCTCTCTCTCTCTCTCTCTCTTTCTCTTTCTCTCTCTCTCTTCCTTTTATCACAATGACATATGAGGATTCATGTTAGCCGACCCCAAATTATTTTGGGACTAAGGCTTTGTTGTTGTTGTTGTTGTTGTAGTTGTATTGCTCCTTTCTCCAAAAGTCACTGTGTTCTTTTGATGCCAGTTTCCTAGAATTCATTGTTCTGGAATCAATAAGTCTTTGAAGAATACTTATCCGGAATTGTTTCGTGCAATCAACGGACGTTAGTATTATTTTCGCTTCCGTGCCGCGTCAGTTGTGCACGAAACAATTTTGGATAAGTATTCTTCAAAGGCCTATTGATTCAAGAACAATGAATTCTAAGAAATTTGCATCAAAAGAACACACTGACTTTTGGAAAAGAAAAAAAAAAAAAGCTCAAATATATTAATTAATCAAAAACAAAGCTAATTTTCGGAATTAAAAGTATCCCTAATTATATAGTTTTCCAAGGACTTGGAAAACAAGTCATAACCTGCTCAAAATAACCCTAATCTATATAGTAACCTAATCAGACTATAAAACATCAAAATAACACCCTAATCTATTTCTTATAATAAAAATACTACCTATTTAAAATAAATTCCGAAAATAAAAATAATTAAAAGTAAATCCTAACTTATCATAATTCTTTCCCTGCATCATGGGGCCGGGGAAAGCCTCACCAAAATGGTAAAGTAGAGCAAGAAGAACAAAAGAGGGTTGAAAGAACAAAGCAGATGAGCGTGTAGAAGAATATTAAGAAGATGTCAATAAATTGTGAGTTAGAAATGGGGGTAGATGCCTCACCAAAATCGAAAAATAGAGGAAGAAAAGCAATAGAGGGTCGAAGTAACAAATGAGATGAACATGTAGAAGACATACCTATCATGGGGAGTCAATTCAGTCGCTAGAGGGGTATTTGTCCACAGTGAGACTTAGAGTGTACAGAGTAAACGTGGCCAGATTAGGGTTTTTATATGATCTTTTCTTTCTACTTTATGGGGACCTACCCAGTTCTTGGTCAAGTCCCTTTATTTTCTGTGTTTAATTTCTATTTGAAGTATCATAAAAATGGTAGCCACAGATGTCTTCTCTGGGACTTTGCTCAATCTTTTCTTCCTATTTTATGGATAGCCTTGTATGATATTTGTCTATTATCATTTTTTAAGATACAGTTAAATTAGGCCTTCGGCTTTGGCCTTTCACAGAACACCACCCCCCCCGGGGGGGGGGGGGGCATTGAAGGCACAATGGCTGGTCCTCTACGAGCCTTGGACCTAGGCACAACCTTCGACAACACTATATCCCCTATAGTCGGCATATTTATTTATTTTGCTTGAGTTTTGATGTGAACCCTATTGTCGTCATATTTAGCTACTTCCAGCTTTTTCAAAACTGACCCCTGAACTTTCCAAATCATCTTGAAATTTGAAACCTTGTTTCTTTAACATGGATCATGCATTGACTTCCAAGGGCTTCAAGAAAACACAGAGATTTATTTTTGGGGCTTTAATATCGCCCATTCCTGCATTAGACTTGATTTCTTCAACGAGATTCATCAAAGCTTCTCGAATCCTTTTTGTTTCTCCACGTGTCATTGGACCTCCATCAATTTCCAACAGATCTTTGCACCAATTTGATCTTGGATCTGTAATTAGGTTTCAATCCCCATCAGGTTTTCTTCCATTCTCCTTAATGTTTTTATCCTTTTACTACAATAGGATGTGCTAGTGCAGTAGGAACTGTTTTGTAGTTGCCTGAGGTGGATTTCAGTGGATGCAGCCTTTCCGCATAGTAAATGAACTTTTTATACGAAGAAGATGAATTAAAATAGCTCTTCGTACAGCGGTACACGTTTATGATTAGGGAACTCTTTGGTAGAAAGAAATTAGCAACAATCGAAAGTGGCCAAAATATTCATCTTTGCCGCCCCATTGATCCTCCCACACCCCGAACAGCATTATCTTTCACCTGCTTAACTTATGATGATCTTCCTTGGATTCTAATTAAACCGAAATTGTCAGTTCCACTATAAGAGCGTCTTGCATTTAGGATGAATTTTCGTTTCTGTTTTGTATGGTTTGTGCTGTAACATAATACCCTACTGATCATTTTTATAGATAACTTGATGCAGATGCATAGCGCTTTCAATTTCTTTTGGGCACACCTGGTAGATACTGTAACAAACGATATGTGAACATGTTGATTTGCAGGTTTTAGGCCTGCTCAATGAAGAACCAACTGGTAGCGGATCAGGTCAGCCAGAATGGAAGGGCGAGATGGAGAAAACTGTTGTCCAGATGCCAGACTTATTATTAGACACCTATGATCCATATGGTATTGATGAGTCTTCTGCAGCCCACAGGGATGGAAACATCACAAGTGTGGAACCTTTAAGCACATCCTTGATTGATGATTTATTTAATGATGGTTTGAGCACCTCTGTGGGTAACAGTGAACCAAAGCACAATGATGATCCTTTTTCAGATGTATCATTTCACACTGAACCCAATAAAGAACAGATCGCAGCGGATATCTTTTCCAGGATGTCTACTGTAGAGGAATCAGGAGTTGGTGAAGCCCTTATGGCACCTAAAAGTGGACAAGAACAATTTGATATTTTTGGTTTTAGTTCTGAACTACCCCAGATCCAAGAAAATCCTAAAAGAGATGTTGATGACTTGATGGCTGGTTTGTCCATAAATAAGAATCTTTCATCACAACAGCAGAACAATGCTTCTCCAGGGGGAATCTCTGAATCCATATTTTCAGATTCTACAGGGGGGCTGAACTATCAGGTCCAGAACAATGCTTTGAAAGGTATACTTGCTTCCCAAGGAGGTGGAATGAATGCAAGTCCTTTGTTAAATTCAATGGCTTATAATACATTATCCCCAGGATCAGTTCACAATCCTATGTCATTTCCTTCCCACCCAATCAACTATGGTGCCATGGGGAGTCTTTTTGCACAGCAGCAATTCCTGGCTACAATGTCTAACTTGCAACACATGGGGAGCCTGCCCTCCCAATCTGCCGCGACAATTCAAGCTCCCGGAACTCAATTAGGGGGGTATCCTTCAGCTATTCCAGATATTTTCAACCCGAGCATTCCGACCCAAACCCCCAGTTCATTGATGAATAATCCGAAGAAAGAGGATACAAAAGCATTTGATTTTATATCAGTAAGTTTCTCTTATTATCCTTGATAATTATCTTTCATTTTGAATGTGAACTATTTCTTGGAAGATCCCTTCCCATTATGAGGTCTAGACTCTAGAGTATGATCCCTTCCCATGTTTCCTAAGGACATCATTAGGTAATGCGGAACCACTATTGATCCTCTCAACAAAAAAAGATCTGGTGGTACTGACAATGCCATCAGGCTTGTTACATGCCCAGATACATGGCTAGGGATTTTATATCAAGACTTAGTTAGAAATACTTGAAACATTTAAATTTTCTGTGTTAATGATACTTGAAAAGACCTATGTTTCTATGTTTCCCCTTTTTTGTTTTTGATTGATGCGATAATCATTAAAATCCCTAATTCGTCCATATACTTGACGCAAATTGTCCCCCCTGCCCGCTAATGATCTGAACCCCTCAACTGATATCATATTTTATATTCTTAGTATCTTCTAATTATATTTTAAGGGGTGGGGGTATACTGCTACCTAATGCATGAAAGATTAGGCGACCTATGAGATCAAATGAACATCATTCTCGAAATATGAAAAAGATCGCATCTTGCACAAATGTCCCCCATAAAGGAAGGTGCGGATTTAGGGGGTAATGAAACATTTGTTTCAAATCTGTGCTTGGGTATTCTTGCATTCCCCCCCCCCCCCCCCCCCCTCCTTTTTCTCTCATCTGTTTATCCTTTTGATGAATAATATTTTCCAGAAATCTACCTATCTGCACACAATCCCTTTGCACATCTGGACATGTAGTCTAAATGTACAAGGTGTTTTCTTTGGTGGAAATATTGGGTTTAATTTAATATTAGTAAGAAATAGAATGCTTAGTGGGTAAGGCTAATATCAATCTCTCTCCTTGGTATTGCAGGACCATCTTGCAATAGCACGTGATCCGAAAAGGGTAAATTGAATGTTAGAGGTTGGTTTTGTGAACGATTTTTATTGCAGGAGCTGCTTGTTATTGGTTGGAAAATGCTTTGTTTCTTTCTTCAGTTGGAAAGATTGAGAAAATATTTTTCTTATATGAAATGTATGGGATGTAAGGTTAATAAATAGGGTTGAGGGTTTGCTGTTGTTGGAGGAAAAGGTCAGTACACGTGATATAAGAGGAGTGTGAAGAATGTAGGTGTCGTGTGTAAACTTGCTATTTTGGATTTTGATTCAGATCAAATGCATCCTCTCATCTTATGCTGACCGCTTCAATATACATTGTTGCAATTAGAGCATATTACTCTCAATGTCTCAAAATACTCCCTCCGTCCCATTTGAAGCTTCACTTATTACCCAAATGGATGTCCCGTTGATTGCTTCAGCTTTCCTAAAATGGTTATAAATTTAAGCTCCATTTGTCATCCCCACTCACTTTTTCATCTTACATACATAAATTGTGGTCCCCACTTGTCATACCCACTAACTTTTTCCCCTTACACATTTAAACTATGGGTTCCACTTGTCATACCCACTCACTTCTTCCCTCTCAAACCATGAGCAATAGTTTCAACCCCCATAAACATTCAACTACCTTAATATTACTCCACCTCATCTTCTCTCTCCATCCACTTAATCATTCAACTACCCTCTCAACTACACCCCCCACGATAACTAGTTTAGTTTAAAATCCAATTCCTCCCAACTCATCATTCTATACTCCACCACTTTTTATTTTATTTATAATCTTTATTTTTATGATCAATAAAATAATAATAATAATAATCATCATTTTTAATTAAAAATTAAATTATTATTATTATTATTATAATTTCGAGTTTTTTTTTAAATTTTGTAATTTTTTTTAGTTTACACTTAATTAAAGAAGGATAATTAAGAAATTTTTAAAGAGAAAAGAGGTTTTTTTTTTCGGTGTCCAAATATAATAAAACTTATATCAATTTATAGAGGGAAAAAAATCATGAATTTTGGCGAAAAAAATAAAATAAAAATAAATTAATTTGCTGTAAAATATTTAAGCTCAAATAATTGGGGTGGGAAATAAATCACAAAAAATCAACAACCAATGGGTCCATGACATGTGTCTTAATCAGAAAAAAGGAAAAAAAAGGAAAAGAAAGGGCAAAAGGCCGCCACACTCGCCGGCTTGAGAGGTGTGGCGCACTCTCCAAATTATGGCCAATCCCAAGCTGCCACGTGGCTATTGGCGGGCCCCACCCGAATTTCTCAACTCAACCCAGTTGATCCCTCTCAACTCTTCCCCTTCAACCACCCCCTCTCAACTCCCTTATTGTCCATGGCCTTGCAACCCATTTCCCACTCATCACTTTTCTTAATTCTTGTGCATTGTCAAAATGGTGAAGCTTCTACCGGGACGGAGGGAGTATAATTTTATTATCTATCTTTTCGTAAAATAAATACTCCAGCGCTTGCTTTCAGCAGAGTGATTTAATTCGCCCTTCAATATCCTATTATGTCCCAATTTTGTGTGTACATTTTCATTAGCATTGGATTATGAACATACAGTAGATTGATGGAGGTGGTTAAGTGTGATGATTTGAATCATGAGGTACCAATCCTATTGAAGTTTATCACTAGGATTGCTTTTTTCCATATTGGACGGAACACAATCACATGAATGAACACAATCAGTTCAATGTACCAAAACAAAAGTAACCTAGCCAGTGAATCATACTAATACATAGTGTTATCCGATACAAATGGCTCAGGCTCAGGCTCAGCTCACTCACCACTTGTGCTCTATTTTACATTACAAATCACTTGGCTGTCAAATCCTTGCCTTCATAACAAAAAAACGTGCCACAAAAGATGATTCCAGCTTGCTTGGTTTACTCAGCTTTCTCCGCCTGTAAAATCACTGGATAACATAAATTATTTGTCACCAAAAAACATTGCAAGACCATGCCTCTTAAATTTTATGACACCATCATACTACTATGTTAAGAATATTATCCATTTAATTAACCAACTTTACTGCTTTTTGCAAGTACACAAATAAATCAACCAGTGAAACGGAACATGTACATCATTATCCTCCACTTGTAAATGAACAACATGCAGACAGTACAAGTAAAGATTTGAGTACAAACTTCTATTCAGAGGCTTTTGTTAGCTTACTTGTTTAGAATTGCCTTGTAAAACACGCACAGCTTGTTCCAAAGCATGAAGAGCCATTTTCTTCACCTGCAACACAACAGAATTCGATGATCATGCATCAAGAGAGGCATACAACACACCCAAAAAACGAGGGCACACAGGTCCCTGCTAAAAGACAGCACGTTAAAGCTACTATATTTAAACATGCCAATTAGACAGTAAACTATTTCTATAATATCAAAATACAATAAACAAATAAACCCATTTTCAAATTGCACTTTCAAAAACCATTTCTGGCATATTATCCTTTACTTAATAATGAAATTGTTATGACTCTGATCTCTAAGCATCTTTGCCATTTTCTTTTCTAAGAACAAGCACATAGCCATCTACATGTTTGTCCTATTTTCCCTTCCACTTTATTTTAAAGATTATGCATTGCTGTGAGTTAATGCTCAATGCTTGACTCCTTACAAAAGAGATTAACCTTTTCAAAACCGTATTCCTGGGACCTCACCTAAGGATCTTGATTTTCATACCACTTGGCTTTTCAACCTAGTTCTTAAATTGGGAAATGACAAAATAGGGTCCAACGGTTAAGGGTCTTTCACACATCAATTTACGATCCATTGCTGCATAATTTCATCAATTGGTTTTTTTTAATAGGCGTTAGAAAATTCAATCAAATCTAAATTGGTTTGTTTGAAATTATTATTAGTTTATCAGGGGTCAGATGAAATTAATAAAATCTAAAGGGATAAAAATAATTATCCACAAAATATCCATCAAACTCCTACCATCGCTCCTATATTCTTATTTCTCTCCCACTCAGAGCAATAACAATGGCACCCCCATAGTTGCGAAAGGCTAGCGCCTTCCTCGCCCACCTTGCCTTTTTCGCGCCTTTGAGGGTCGACCACCTTTTGGTTTTATGGCGGGCTGTTGTGCACCTTTTCGGCTCAGGCGACGCCTTTCTTGGTTAGCGCAAGAGGCGTGAAGCATCCGCCTTTGTCAAAAGGCATATAGGCGTATGTGTAATGTTAAACTATGTCATTTTGTAATTTTAGTCTTAATGTTTTAACCTTAAATGTTTTGTTTTAGAAAAAACATGGGGTAAAGATAGCTTGGGGTTTGCGAAAGAAACAATTTGTTATTTGAAGTTTTAATCATCTCTTATATCCATCTCCAGATATGTATTATTTTTGCGCTTTTAGACGACTACTTGTTTGCTAATTTGAAAATTAAATGTGTCTTCTGCCTTAGAATTTTTGGGGTTTTAGTTATGTTTAAGCCTTGTTTAATATATGAAACATATACTCCCTCCGTCCCAGCACAAGTAGGACTAGAGGAGTGGGCACAATAATTAAGAAAAAGTAATAAATGTGTGGTAGAAAATAAAGTGAGAGAATGAGTGTGGTAAATAGTAGTATTGATTGAATAAATTGAGTGGTGGAAAATGAAGAGAGAATGAGTAGGGTTAAATGGTAGGGTGAATATAAATATATTTCATTTGGGCGGTCTCACTTGTGGTGGGACGGACCAAAAGGGAAAGAAGTCTCACTTTTGCTGGGAGATAGGGAGTATTATTATACTATTTTTTTTGCTCTATTTTACCGCCTTGCTCGCCTTTTAACCACCTCGCCTTTTGCCTTTTCTAGGAACCTCTCTCCCGCCTCGCACCTTTTGCCTTTAACAACTATGGCACCCCCAATTCTTCTCCATTTCTCGAAAACATAACTGTTGTAGCAATCTCATAGTCAACCACACTAGTATGCAAAGCCATCTCTTGCCTCTCCATCTACCGCACTTCCTCTCAGAAATCCCTCAAATATACCATCTAAAGCTTCCAAGATACTCGAATTCATGAAAAAACACCATCACCCTAATCAAATCCAAACAACCCAATTTTTCTCCACTTCTCGACAACATAACCGTTGTAGCAATCTCACAGTCAACCACACTAGTCTGCAAAGCCATCTCTTGCCTCTCCATCTACCGCACTTCCTCTCAGAAATCCCTCAAATCTACCATCTAAAGCTTCCAAGATACTCGAATTCATTAAAGACACCATCGCCCCAATCAAATCCAAAAAACCCAAAATAAAGAAAATTGATCAGGTCCGAACAAGGTTGTTTGAGGGAATACAATTAGGATCTGTCCATATTCAAGTATAAATTAAACTTCCACTTCATTATGTTATTCTAAAACCCCAGACTTTAACTTTTCCTCATGATACAATTAAGAAAATCAAGAAGTATAAAAACTGAACAACTAAAAGCCAAAGACTATATTAAAAGCAATAGAAAATTGAAAATGAGCTAACAGTTATTTGTCGACCTAATCAAATTCTCGATTAATTTTAGTATAGTTTCAAACCCTAAACTCAACAATTCAACTTAGAATTAGTCCTAATTGTTTGGGGTCATCTGTATGCATCCTCGATTTGCCATTCGATTTCATCTAAAGCAATGTCATCATGCCCACACTTATGATGTATATACTACCTCCGTCCCAGCTCACTTGACACTTATTCTCTCTCTCTCTCTCTCTCTCTCTCTCTTCATTTCCACCACTCAATTTATTCCACCAACACTACTATTTATCCCACTCATTCTCTCTCTTCATTTTATACCACACATTTTCCTTATTTTATCCTTTTCCTTAATTATTGTACTCACCATTTGGGTGTCAAGTGAGGTGAGACAGAGGGAGTATATGGTTTTTAGATAACCATGTTAGATTAAGTCTTTCCTTTTTCTCCTCTTAAATTCAGTCTTGAAGTAGATATATTCACACTTGAGGACAAAGTGGTCTACTTCATCTGTCTGAACCATCATAAATGATTTCTCTAATTTGATCTCGTACGGTGTGACTTTTACTACTTGACGGATTTCTTCATTAGGAATTTTATCTTTCCACGTCCCATCACAAATTCAACTTAACACACATGTTAGCTACACTCATGAGGTACCATAAGTCAAATAGTTGTTTAATAAAGCTTTGTTTTCAACTTAAAGGCCAAACATCAACAACTAAACTCATCGGATGCACTTGCTCATTTAAACTATCCTGATATTATTCTATGACTAACATCATCTCTTACCTTTGCGTCTTGATTAATAATTGGCACCATTTCATCCCTAAATGAGTCCCCATTCCCAAAAAGTTATCCTTAAACGATTGTCCATATTATGGTGAAGTGACGAACCCCTAGTTTAAAATCTTGTCCATATCTTTATTTGGTGGATATTAAAACCAAATTGATTCTTCATATGGTTATTACACTCCTAAGTCCATTTTCAAATTCTCTCTGTAGGCTTCATTTGGTGTTGCCATATTTGACTTTTGATGGTTAATACAAATGAACTTTGATCAAACCTTAATATCAATTTAATCATCCTAGTGAAATTCTAAAATTGTTATTAAATCACGCCACTATTGTTAAAATTATCAAAAGTGTTCATAAATTCCACCAAAGCTCGCATATATACACATATCTTTACTTCTGAACACTTGAGAGACAAGACACTCTCAAGGTACAGCTAGAGACACTAGACTGTACACCAAGGACCATTAAGGAAGTAAAACAGGAAGGAGGATTAAGGAGCACAACTGAAGTGAGAGGACAGAAAATTAAGAAAACTGATTGCTCTGAATATGCAATATGAACTCTGATTTATTCCAGCTGCAGGTTACATTATTTAAAGATAAATGAGAATATTCTAGACAACGTACTTGACTCTAGAACAAGATACTTAATGCAGATGTATTTGTAGAGAGATACATAGACTACTAGATGATTGACTGATTCATGAATAAAACCTTCCAGCTCCTAACTTTAATGAATGACTTAATCATGAACAAAATCAACAAAATGTGTAGCTGAAAGGAGCACAACTATTTCAACACCCCCCCCCCTTCGTGCTAACTCTAGAGATAATGCCCAGCTGTGCTCTAAAAGACTCAAATTTTGCTTTTGGCAACGCCTTCGTGCAAATATCAGCAGTCTAGTCACTCGTGTGCACTTTGACAAGGTGAATCTCTCCCTCCAACACCTTTTCTCGAATGAAATGATAATGAACTTCTATATGCTTTGTTTTTGAGTGAAATACCAAATTTGATGCCAACTAAAAGGAACTCATATTATCACAGTGAATCTTTACTGGCTTAGTGACTAGGTGAGAAACATCTTCGAGGAGCCTCTTTAACCAAGTGCACTCTTGAGCTGTAAATGTAGTAGCATTATACTCGGCGTAAGTGCTTGTCAATGCCACTGTGGCTTGCTTCTCACTACACCATGAGACTGCTCAAGACTGAACATATAGCCGGTAGTAGATCGCTTTGACGATGGATCACAAGCCCATTCTGCGTCTGTGAATCCACTAGGAGCAACCTCTGTGTTCTTCTTATATAGAATTTCAAAATTCTGCGTATGCTTAGGATAGCGAAGAACTCTTTTTGCTACATCAAGATGAGGTTTCCTAGGATTTTGCATGACTTGACTAAGACACCCAACTGAATTGATGAAGCCACGACTTTTAGGGTCAAAGGATTCGGATGGATATCTGGCTTGTACGACGTGTAACATGTGATCACAACACAACAAATAACACCGTTAAGACTAGAGTTTGGTTTGATCACAACTTTGGCCCTCGAGTGTGAGAGTAAGTTGATTGAGGAAGCTAAGAACAAGGCTTGGAATGCCTTGGAGAGAATTAGGGTTCTCTGTGTGTAGTTGTGTGTGTACAAGTTTGGACATACCTTGAGTGAGAAAGAGAGAGAGAGAGCTATTTATACTCTGAGATACCTTGTAAAGGTTATCCTTGGTCTGGTTAAAGTCATGGTCTGTCAGGCCACGTGGCAGCTCCTGAGCTCCTGCTTGGTCCGCAGTCTGGATGGGACAATATGTAACCTCAAAATATCGTGATGGGACGTAAAGCGTACAGCGGATAGCAGGTGGTCAGAAGAGCCCATAGGCCATTTAATGTAATCTGACAGGGCAGTACGGCTCGTACGTCCCCAAACTCGCCGAGTTCATGAGCTCGGGGCACATGAGTTCAGATAGTAGCATCTTGCATGGTGTATGATGAGGAGCCAGAGATGGACTCCGTCTGGTGAGCTCGAGGTGGACACAGATTGACTTCGGGGTGAGCTTAATTCGGTTTGATCGCGAATAGACCGGTTTAACCCGGTTCATCCTTCTGAGCCCGATCCGCGAGGTGCGGGCTCTTCATGAATAAGAAATGTCAGGTCTCGTTATAGTCATGTACAGCAAACATCCAATAAGCATATGAAATGGATAAGCATCCTTCAACTCTTTTCCCTCGTTTGCTTTTAATTTCAGACTTTGCTCAATTAGTGTAGTTGTTAGTTTCAAATTAGACATATTAAACTTTTGAATAATCTTCTCAGCATACTGACTATGATTTAGAACAATAATTTCCTTGCAAAATGACACCTCCAAGCCAAGGAAATGCTGAAGTTGTCCCAGATTCTTCATTTCAAATCGAGCAGCAAACTCTTCTTGCAACCCACTTATTCACTGCTCATCATTTCCTTCTAAAAAACATTCGCTAGCCTTTTCATAATCTTTTACAACTTTCAGAACAATCATTCTGATACAAGTCTTCACTTTTATGGTTTTGCAAAGCTATGTACGACATGCATGTTCGATGCACATCATATGATAAAATTTCATCAAAAACTACAACTCTTGAAGTTGCAACCTTGTGCGTTTCCGAATCCATACACCGTCAACCTTTCTTCCTTGGATCATAGCCCACAAACACACTTCTTTGCCTTGGCATCCATTTTTTCGCAGAAGATCTGGAGCATGCACACTTCTTTGCCTTAGCATCCATTTTTTCGCAGAAGATCTGGAGCATGCACATAACACACGAAACCAAAAATTTTGAAATAAGAAACTGGAGGTTCTACCTCGCAAAGAAGTTCATAAGAAGTTTCCATATGAATAACCCTTGAAGGAAGCCGGTTTATCACATGACAAGCGCACATCAACTATGGATGGCAACTCATCCGTACCCGGCCCGAACCCGATGCAAACCGGCCCGAAGAAATCAGGTTTGAAAAGCAATTTCCTTAACCCGTCGGGTTCGGGTCATACCATGACCCGGCACTACCCGACCCGGCCCGACCCGCACAGCAGTTTATGTTCGTTTTTACTGTAAATATAATACCCCTATATCCTTCTTTTATTACAAGATTGCCTTCCTTATAAATAACACATCCACGCATCTTCTTCTTTATTTCTAGGTTTAGCGCCGCTCGAGTTGTTCTGTTGCAAAATTGCGACCCCTCCGTCTTCAACCGAGTCGTGGCTTCCTCCGTCCTTGACCGACGCCAACAACCTTCTTCTCCAGCAACAGTCTTCCTCTCCGACAACGTACTCTTTCTCTCATCTCCGATTATAAGTAAATCTCTCTCTCCCTCACTATCTATTTTCATCTTTGTCTCTCATTCTGTCAAGCCAAATCCCTTGACTACTTTGCCTTTCTTTCTTGTTGTTTTGGTTTTGTTTCATGAATTTGCAATTTCAACAGCAACACCAATCTTCCTCTCCGACGCTGATGTGCAGTAATTTGGGGGTTTAGCCGGGCCGGTCACGGGTTTGCAAGACCTCAAGCCGGGGCGGATTCGGTAGAGGGGAATGACTTTCCGGGTCGGGTTCGGTTTATGTCAAACCCGGCCCGTACCCGACACGTTGCCATCCCTAACTGCATCGCTTCAACCCATAACTCCTGAAGTAAGTTCTTGGCATGCGACCAACTTCAACATACTTTTGCAAGTGCCTCAGTTTCCTTTCAGCAACTCCATTTTGCTGCAGTCATTCGACAAGTAAGTTGCCTTCTTATTTCATGAAATACACCCACGTAAACCTAGTGTAATCATCAACGATAACAAGCGTGTAGCGAAAACCACTATAGCTTGGTTCATAGTTTGTTAGTAAATCAGCATGAAGAAGCTCAAACGGTTCTTTTTAAGTTTCTCATAACCAACATGAGCTAGTCGAGCATGCCACAAAGAAACATTATCTTGTCGACTCGTTTTCTCAACATAAGTCTGATTAGCCGACAAGACATAAATAGATTTAACTCTCCTTCCTTTCAGCACCAAATCAGCATCAATACTTCCAATATTTTCAAGAACTTTGACATCTAGAGGGCCAAAGAGAACATACCTCCCAGAATTTGAAATCTTAGATAAGGAAACATGATTTTTTTATCATACGAGGAACATGATAAACACTATTAAGTGACACACTTTCATTTCCCCCTGTTTTCACTTGAATTGAACCTTCATTCTTCACAAGATGTAAAATGTTGTTGGCAGTTGCAATTGCATCATTACCCTTGTATACCTCAAGCTGTGAGAAGAGCAAGCTATCACCCATTAAATGGTGAGAACACCCAGAATCAATTATCCCGTCTCTCTTATAGTCTATCACGGCTAGAGCTTCTTCTGAAGTACTTCGCTTGAGATAAGTTAGTGGATGATTCTTTATGTTGCATTCAACACCTCGTGTGAAAGACAAGTGTCCCAGTAATTGTTTTGTTGACCTTCGCACTAGGAAGTACACGAGTTCCCTTCATAAACATTCATCCTCCAAAACTTTTTTGTGTCCAAGCTGCTTGCACCTCTGACACCTCACTCTCCCATCTATCATTTCTTGACCCTTCGTCTTGACTTTTCCACTCCCAATCTTTGTTCCCCCACTTTTTTCTTTTCCAAATCACCTGAATTCTCCCCTTGCTCCTTCTTGTAGCTATTGCTTCTATGTCCAAAAAACAGTGCCTTATCTTCCTCACCAGAAAGAGAAACTTTTGCCATTTGCATAGCAAGAGCCTTTAGTGAGCAAATTTTCCAATTTATGGCCCATCCTTGAATTGAGGTCAAGAATGGCATATGCTCTTTCCTTATGCCTTGAATAGATATCAACGCAACCATGACTCACAAACTGGCTTGTCCTGTTCAAAATCAGAATCTTCGAAATATATATTCTTCACCTTCTTAAAATACTGAGCAATGTTAATGCTTCCTTGAGTGGTATTGGCCAGCTCATTCTCCAAATACTGAAGTCGTGCAATGTTTTTCTTTGTGAAAAGCTTCTCCAGATCATCCCATACTTCCATTGGTGATCCCTTGCCTTGGATGTGATCAATCAAATCCTTGTGTAAAAAGCTTCGCAAGGCAAACAAGACCTTCCCACACTTGATCTTCCATTTTTTTCGTAACTCTGCATTTTCTGCATGTATTTCAGAATCTACTCTATCAACTATCTCTCAGAGATCTTGCCGTCGGAGATACGCCTTCATGCAAAGCCGCCAGTATTGGTAATTGTTGTTTGTAAGCTTCTCAACGCTGAAATGGTTCGCTGCTACTCCATTCATGTCCACTCTGGATGCAAACAAATGAAGCGAACTGTTGGGATAAATGCCTTTGAAGTTGGGACCTACCTTAAAGGATTATTCAACAAAATGATTTCGTAATTCCGAGATAGATTGAGTAGGAAATAAGTACAAGCAAAAAGTGTATTTTTCGGATGTTGCAAGTGCACAATTAATGTGGCCACTTGATTTGGCCGAATTATACTAAGGAAAAGGACCCGCACATGTTTAAAGCATAAGGGCTGTGTTGGGTTATGATTGGTCAAGGAAGCTTGTTTTGGCCAAAACTCATAATTGGCGTGTGTCCTAAGTCTGACGTCAAGAAGGACTCTAATATGAGGCAATTAGGCAACAAGGAATAACATTCCTTATTTGTTTAGAATTAGTTTTAGGAACCTGTTAGGCGTGTATGTATACCTATATATACTTTCTATGTCATAATTTAATTCAGAAGCTCAGATTACTCAAAAAGAAAGAGAGATCAATAATTCTAGATTTAGGGTTTGCACATTGAATAATTTTGTGATCAAAATTCGTGCAAAGTAGATTAGTGTGATCATCTTCAATAATTGTTTCTCCGGCCGTATTAATAATATTTGTTCTCCCTTTGCCCGTGGACGTAGCCAATAGGTTGTTGGTGAACCACGTAAAATCTGTGTTTTATTTGTCGATTGCGTTCGTTATAATTTGTCATCTATTTGGTTCTGATTTACTAACACGAACAACCAACAACTTCCAAGCTCCTTGTTTGATCTGACACCACCAAGTTTTATTTACAAGTTACATTATTTATAGGAAATGAGAATATTATAGACAACGTACTTGACACAAGAACAAGATAATTATTGCAGATGTATCTGTTGAGATACACATAGACTACTAGATGATTGATTGATTCATGATTCTTAACTGATTCATGAATATAACCTTCCAGCCCCTAACAACATTAATGAATGACTTAATCATGAACAAAATGAACAAAACTTGTAGCTGAAAGGAGCAAAACTATCTCAACATGAACTTGAACTAACTACAGGCTTGCATTCATAGTCAATGAATGTTCGCACCAACTTAAGCTTTTGTTAAAATACAGATTGTAGTTCTACATGAGGTTCATCACAACAGCACGTGAGTGAGAGAGAGTATGTAACCAATACATGTCATTTGCAACACGAGCTCATGTGTTTCCATAATTTATTACTCCCTCTGTCTCGAAATGATATTCCTATTTTTTTTGTCGTTGCGAAGGTACTTTGAGCACCATATTTTTGTTAACCTAATTATTCTAATGAACATCTAAAAATAGTTATTGATAGTATTTAAAATGGTGGATCAATAGCAAATTTTGAATTTTCATAAGAATAAGCTCAAAGTACCTTCGTACTAACAACAAAAAATAGTGGGACAGTCATTTCGGGGCGGATGGAGTACTGTGATTAAACTCTTAAGTGTTGGATCAACACATAGACTTGTGCATATTGAGCTTGTGCATGGACTTGTAATGTTCAACTTGCCAACATCAAACAAAGTGTATGTGGACTAAGCCAAAGTCTGCAAACGCCCACAAGAACGATAACATACAACCTTGCTAATAGAGGGGGAAAAATCAGTCAAACTGTATTCTGGACTTTAATCATATGTGATATTATGGTTTCGGGAATTGAATAAATCCATACGAAATACCTCTAATTTGTCCTCCTTAGCTCTGTGATTTTGTGGAAGTATGCGGAATTCCTCAGTTAAACGAATGCACTCACTAACATTTTCAGGCGAAACAAAATCCAGAGCAACCTTTATACATGACTGCAAGAAAACAAATGTATCAGTTCCGACCAAGATAAGTAACATAATTGCTTAAGATGGAATAGGGTTTATATACAAACATTTGAAAAATACCCCTGAGAATCCCACTCTAAAGGAGACTATATAGTGCAACGTCTTCCTGAGCCTCAAGTCAATAAAGAATCAATACACATTCAAATTCAAAGTGCTCTTATAATACATACTATCTATTTCAGTCTAGTCTGCTGTGATAAGAGGAATTGAAAAAAAAAAAAAAAAAAAAAAAAAAAAAAAAAAAAAAACTGTCAATAATGGACAAAGTGTCCCCAAATATCTTCGTTGAAAAAGTATTTACCAAAATTTGATCTTCTTTTTGAATTCGCTATTCCCAATAGTGTATTCTTTTCCCCAATGTGAATACTTACGGATTATGTTGGAGAAAAATGACTTCGCTATTGCCAATGGTGTATTCTATTTTCCCTAAAACATTGAAGTCTCAATTAGCAAGTGTGTACAAAACTAAAATGTTGGTCTCTTCCCTTCAAATACCACGACTAACAATTCACAATTGCAAATAAATGTTTTGAGATTTAAGTTAACACTAGTGGCAACAAAGAGAAACGGAGAACACAGAAAGAATGCTGGGAAATTCTTGACAATGTTGTCTAAGCACATCTCCTGCCATAAATTCTAAACTGTACATTACATCAATTCTCTCTATGCTCTTTTCATGAGTACTTGGATTGTAGGTTCCTTTCACAGTGTGTACCGGATGTTTAGATGTTTTACGAGAGTGATTTAAAAATAAGAGTAAAAAGGAAGGAAAATAACTTGAGAGATTAGAAAACAGGTGGCAGTTCAAAGCAATACAGTATTAATGACACCTACCTTGGATAATATTATAAGTTACTCCTAGACTCCTAGTATCCTTATCGCTTGCTCATCATATCTTGTATTTTTGAACATATTCAAATAGGAGCGAAACTTTTGGAAGAAAGAAACTGGTACTTACCTTCAAATTTCTAACTTGATGAGGACAACCCGCAGGTATAAAAACTGCATCTCCTAGTTTTTGGACAAAAGTCCATGGTTCAATTCCTGTTAAAGAAAAAGGGTTCATTACAAAAAGCTTATCCAAGTCAAGCTACCCGATTAAACAAGTATAAATACTGACCATATTCCTCTTTGAGTTTCCTTTTATGCTCCATCGTCAAGTAGAAAGTCTGATCATGAATTGGGTGGACAACCTGCAGCATGGAGAGAAAATTAGGTGGCAATAAAATCTACACTATCACATGTCATCAAATCTCGTAAAGTAAGAAACAAAACAGAAGTAAAGAAGAAGGTGAATAAGATACACATCCAAGAATTTTTTATTCACTACTTTTCTAGCCAGTAGTATCCAACTGAAACATATTTTCTTATCAAGAACTTATACTTTATACATTTGTATCATGACAGTAAGTATGTTGGTAGAAAATGAAACTATTCTCAAAAGGGAGAGAAGGATAATATCCTTTCCCCAGTCATTAGGATAGAATTGAGATCAAAATCCATAAAATCCTACAATCTAAAAACAACTAGCGGATGCGTACAACAATGTATTATGATGAACAAGGTGAAATCAACTGAAACATATTTTCTCATCAAGAACTTGTACTTGATACATTTGTATCATGACAGTAAGTACAAATATGTTGATAGAAAATGCAACTATTCTCAAAAGGGAGAAAAGGATAATATCCTTTCCCCAGTCCATTAGGATAGCAACCAACCAACTCATGCTTGTCGATTAGGGGATGGGAATATATGAAGTGTAACCAGGATTAAAGGCTGTATTCAAACAACCAACCACAACAAACAAGAACTCACACTGCATAATCATGTTGATGGCTATCCAAAAGTACCCCACACCCCTCCCCAAATCTCAAACACGCACACGCACACACACTCGAGCATTGAGATGAGTAAATGCTCTAACATAGCAAAACATTAGATACCTGACTGATCGGATTGCAATAGATATGCCTAAATTCTCCGAAGTGCTTCATAAGATATGCCTCTAATTTGGGAACATCTTGAAGCCGGAAGATGTCCCATAAGGCACCCCCATCTGCTAGATCAAATCCTTCTAAACAGCTTGAATGTCCATCATTAGAACTTTTTATTTCTTCAACTTTATCAAACGCTTCAGGTAAAGTTTGCTTATTACGCTTCCCTCCCATAGAAGCCTTCACTTCTCCTCTCCTCTTTTTTGGGAGGTCTTCCTCTCCAACGCCATTCTCTTTCATGTCATCATTATCGCACTTCCTTCCCACAGAAGCATTCGCTTTTCCTCTTCTCCCCTTTCTTGGCCGGCCTTTCTTCTCTTTCATGTCATAGTTCTTCACCTCTTTTCCCTGATTACGTTCTTCATGCTTCACATCATTACCAGTCCCACACATAACCCCAGGCTTGCCCACGATGTCAGTTCCACATGCACCTAAAGGATCAGTTATGTTTACATTTATTTCCTGACTGTTGAGTTCTTCCACATTATTTATGTACCCAGCACCATCCGAGATTTCCTCCAACTTCCTGTTAGCAGATTGCAAGTCCCCGTTTAACTGGGAATCGGCTTCTCTCGGTTCATTGGTTTCTTTATTCAAGTCCAGAACCAATGAGTGGGGAAACACAAAGTTGTGGCTCTCTTCCAGATGCTGAGCAGTTGTACCCTCTGGTCTTGCACCTTTATTTTCGTTACCATCACTAGGATGCTGATTCTCAGCTACGTCACTCACTGGCTTCTTAAATATTTCCCTCTGATCTTGGGCAGAGTGCTTTTGTTTTAACTTTTCAATAGTGCCAAGTTTCTCAGACTTAAGGACCACAGATTGGGTGTGCGTCAAAACATTCACCTGCAACAGAATTTCCATGCAAACAAAAAGGATATGAAAGTTCAGCAAAAGAATGAAAAGGGAGACATCCACCAATACTTGCAGGATCTGGTTTCTGTTTTCCTGTTAGTAAACAAGTTATTGCTGGGACTACAAACTAATGCATAGTCACCACAAAGGCATATATATAAATAACTTTTACCCTGGCAAAAGATTAGTATCAGTTGCTAATTAATAGAACATGGTTCACTAGAAAATGATACATATGTTGTCGTACAAGCATTTATTTATTTTGGAGAAATAAAAGTTTTAAATTTACCCCCTTGAAAGGGAATGTTGCAGCTTGACTCTTCTTTTTTCATAAATCAAGCCTCTTGCAATGCAAGGTAAGGTTTGCCTACATTTCACCCTTGTGGTGGGGACCCTTCCCCGGACCCTCGTTATGCGGGGATGCCTTGTGCACCGGGCTTAAAAAAAAAAAAAAAAAAAAAAAAGAAAGGGAACACAAGTAAAAGGAGAAGTCTAAAACAAAAAAAAAGACATACCGCATCAGACATATCACAGTGAAGCTTAGTTACAGAGTCTCCACGTCCCAGTTCCTCAGTAAAACCATAGGCAATGTATGTCTTTGGTCCCATGTCAGGCTTCAAGGATATCTCTGGCAGTTTGACAGCAATATTAAGGTAACCGCTTGTAGGATGTGTATATTCTTTGAAGGGTAAGCAACTAATATATTCGTGCCCGTGGCGAGGTAAGCGTTCATGAAATAAAGTGGATGGTGGCCAGTCTTTTAACTTGAGAATAACAGGCCAGTCTTTTGCATCATATATACCTTCCAAATACCCTTGGAAAAATTTACGGACATTTACATCTATCTGCATGTCAAGAGAAGATAATCCAGATTACTGCAATAAGAGTGTAAAACAGTAGGTTCCATTTTAATCTTCAACATAGTTGCATAATAAAGCATGTACAGTTGAATCCGGGAAAGAATAGCTCCAGTCGACATGAATAAATCATTGTGTTTTGTTGTTCAAGTGATAGCACTTACTAGTTGTGTCCAGCCATGGAAAATCAAATGCGTCAATAGGAAAACAAACTGTATGCTAAATCATCACTTCTGGCAATAGAGTTCACCCAACTAAGCCCAAATCCCAATCACTAGGTGTCTGCTACATGAATTCTTTTCCACCATTCAGTTTCATCCAAGGAAAGTCATCACACACAGCATGCTCAATCGCATCTTTCTTTTCTTTATCATTATTGTCCCCGTTAGTTTTGCTGTTCCACTTTCCCTACTTCTATACTGTTGAGATTGATAGATTCACACTTTAAAACAGGTGTGCCAAGAGATCTATGTTGTGTATCCAGACCATGTTAAGTGATTTCTATCTATTGATCTCCTATTTGGGCTGACTTTTACTGTGCCAAGAATTTGTCCGTTAGTTAATCCCCCTTTATTAGATTGTTCAAACATTCATCTTAACATCAGCATTTCAGCTACCGTCACCTTGTTGACAATTTAATTCTCCATAGCTCATCGTATAACCAAGCGTTTACTTAATCAGATACTAAAAGAAAAAACGACATAAAAGTGATTTTGTCACGAGGCCTCTCCTTAATAACTATAATCATTGAGCCTTTAAAGGATTTGGGCAAGTCAAAATACATAATGAATAAAAAAACATGTGATGATAGTTTTTATCGAGCTTATGGGTGAAATGATTTTATAAATATCGAGCTTATGGGTGAAATGATTTTATAAACAAAGACTTAGAAGCAGCAAAATTGAGTATCTATATCACAACCTTTATAAGTTGAACTAGCACATCTTAAGACTTTGAACAAAGAGTTACTCCCTCTGTCCCGGAATAAATGTCGCCCTTTTTTGTATGTTAGTACGAAAGAACTTTGAGTAATAATTATAAGTTATTATCTTAATGAAAATTTAAAATTTGTTATTGATAGTAGTATTTATAATGGTGCATCAATAACAAGTTTATAATTTTATTAGGATAATTAAATCAAACTAAATTTATTGCTTAAAGTTCCTTCGTACTAACGTACAAAAATAGTGCGACATCTATTTGGAGACAGAGGGAGTATATCTTTGTGGAAATATTATTCAGAGACATTTGAATTTAAGAAGTAAAGTGTGTCATACTGAAGAGATCCCACACAACCAATCAACAATCATTTTTTGCAAGAAAGATACAACACCCAGTCCCATGCATAGAAGAAGTAAATGCTTAAACTGACCTCACACCAATCTAAGCAATTAATGGCAGACACATCCAAGAGTTGGGGATGGTTAATGTTTGTAATCTGACGAAAGGCACGCCACATAACCATTGGTTCCCAGCTTAAACCAAAGGTAGTCTCAAGTACATCACTGACAATCACAGGCTCCCCTTTCATCCAATGCCATTGAAAATGCTTCAAATCCCCACCTTCAATATCTTTAGCAGTTGGACAGTACAAATAGTTGTCATGTGAACCTTCACGAGCAGCTGATTTGCGGACCTTCTTATTGCATACACCAGTTTGATCAACAGGATCAAAGCATGAGCATCGCTGCTCAGAACTTTTAGGAATATCCTCTTCAAGTTTGTATTTCTGGGACAATTCCACAGCATTTGCCAACAGTTCTTCAACAAAGTCATCGCCCTTAACGTACTTCAACCCTAAACTCAAATGCCCACAGCCACCCATTTTGATTGGAGGGCAAGGAATGCTGCCATCTTCCAGGCATGCCCAAACAGTAGCTGACTTAATAGCCTCAGGGGCCATATCAGTAGTCTCAACAGTCATATCATCGGCAGCATACTGAACGCTACCATCTTCACGTGATTTCAATTTCCGGCGGTTACTTTTTCCCCTTGTTGACTGCTTAGGCTCAGGATCGTCACCGTGCAAGTAGTTTAGTCCATGGTCTATAAAATTCATAATCACTTCTTCCTCGCCTCCCTGAAGGTGGCCATTTCGCAACTCCCGGCAACAAGTAAGGCAAAGGTCATAAGAGCACTTTGGACAGCTTCTGTGCAAATCTGCGATTGATGTTTTGCAGTTGTCACTGCATACGAAGTAAACATCAAATCTCCCACTTCATTATAGAAATATGTCCCATGTCAAGAAGAAAACCAAATGAAATGACATACCAGAATATACGTTCATCTTCCTTGCAATCCGACTTTGTTGGCTTGATTTCAGATATTGAAGATCCTGCACCAATGGAAACGAGTTGAGACAGAATGAAGGGATATTATAGAGCAGATAGGTTGGTGATGAAACTTGCTGAAAAGATGAGAGCAGAGGTATAATGGTCATGAAACTTACTGAAGATACATCTCGCAATCAAGCAAAGTAGATCTTAGCAAATAAACCAAAAAAATGAAATAACAGCAGATATATAAACAAATACTTTCTGATGTACTGTTGATATGAAACAAAACTCATACCTTTACTCCAAGAAATAATGATGAAGTACCTAACTAAGAGTCAATTCCTTGTGGGTTTGTCCCATAGCAACCGAGAACTCCCAACCCCCCCCCTCGTTCCACGTCCCGGGAACACGCGTCCCAGGTTCACAAGGGAACTCAACCCAAAGTACTCAAACAATCGTACCGGAAAATAAACGGTCAGCAACGTAGAATCTTGTCTGCATTTACAATCTTTTATGGTTATCCGCCTTTACATTATAGTCTTTTATCTCCCTAACAATATATATATATACACATGTAAGTGTGTGTGTGTGTGTTAATATGCAACTTAGTGATGTGTTCCCAATAAAGAGCGTACCACGTTCCCAATTGATCGTACCCCCACCGTACCTAAAATTTACTAAGTCACGTTCCTCGTTCTCGTACCCGTTGGTAGCTATAGTTTGTCCCAAAAAATAATAAAAATTCTTCAAGGAAAAAAAATATGATTTATAATGCAGTTTCAATACGAAAGCAAGTAAAGATACATCTTTTAAAGGGCAATGCTAGGCTTACAAAAGATGGTTACAAAATGAAGGATACAAGATGTGGTGGCGATATTTCATTGGCTACATCGATAGTGGACCCGGCACACTCTAATTAAAAACACCAATACAATTATGACACCTCATTTTGTAAGCCACATTTTGTAGCCATCTTTTGTAACTTTATTATTACCCTCTTTTAAATAGTTTGGCTTGCTTGACTACTATTTGTAAATTATGGATCATATATTAGCTGGAAGCACAGGCCCCTCAAATTTTCATGAATAAAGCTACAATCTTTCACTAAGTAATAAAACACCAAAACTTAACAGTTCCCTCTGATATACACTCTTCACCCCAAAATGAATTGTCTATTTTTGGAGAATTTACTAAATCATCCATCATCAAACAACAAGCTCTAATTCACAATAACACTCATCATGCAAGTAAAGAATGTACTTATGCCACTAAAATGCATAAATCTCACTCAAAGTAAAAATTGGACATCAATTTGGGGTGGAGGGGGTACTAATGATATTATTGGCATATTTACATATATTGGCCAAACAGCAGGCAACCCAAAATAAGCCGAAACTATAAAAAATTTACTTGCAGCTCTTCCAGAGTGGTCAGATTTAATACCACCAAAATGCGAAGAAAGTACCTTTGATCTTAGCTTCAATTTCTTTCTCAATTCTTTGTTCCTCACCCAAGCTTTTCATAAAAGGGAGGATCCACCGTAGAATATATTGAGAATATAGAATTTCTTCATCCTTTCTGACCTCAAAGTCAGCTGTCTTCTTAGTCTGCAGCAACCACCCATGAACATCAAATTATACATGCATAACTAAAATAACCTTGTAAAGTCAATCAAGAGTCAAAGCAACAGACCGCCTTAGGTACTTCTAAGCGCAAGCATGCTTTGCAGTTGCAATTAAAGCAGCAAACAGGACAAGCATCGATGAAATCCTGTTCTGTCCTGTTAGGGTACCTACAAAATATAAGGACAACGGTATAATGGCTTGCGAGAAAAAATGTAAGATGATACTCATAACTGACAAGTAAAACAGCAAACGCGTGAGAACATTAATAATTTATCAACCAGTTCGAGTGAGATTAAAATCTAAAAGAGTTACTGCACGGTATAGGATGGACACGGACTAAAAATCTTTATTGCTACAACAATAACAAAGAACTAATCCCAAAATGATTTGAAGTCAGCTAACATGAGTAGATGAATCGCCGTATAGCTCGCCAATGAAGAGGTGAGAAATCAATGAAAAAGTGTGCGGTAAAAATAAAATAAATACATAATTAAAGATGCAAAAAGTATATAAAAATGAGAAATTTAAGAATATATAAAGGTAAGAAGAATAGGTGCGAAGAAAATCAAGAGAAAAGGCAATCAAAAAACATATGGAAAGATAAAAAAATAAATAAATAATCAAACTTCATCATCACATTGGACATAGGAACTGGTTAGGGAATCCCAGAAGAGCATCAGATATGAGAAAAGAATTGAGAAAGAGGCAAGAAAGATACCATCTTGTCATGCAGGGTTCACAATATCGCTTGGTATTACATTTGCTACAACGAACCACCCGACCTTTGTCATTCCTCTGGCACTGATGACACATAACTGACACTATTTCATTACCCTGTCAGAAAACGAGTCATGCGTGAGATACAACCAAATAAACAACACAACTAATGTAGTTGCTAACAACATGTTAAGAGTTGATACTAACAAAAAAGAGGAAAATTTACATTCTCGTCCTTCTTCTTTCCACCACCACCAAGGCCCCTTGGCTTTGGATTTCCATTCGCATTCCCCTGTTTCTCCTTCTTTCTACTATCACTTTTTCGCTGAGACCATCCCTTCTTCTGGATCTTCTCATCTTCCTTAAGAATGACATCAATCATGTCATCCCCATCCTCATCTGCATAGGATTTCATTGGCTTCGAATTGCGCAAGCACATTCTCTTATTAGATGGAGCAGATTGATTTTGTGGGTAATCATCCTCAGCGCATAGCTGTTCCTCAACTCTTGTTTGCCTTGTCTTCCTGGGTTTAGATTTTCCAGACGTTTTCTCTTCCTCCCCCTTTCCATTGGTATCTTTCTCCAGTGGATCAGCTGCTTCTTGGTTGGCAGCCTCAATCTCCACCTCCGGTGGTTTGTGAAATTCAGAAGAAGAATCGTTGACATGAGAAATTCCATTATGGATGTTAACTAAACCGTTATTACCCCCAAAATTAGCAAGTGGATCTGGGTGTGGGAAGACCTCAACTTGTTGTTGTTCTAATTTGAGATCTGGGGCATCAGCAACCCTAAAATTAGTTTGTTGGTCTGGGTTTGGAAACAAGTCACCTTTATCTTGTTCTTGTTCTTGTTCCGATTTGAGGTGTGGGGAATCAGCAAACGGGATATCACTGGGCTTCGTCGTCGTCATCTCAGCTTGCTCGTCTTCCTCCTCTTTGATGGTCATCTCAAATTCAATACCCCTTTCTTTTACAGTACTCGTATTGGCTTTGCTGCAGTTACTCTTTCTACCCTGGTCGATATATATACCAAGAGCCGGACGTCGTCGTTTCACTGCCCACAATATTCTGAAGCCCCTTCTCCTACAAGTTTTCTGAAACTGTGGGTGGAAATTGGGAACTGTGAATGGGAAAGGGCGGGAAGTTAAGGAAATTTAAAAATAAAACAACGAAAAGCCCGCCAGCCAAATGCACCGGATTCGAGGGTTGGGGACAAGACAGGATGAAGACAGCATAAGATGGAAAATATACTAGGGTTTTCATGAGAGATGAGAGAGAATAAGGAAAAACATCCTAGGCTATTTATTATTTTATGTACTCCCTCCATGCTTTCCATTACTTAGTATTTCATCCGTCTCATTTTTAAGAGTCAATTTTTTAAAAAAAATTAGAGTCTCATTTTAAGAATTAAAATTCTAAAATCAAAAATGGGTCCTACAAGTCATACTTACAACTATTACACCCAAACTCTTCTCTCTCCCACTCAACTATCAACACTCACAAAACATCACATTTTTCTTTAATTCTTGAATTCATCCATTTTTTAACTTTTAAAATGGGACAGAGGGAGAGGGAGTATTCTTTTGTACCATACATTAAAAAAAATGTGTAAGTTGTGTTAGTATTGTGAGTAAGAAAAATTAAATAAATATAATAAAATTTTCATTTAAAAAAATTAATATATTAGTTAAAATGAGACGCCATTTTAAAATGGTCCTACACTATTTGAACAATAAATTTAAGTTGATTTAATTATCCTAATAAAATTATAAAAGTTGTTTGTGATACACTATTATAAATACTATCAATAACAATTTTTAAATTTTTATTAGGATAATTAAATTAACTTAAAACTATTGCTCAAAATTCAGTCGTACTAACGTACAAAAAAGGGTGACATTTATTCCGGGATAGAGGGATTAAGAGCATGTCCAAAGAAACTCTATATCTCTATATTTAACACCAACTAGTAGGTAACCCGTGCTTTGCACGGAAAACTTATTTATTTATTTTTTTTATAATTTTTTTGTTTTTATTTAATAAAGTTATATAATAATTTTTGTAATATAAATATATAGTATATGAATTAAAATGTTTGCTTAAAAATTAGGAGAATTTTTTTAATTTTTATTTTGTTGTAAATAATTTTTATTTATTATGATAATTAAAATTTGAATATAAAGATGAGCTATTATTGTTATGATGTAACTTTAAGTTTTACAAACGTTTGATTGAATAATATTAGCTATTATCTAATAAATAATTTCATAATATATTATAATCAATAAATATAAAAGTTTATAATGTACATCTAATGTGTTAGTAAAACAATAATTTTACTATATCTTAAAAAATATTTTTCGTCTCAAAAACAAAATTATACTATTAATAGTAATAATTAATTTATATAATAACTACCGATTTTTATAATTAATTAATACTATTAATTATAATTATTAACATATATAATATCTATTATGATTAATTATTAATACTAAAAGTAAAATTTAACATATATAGTACTCCCTCCGTCCCAGAGTAAGAGTCCTACTTTCCATTTTGGTACGTCCCAGAGTAAGAGTCATATTCCTAAAATGGCAAAAAATCTTTACTATTCACCCACTCATTCTCTCTCCTATTTTACTTTTATACTCATAACACCAATCAATTCACTATTCTCTCCCACTCATTCTCTCTCTTACTTTACTTTTACACTCACAACATTTACATCACTTCCAATATTTATTAATAAGCATGCAAATAAGGGGTAGGACTCTTACTCCGGGGCGGAAGGAGTAACTATTATGATTAATTAATACTCCCTCTGTTCTAGAATAAGAGTCTTACATTGTTTGCGGACACTTATTAAAGAAACAATAGAAAATTGGTAAACAATACAAGTGGGTTGAGTGTATAATTGTCCAAAACACTACTCATAGTGTAAGTGAACAAAAAGTAAGTAAGATTGGTTTTTTTTTTTGTAATTATAGAAGCATTAGAAGGATAAAAAATTTCAAATCACTATTCATTCTTTCCGATCATTTGTCATTTTAGGAAAGAGACGCTTACTCCGGGGCTTACCAGAATAGAAAGTAAGACTCTTACTCTCGGAATAAGTGAGTACTTTTTAACACATATTGTATAGTAATGCTTAACTAATACTATTATGATAACTAAAACTATTAATTGTAATTTTTAATTTATTTAATAATAAATTATATTAGTTAATTATAAATATTGACTACAATAACAAATACTCCCTTTGTCCGATTTAATGTTCTTACTTTCCTTTTTAGTTTGTCAAAATTTAAAGTTTTTACTTTACTTTATACCTAAAATGGAAACTATGACCCATTTGTTATTCTCACAACAAAAACTCACTACATACTTTCTTTCTCTTACTTTACATTTCATACTCACAACATTTATTTTTTCTTAATCTCCGCGTAAAGTCAAAATAGGAACCTTATAGTGGGACGGAGGGAGTAAATATTAATAGTTAACTGTAATTTGCTTAATATCATTAACTAATACTATTAGTTACTACATAAAGTAACTATTATAATAGCTATTACTAATAATAGTAATAGTTAGCTAATATAGTTAACTATAATAGTAACTACTACTAATAAGAGTAATAGTTAACTATAATGGTTAACTATTATAGTTAACTATTACTAATAATAGTAATAGTTACTATAATAGTTAACTACTATAGTTACCCTTTATAGTAACTATTATTATTAGCTAATAGTATTAGCTAATGAAAAGAAAATGAAAAATCACTTATTTATTAGTAGGGGTGTCAGTAGTTCGGTCCAAATCGCGGTTTGGGACCGAACCGAACTAAACCATACGGTTTGGATCGGTTTTTAAGCACAAGTAGTTCGGTTCGGTCTTGGAAATTGGTAAACCACGTGGTTCGGTTTGGTTTGTGGTCTGACCCCTCCAGACCAAACCAGACCGAACCAAACCAAACCGTCAGACCGAACCACCAGACCAAACCGCCAGACCACATATATTAGTCATATATTTGTATGTTAAGTAACATTCACCTTTAAATTATTATCAAACTATGTTGTATCAGATCTATACTTAGTATTTTAGTAGCGTAACTTGGTGTTTAAGCAGACAAACTTGATATTATAATAACATTGAAATAAAGCATTTTGAATATCGAGTTATATATAAATTGGTGTTGTTTTAGTTTAGTAACTTGGTGTTTTAGTATTGTAACTTTATGTTTTAATACAATAACTTGGTGATTTGTTAGTGCAAGTTGCTGGTTAAAGATGTTATGCTATATCAGATATATACTTGGTATTTTAGTAGTGTAACTTGGTCTTTGGAACAGACAAACTTGTTATTATAATAACCCTGCAATTTCTATTGAAATAAGCATTTTGAACATCAACTATAATATAACTTAGTGTTGTTAGTATAGTAACTTGGTGTTTTACTATTTTAACTTTATGTTTTAGTACAGTGACTTTGTGTTTAATTAGTGAAGCCTGATGGTTAATCAAGTTATGCAGTATCGGATCTACACTTGGTGTTTTATTAGTATTTATTTTTTCTTAATCTCCGCGTAAAGTCAAAATAGGAACCTTATAGTGGGACGGAGGGAGTAAATATTAATAGTTAACTGTAATTTGCTTAATATCATTAACTAATACTATTAGTTACTACATAAAGTAACTATTATAATAGCTATTACTAATAATAGTAATAGTTAGCTAATATAGTTAACTATAATAGTAACTACTACTAATAAGAGTAATAGTTAACTATAATGGTTAACTATTATAGTTAACTATTACTAATAATAGTAATAGTTACTATAATAGTTAACTACTATAGTTACCCTTTATAGTAACTATTATTATTAGCTAATAGTATTAGCTAATGAAAAGAAAATGAAAAATCACTTATTTATTAGTAGGGGTGTCAGTAGTTCGGTCCAAATCGCGGTTTGGGACCGAACCGAACTAAACCATACGGTTTGGATCGGTTTTTAAGCACAAGTAGTTCGGTTCGGTCTTGGAAATTGGTAAACCACGTGGTTCGGTTTGGTTTGTGGTCTGACCCCTCCAGACCAAACCAGACCGAACCAAACCAAACCGTCAGACCGAACCACCAGACCAAACCGCCAGACCACATATATTAGTCATATATTTGTATGTTAAGTAACATTCACCTTTAAATTATTAATAATTTACATTACATTACCACATTCTTAACTCTCGTTTTTGCATCTTATTCAATATTCATTTCATCGAATGTTATATTCATTGAGGCACATAGTTAACAAAGTTCTGTAGTGTATTCACTTCCTTCGGCTTCTTTATTCGTTTGATATTTTTATTCTTCCGATTTTTCTCATTTAAACAGAGTGTAAACCATAATTTGAATCGTGATATGAACCTCGGTGTGAATGATGGTTTAAACCACGATCTAAACCATATTGTAGACCACGGTCTGAACCACTGTCTAAACCGAAGTCTGGACCACATTACTGAACCGCGGTCTGAACCAAACCGAACCAAACCATGGCGGTTTGGTTCGGTTTGAAATTTTTCGTGGTTCGGTTCGGTTTGGAATTTTCCCAAACCCATGACTAGTGGTTTGGTCTCTAAAACGGCTGAGACCGAACCATTTACACCCCTATTTATTAGTATATTGTTGATGTGGCTTCTCCAAATGCAAGCTTTCTCCATTGTTTGTCCACATGTCAATACCATAGCTCTTTTGGCCAACTTTAATATATATATATATATATATATATATATATAGATTTAGCAACAAGTGGAGTCCAACAATACTCTAACTTCATCTTCGAATATGGTGCAATCTATTGATATGTATGCATTTGTTCGATCCAATGAGTAATTATTTTGATATTGATTTTGGTCCGTAAATACTACGATGATTCTGATAGCATGCTATATGTGTTAATGTGCTCAAATATGAGATTTGTTATATGGAATAGTTTCAATGTAGCTAATTATGTGACGGTCGTTGTGAACTCGGTTATTGTGTTTGTGTTGGGTCCGGCTCCATGAGGGCGGACAACAATTCGGTCATTATTTTTATCCCACTGGGTCAGACCATAATTAGTGCATCACAATGTGAAATATGATCGATTGATGTTCGGTTTGTTAAATCTGAGTCTTATTGGCATGTCCATATTTTTATAATTTTTTGGACAGTGTTATTTGATATATTGTGTTTCATTGACCTCTTTGATATTGTGTATCTCCTTTCTTACTGAGCCCCCAGCTCAACCCCCTTCATTTTGACTTATTGCAGTTTGACCGTTTGTTGGTCCCAAAGACACAACAAGGGTATGAAAAGAGGCTAGAGGGGGGGTGAATAGCCTATTTAAAATTATTAACCATTTTTCAAAATTCAACCTTATGCTTACTATTGAGTTTTGCGGTCAAGTAAAAACCACTAGATCAAAGTAAAATACACAGCGAAAGTTTTCGATAAAAACAAAGTAGAGTTGGTTTTGAAGTTAAAACGACTGGGTAAGCAAATGTTGCGGCAAGCAATATTGCGGTAAGCAATATTGCGGTCGGCAAAGAGGTAAGTAAAATTACTGACAGAGAATAGACACTTGCGGTAAGCAAATATGCGGTCAGCAAGATTACGGTCGGCAAAGAGTGATTGAACAAACAAATTGAAAATGTTCAAAGGCAAGCAAACTTGCGGTAAGGTAACCTTGTGGTCGGCTATGTGTTGTAGGCAAGGTTGCTGACTTGGTAGGTTGAAAATAAAAGTTTGTGTCTGAGAGTTTTGGCAAAATGATAAGTAGTCAGAAGTAGTAACTAAAGCAATAGGCAAGCAACAACACACAATTCACAAAAGTTTGAATATCTGTAAAGATCAACACACTAAACGACAAACAAAATTAATATGAACAATAAAACAATTGCAGAAAGTAAATGACACGAAGATTTGGAAAGGTTCGATCTGTTAAAAGATCTACGTCATTTACCAAGATGGTCAGTCTTGGATTTTGAATGGAGGTTATATATGTAACGACCCCAAAAATCCGTTTTATTTATTTTATAATTATTTTATATTTTTGAGAATTTTAAATTTAAAATTATGTGTGCATTTTATTTGTTGCATCATATTAAATGAATTTGCACATCTTATATGATTATTTGTGTTAGTTAAAATGTTAGTATTAAAGGTGATTAGGGGAGTTAAGTTGTTATTTGTGGGAAGTTATGAGGGTTTTTAGTGGAATTAGTATTCAAGGGGCTTAGTTGTTCAACTGGGAAGAAGGAGGGGCTTAAATGAAAAGTGAAAATAGCACAAAAACCCATCCTTATCTTCCCCTCCCTCACTCCCTGCGTTTCCCCTCACTCACACTCACCATCTTTCCCAAATTTCTTTTCCCTGAAAATTTGCCATTGTTGTAGAGAAGAAAAGGTGAGTTTTGATCTTCTTGATTTTCTTTCTTTTTATTTACTACTCCATTTTCAAATCTAATTATATATAAATGTTCAGGGTGTTGAATAGATTCTTTCTACCGAACAATATATTTTTCTTGACTCATTTCCGAAAAATAGGTAAGTTACTAATCCCCCCTTTAAATGTTAAAATGGTCATAAGTATGCTATATATGCTTTATATGTTATAAAATAATGTTTTGGGTATACTTTTATATACTTGTAATTTTGGGACGGAGGGAGTAGTAATAATTTTTATATACTTGTAAATTTGAGACAGAGGGAGTAGTAAAACTGGTTATAGACTTGTTATTTGTGGGAAGTGGGTATATGGGTATAGTAGTTTTGGTTTTGGGGAAGTAGGAGAGGATGCAACATCATATATGCTTTATATATTATACTCCTACTCGTGGGACGGTAAAATAGTATCTTTAGTTAAATGTTAAATAAATGTATTATAAAATTATACTATTATTTATGGGACGGGGAAAGAAGTGAAAGTATCCTAAAGTGGGTATATTAGTATATTAAAAATTATAATGATACTTGTGAAACAGAGGGAATAGTAAAAACTTGTACATAGCTTGTTAGTATTAGGAAGGGTATAGAAGTTGGTGTTTGTATGGTGTTTGGGCTGAATTTGTAGCCTTTGTAAGGGTTGAAAATGTTGAGGGTTGATAAGGTTAGTGTTTTGGGTTGGTGAGATGAAGGGAGTATTTTGTTTTCAGCCAAAATGAGATTTCTGGGCTGATTACACGACTCGTGTAGGGGTACACGAGTCGTGTAAGGGGAGATTCTGAAGGAGTGTTTTCTTACACGAGTCGTGTACTGTTACACGACTTGTGTAGAAGTTGTTACACGAGTCGTGTAGTGGTACACGAGTCGTGTAAGAGCCCAAATTCTGAATTTGTGTATTTTTACGTAAATCTTCCGGAGGTCATAACTTCTTCATTCGGACTCCGTTTTAGTCGTGTAAACTATCGTTGGAAAGCTCTTCTCGAGTACTACACGATGGGTTGGTTTATTGAGTTGGGTTTTGATTTTTATAGTAAGGAAATCCAGTAGGTGTTTAGTACTAACAAGAGTATCCATGGTTCATTATGGTAGAGTTGGTCTTTTGTGATCAAGTTTGAATTAATGTGATTGTTTGGATGGATTGTGTGATGACTTAATGTCAATATGGTGCATACTATTATGAAAACGTGTTTACTTCTCTATGATGAGCTTGTGTGGTTCCCTACTTTGGAATCATACCCCGTTTGTTGTTAAAGCAAGTTTTCTTTGCTTCGGTTGTGTCTAAAGTCCAGCTGGTACTTTTGTGTGTGTTGGGCAGTGATAGGGATTATAATGGTCTCCGAGCCAAGTACATTATAAGGCTCCTATCATTGGTTTCCCATTTTTAAACCCCTTCCTTAGGCCAAAGGTTGGGCACTTTGGGTTATGACTTTGTGTCATTTTCCCCCCGTTGTTGTTGTTGTTGTTTGGTTCCGGAACCCGTTTCAGCTCTTCGATGCTGCTCAGTTGATGCCTCTCAGATGGCTATTGTTTGGTTTGAGAACCTTGGCTCAGTATCCACGTATGAGTGTTTATTTCCGTTTTATGTGTTGCATGATGAGTTGGTCGTTATTTCCAACCGGTATGGGACGGTTGGCGATAGGAGCCTCTCATGTTATGTGCTATGTGTTATACGCTTAATTGTTAATATTGTTTCTTTATGATCATCATATTAGCATGTAATGTAGTTGCATTTTAGTAACTTACTGAGATTTATTCTCACCCCTTATTTGTTTACCGTTTTAGATAAGAAGGAGTCCAGGGAATAGGTCACCGCACAGGGAGGACGTTGGTAAAGAGATATTTGGTAAGACTTTTGGGAAGTGATGTGTATAAAGGATACATTATGTAAATGTAATACCTTTAGGGTAGTGTACCCGTGACTCAGTTATTTGTATCATCTCTTTTAGTAGGTGTTCGTGTTTGTAAATTTTATAAGTAAAGTTTGTTATAGCCAAGTGGCTAAGTACTCATTTGAGAAAGTTTGTTTTGTGACTTAAAGTCATGTTTTGGTAACGTGTTGGTTGTGTGAACCTTTTTATGAAAATATATTTCGAAAAATTTTCTTAGAGTTGCTTTACGACGTCTTCCTCGCGTGTCCCGGGCGTGGGGCCAAGTAGGACCACGGGTCGGGCACGACAGTTGGTATCAGAGCCTGGTTGTAGATGGTCTAGAATGACTAAATGACCTAGGAGGGTAGTTGTGTATAGGGTAAGTAACGTTGAGAGTTTTAACACTTTTGAGTCTTCGTGAGTTGAGACATGGTGTGACTTTGCGATTGTGAAAGCTTTAAATTTCTACTCTATTGAATAATATCAACTATCGAAAATTACTCGTGGAATGAATAATGACAGACAATAAGATTTTGTTCGTGGCTAGTGATGGAATTTTAACTTCTATAGCAGAGTATGTAGTCAACACTTAGTGGAATTAAACATGTATAACAGAGTTCAACTATAGATACTTGAAGGGATACACAAGACCAATTTAATTATGAATCCAAGTAGAAGTAGAGTATTGAGATAAATTCGAGGAGTTACCTTTAATTGTTTATGCGAGGAATTCTAAGTATTCAACTAAGTCCTTGAGTTGTGAATAATCTGGAAGTAAATTATCAGTTGTCAGTTATTTGTTCCGAAGATAGTTTGATTTCATGGGATGTCTACGAGCATGGTAATAGATATGGGTTCCTTATTTACATCTTGATTTTGGTAAGCATTTCAGAAGGCCTGGGGTTCGGAATTGAGACTTAGTATGACTTTCACCCTCAGTCAGATGGTCAGTTAGAAATAACCATTCAGATTCTTGAGAACTTGTTTAGTTGATTCTAAGAATTCGAGGGATATACCTTTACTTCTCGTGGAATTGTTTAATATGTCAGTTCTTTTGAGATTTTGGAAAGAGCTAGAGGTTGAGTTTATCGTCTTGTGTTACTTCCTTCTCTCGACGAGGTTGATAATGAGTTCCATGTGTTGATGCCACGCAATTGTGTTTATGATTCTTCTCCGATATGTCTAAAGTTTTAGAGGATATTGAACTCAGTGTGAAGCTTCGGGATTGGAATGAAAAGAAGTATCCTGGGTTGTTTGAGGGTTGAGGTAAGCAATCCTAAAATTCGGGTCGAATTTTCTTTAAGGGGGAGTGAGTGTAACGACCCCAAAAATCCGTTTTATTTATTTTATAATTATTTTATATTTTTGAGAATTTTAAATTTAAAATTATGTGTGCATTTTATTTGTTGCATCATATTAAATGAATTTGCACATCTTATATGATTATTTGTGTTAGTTAAAATGTTAGTATTAAAGGTGATTAGGGGAGTTAAGTTGTTATTTGTGGGAAGTTATGAGGGTTTTTAGTGGAATTAGTATTCAAGGGGCTTAGTTGTTCAACTGGGAAGAAGGAGGGGCTTAAATGAAAAGTGAAAATAGCACAAAAACCCATCCTTATCTTCCCCTCCCTCACTCCCTGCGTTTCCCCTCACTCACACTCACCATCTTTCCCAAATTTCTTTTCCCTGAAAATTTGCCATTGTTGTAGAGAAGAAAAGGTGAGTTTTGATCTTCTTGATTTTCTTCTTTTTATTTACTACTCCATTTTCAAATCTAATTATATATAAATGTTCAGGGTGTTGAATAGATTCTTTCTACCGAACAATATATTTTTCTTGACTCATTTCCGAAAAATAGGTAAGTTACTAATCCCCCCTTTAAATGTTAAAATGGTCATAAGTATGCTATATATGCTTTATATGTTATAAAATAATGTTTTGGGTATACTTTTATATACTTGTAATTTTGGGACGGAGGGAGTAGTAATAATTTTTATATACTTGTAAATTTGAGACAGAGGGAGTAGTAAAACTGGTTATAGACTTGTTATTTGTGGGAAGTGGGTATATGGGTATAGTAGTTTTGGTTTTGGGGAAGTAGGAGAGGATGCAACATCATATATGCTTTATATATTATACTCCTACTCGTGGGACGGTAAAATAGTATCTTTAGTTAAATGTTAAATAAATGTATTATAAAATTATACTATTATTTATGGGACGGGGAAAGAAGTGAAAGTATCCTAAAGTGGGTATATTAGTATATTAAAAATTATAATGATACTTGTGAAACAGAGGGAATAGTAAAAACTTGTACATAGCTTGTTAGTATTAGGAAGGGTATAGAAGTTGGTGTTTGTATGGTGTTTGGGCTGAATTTGTAGCCTTTGTAAGGGTTGAAAATGTTGAGGGTTGATAAGGTTAGTGTTTTGGGTTGGTGAGATGAAGGGAGTATTTTTGTTTTCAGCCAAAATGAGATTTCTGGGCTGATTACACGACTCGTGTAGGGGTACACGAGTCGTGTAAGGGGAGATTCTGAAGGAGTGTTTTCTTACACGAGTCGTGTACTGTTACACGACTTGTGTAGAAGTTGTTACACGAGTCGTGTAGTGGTACACGAGTCGTGTAAGAGCCCAAATTCTGAATTTGTGTATTTTTACGTAAAATCTTCCGGAGGTCATAACTTCTTCATTCGGACTCCGTTTTAGTCGTGTAAACTATCGTTGGAAAGCTCTTCTCGAGTACTACACGATGGGTTGGTTTATTGAGTTGGGTTTTGATTTTTATAGTAAGGAAATCCAGTAGGTGTTTAGTACTAACAAGAGTATCCATGGTTCATTATGGTAGAGTTGGTCTTTTGTGATCAAGTTTGAATTAATGTGATTGTTTGGATGGATTGTGTGATGACTTAATGTCAATATGGTGCATACTATTATGAAAACGTGTTTACTTCTCTATGATGAGCTTGTGTGGTTCCCTACTTTGGAATCATACCCGTTTGTTGTTAAAGCAAGTTTTCTTTGCTTCGGTTGTGTCTAAAGTCCAGCTGGTACTTTTGTGTGTGTTGGGCAGTGATAGGGATTATAATGGTCTCCGAGCCAAGTACATTATAAGGCTCCTATCATTGGTTTCCCATTTTTAAACCCCTTCCTTAGGCCAAAGGTTGGGCACTTTGGGTTATGACTTTGTGTCATTTTCCCCCCGTTGTTGTTGTTGTTGTTTGGTTCCGGAACCCGTTTCAGCTCTTCGATGCTGCTCAGTTGATGCCTCTCAGATGGCTATTGTTTGGTTTGAGAACCTTGGCTCAGTATCCACGTATGAGTGTTTATTTCCGTTTTATGTGTTGCATGATGAGTTGGTCGTTATTTCCAACCGGTATGGGACGGTTGGCGATAGGGAGCCTCTCATGTTATGTGCTATGTGTTATACGCTTAATTGTTAATATTGTTTCTTTATGATCATCATATTAGCATGTAATGTAGTTGCATTTTAGTAACTTACTGAGATTTATTCTCACCCCTTATTTGTTTACCGTTTTAGATAAGAAGGAGTCCAGGAATAGGTCACCGCACAGGGAGGACGTTGGTAAAGAGATATTTGGTAAGACTTTTGGGAAGTGATGTGTATAAAGGATACATTATGTAAATGTAATACCTTTAGGGTAGTGTACCCGTGACTCAGTTATTTGTATCATCTCTTTTAGTAGGTGTTCGTGTTTGTAAATTTTATAAGTAAAGTTTGTTATAGCCAAGTGGCTAAGTACTCATTTGAGAAAGTTTGTTTTGTGACTTAAAGTCATGTTTTGGTAACGTGTTGGTTGTGTGAACCTTTTTATGAAAATATATTTCGAAAAATTTTCTTAGAGTTGCTTTACGACGTCTTCCTCGCGTGTCCCGGGCGTGGGGCCAAGTAGGACCACGGGTCGGGGCACGACAGTTGGTATCAGAGCCTGGTTGTAGATGGTCTAGAATGACTAAATGACCTAGGAGGGTAGTTGTGTATAGGGTAAGTAACGTTGAGAGTTTTAACACTTTTGAGTCTTCGTGAGTTGAGACATGGTGTGACTTTGCGATTGTGAAAGCTTTAAATTTCTACTCTATTGAATAATATCAACTATCGAAAATTACTCGTGGAATGAATAATGACAGACAATAAGATTTTGTTCGTGGCTAGTGATGGAATTTTAACTTCTATAGCAGAGTATGTAGTCAACACTTAGTGGAATTAAACATGTATAACAGAGTTCAACTATAGATACTTGAAGGGATACACAAGACCAATTTAATTATGAATCCAAGTAGAAGTAGAGTATTGAGATAAATTCGAGGAGTTACCTTTAATTGTTTATGCGAGGAATTCTAAGTATTCAACTAAGTCCTTGAGTTGTGAATAATCTGGAAGTAAATTATCAGTTGTCAGTTATTTGTTCCGAAGATAGTTTGATTTCATGGGATGTCTACGAGCATGGTAATAGATATGGGTTCCTTATTTACATCTTGATTTTGGTAAGCATTTCAGAAGGCCTGGGGTTCGGAATTGAGACTTAGTATGACTTTCACCCTCAGTCAGATGGTCAGTTAGAAATAACCATTCAGATTCTTGAGAACTTGTTTAGTTGATTCTAAGAATTCGAGGGATATACCTTTACTTCTCGTGGAATTGTTTAATATGTCAGTTCTTTTGAGATTTTGGAAAGAGCTAGAGGTTGAGTTTATCGTCTTGTGTTACTTCCTTCTCTCGACGAGGTTGATAATGAGTTCCATGTGTTGATGCCACGCAATTGTGTTTATGATTCTTCTCCGATATGTCTAAAGTTTTAGAGGATATTGAACTCAGTGTGAAGCTTCGGGATTGGAATGAAAAGAAGTATCCTGGGTTGTTTGAGGGTTGAGGTAAGCAATCCTAAAATTCGGGTCGAATTTTCTTTAAGGGGGAGTGAGTGTAACGACCCCAAAAATCCGTTTTATTTATTTTATAATTATTTTATATTTTTGAGAATTTTAAATTTAAAATTATGTGTGCATTTTATTTGTTGCATCATATTAAATGAATTTGCACATCTTATATGATTATTTGTGTTAGTTAAAATGTTAGTATTAAAGGTGATTAGGGAGTTAAGTTGTTATTTGTGGGAAGTTATGAGGGTTTTTAGTGGAATTAGTATTCAAGGGCTTAGTTGTTCAACTGGGAAGAAGGAGGGGCTTAAATGAAAAGTGAAAATAGCACAAAAAACCCATCCTTATCTTCCCCTCCCTCACTCCCTGCGTTTCCCCTCACTCACACTCACCATCTTTCCCAAATTTCTTTTCCCTGAAAATTTGCCATTGTTGTAGAGAAGAAAAGGTGAGTTTTGATCTTCTTGATTTTCTTTCTTTTTATTTACTACTCCATTTTCAAATCTAATTATATATAAATGTTCAGGGTGTTGAATAGATTTCTTTCTACCGAACAATATATTTTTCTTGACTCATTTCCGAAAAATAGGTAAGTTACTAATCCCCCCTTTAAATGTTAAAATGTCATAAGTATGCTATATATGCTTTATATGTTATAAAATAATGTTTTGGGTATACTTTTATATACTTGTAATTTTGGGACGGAGGGAGTAGTAATAATTTTTATATACTTGTAAATTTGAGACAGAGGGAGTAGTAAAACTGGTTATAGACTTGTTATTTGTGGGAAGTGGGTATATGGGTATAGTAGTTTTGGTTTTGGGGAAGTAGGAGAGGATGCAACATCATATATGCTTTATATATTATACTCCTACTCGTGGGACGGTAAAATAGTATCTTTAGTTAAATGTTAAATAAATGTATTATAAAATTATACTATTATTTATGGGACGGGGAAAGAAGTGAAAGTATCCTAAAGTGGGTATATTAGTATATTAAAAATTATAATGATACTTGTGAAACAGAGGGAATAGTAAAAACTTGTACATAGCTTGTTAGTATTAGGAAGGGTATAGAAGTTGGTGTTTGTATGGTGTTTGGGCTGAATTTGTAGCCTTTGTAAGGGTTGAAAATGTTGAGGGTTGATAAGGTTAGTGTTTTGGGTTGGTGAGATGAAGGGAGTATTTTGTTTTCAGCCAAAATGAGATTTCTGGGCTGATTACACGACTCGTGTAGGGGTACACGAGTCGTGTAAGGGGAGATTCTGAAGGAGTGTTTTCTTACACGAGTCGTGTACTGTTACACGACTTGTGTAGAAGTTGTTACACGAGTCGTGTAGTGGTACACGAGTCGTGTAAGAGCCCAAATTCTGAATTTGTGTATTTTTACGTAAAATCTTCCGGAGGTCATAACTTCTTCATTCGGACTCCGTTTTAGTCGTGTAAACTATCGTTGGAAAGCTCTTCTCGAGTACTACACGATGGGTTGGTTTATTGAGTTGGGTTTTGATTTTTATAGTAAGGAAATCCAGTAGGTGTTTAGTACTAACAAGAGTATCCATGGTTCATTATGGTAGAGTTGGTCTTTTGTGATCAAGTTTGAATTAATGTGATTGTTTGGATGGATTGTGTGATGACTTAATGTCAATATGGTGCATACTATTATGAAAACGTGTTTACTTCTCTATGATGAGCTTGTGTGGTTCCCTACTTTGGAATCATACCCCGTTTGTTGTTAAAGCAAGTTTTCTTTGCTTCGGTTGTGTCTAAAGTCCAGCTGGTACTTTTGTGTGTGTTGGGCAGTGATAGGGATTATAATGGTCTCCGAGCCAAGTACATTATAAGGCTCCTATCATTGGTTTCCCATTTTTAAACCCCTTCCTTAGGCCAAAGGTTGGGCACTTTGGGTTATGACTTTGTGTCATTTTCCCCCCGTTGTTGTTGTTGTTGTTTGGTTCCGGAACCCGTTTCAGCTCTTCGATGCTGCTCAGTTGATGCCTCTCAGATGGCTATTGTTTGGTTTGAGAACCTTGGCTCAGTATCCACGTATGAGTGTTTATTTCGTTTTATGTGTTGCATGATGAGTTGGTCGTTATTTCCAACCGGTATGGGACGGTTGGCGATAGGGAGCCTCTCATGTTATGTGCTATGTGTTATACGCTTAATTGTTAATATTGTTTCTTTATGATCATCATATTAGCATGTAATGTAGTTGCATTTTAGTAACTTACTGAGATTTATTCTCACCCCTTATTTGTTTACCGTTTTAGATAAGAAGGAGTCCAGGGAATAGGTCACCGCACAGGGAGGACGTTGGTAAAGAGATATTTGGTAAGACTTTTGGGAAGTGATGTGTATAAAGGATACATTATGTAAATGTAATACCTTTAGGGTAGTGTACCCGTGACTCAGTTATTTGTATCATCTCTTTTAGTAGGTGTTCGTGTTTGTAAATTTTATAAGTAAAGTTTGTTATAGCCAAGTGGCTAAGTACTCATTTGAGAAAGTTTGTTTTGTGACTTAAAGTCATGTTTTGGTAACGTGTTGGTTGTGTGAACCTTTTTATGAAAATATATTTCGAAAAATTTTCTTAGAGTTGCTTTACGACGTCTTCCTCGCGTGTCCCGGGCGTGGGGCCAAGTAGGACCACGGGTCGGGGCACGACAATATAGATTCTTCTTGAGTACAAATTACAAAGATGAAGTATTGAATCAACACCTACTTTTTATGAAGAACAAATCCTAGACTTAGACCTGTGTATCCCTAATGATGCAATCTATATGATTTATCAATCGTGGTGTGTATGTGTAAGAATCAAGAGCTCTATATAATCTATATGATTAAGAGCCTAATGAATCTTTATATGTTGCTGGTCTTGCTTGAGATTTGATGATCTTGAAGGTTGCTGGGGATCTTTGAAGATTTGAAGGCGAAGGCTTGAAGATTCAAATGATTCTGGAAATCTTGAGTATGATCTTCAACCACCAAGAATTTCAACATCAATTTCTCTCTTTGAATCTCAGCACGCTTTCAATGAAGAAATTAAGGACTATTTATAGCCTTGGGTGAGAGAAATAGCTGTTAGAAGATGATAAGCTGGAGCATTCTGATTGGAGCTTACATTTTTGTCTTTTAGTTGCAGAAGTTAGTGGTCCACATGTACTATCTTGTACGACCAAATTCAAATTTGAATTTGCAACGTTTAAATCAAACTTGTCTTTTCTTGGTTGTGCAGTAGCCAATGTTTGCAGTCGATAAATGTCATGCTGTCACCTTGCAACAGCATGGTTCACGCGGTCACCAAAACCGTGCGGTCGCCTAGTGCGGTTGCCTAGTTGAGGTAAGCAGACTTAGCCAATTTCACCACAGTCTTCAGCAGTAGCATTTCTTCAAAATGTGAGGGGCTGATCTTCTAAGCTTAGCTAAATTAAAAATGGAATTAGCTAATGAAGTTATAAAACTTCTTACAATAAATCCTAAAGTCCATAAAAAGTAAAATAAGGTTATGGGATCAATCAAATCTAGGTAATAGGAGTGGTTTATAATATGCATACCCAACACCGTTGATCAAAGTTTGGGCCGGCAAGGATTGGAGTGGAACAGTTTTAGAGCATTTGGGATTATTAGTGAAACTTTGTATAGTATTTTGGAGATGTAAATTGTACTATTTCGTTATTTATGGAATTAAAATTTCCCGGGTGTTACATTTTCGCTAGAAGACTATTTATCATTACGTAAGGTGAGTTGTTATTTTTTGAAACATACTAAACTAAGTCTTAAGATTTTTTTATTTTTATTGGGGGGTGGGGGTTATGGTGTCGCGCCCCAGACCCGTGGTCCTACTTGGTCCCACGCTCGGAACACGATTGGAAGACGTCATAAAACACTTTTAGAAAAAATTTCGAAATATACTTTCATAAAGTTTAACAAAATCCACACTCGAAGTTCAAAGACTTCCATTTAACTTTTACACAAACTGTTCAACCAACTTTCACAACGAAAGTACTTAGCCCGAAGGCTTACAAACCTTTATACAAATGTACATACACCAACATTATCCAAAATAGGTGTGACAATAGGAAGTACAGGTACTCTACCCAAAAAGTTTTACATTTACATAATGTAACCTTAACAAAACAAGTCACAACCCTTACCACTCCAACGTCCTCCCGTGCCAAAGTGTCCTATCCTCTGGACCCGCCTTTATCTAAAACAGTAAACAAATAAAAGGTGAGAATAAATCTCAGTAAGCTACTAAAATGCAACTACGTTTCATGCTAAAATGATAATCATAAAGAATAGTATCATAGCAATCACATAGCACATAGTATGAGAGGTAACATCAACTCATATACCACAATTTCCACAAAAAGCCACACTTAGGTGGATACCAAGCCAAGGTTTACCCAATAAACATAACTGTCTGAGAATACCATCTGAGAAAACAAACTGAGAAAACCATCTGAGCAGCATAAATAGCTGAAGCCGGGATCCCGAAAACTAAACCATAACCACAAGAACTAAAGTAACAACGGGGATATATGACACAAAGTCATAACCTAAATGCTCACCTAAGGGAGCGATTCATCCCATCCAAGGCCAATCTGGACTGGAAAACAGAAAAGGCAACAGTGGACACCTTATAGTGAACTTGGCTTGTGTGCCACTATAATTCTCCCACCGCTTGACACAAGGTACCAATGGAAAACCTTATAGTGAACATAACTTGTCCCACTATAATTCTCCCACCGCCTGACACACAAGGTACCAATGGAAAATCTGATAGTGAACATAACTTGTTCCACTATAATTCTCCCATCGGGACACACAAGGTACCAATGGAAAACCTTATAGTGAACATAACATGTCCCACTATAATTCTCCCACCGCCTGACACACAAGGTACCAATGAAAAACCTTATAGTGAACATAACTTGTACCACTATAATTCTCCCATTGCCTGACTCCACAACAAGACCAGCTGGAATTTTCACAAGGAGCACAATAATGAATACTTGCTAAACAACAACAACCGGGGCAATGATTCTAAAATAAGAAACCAAGCCAAACACATCAAAAGATGTACATAAAGTATCACTCACAAAGAGTCTACAACAACATGATTCAAGGTCACAATACATTCTTGCACACACTTGGAGACCCTTCTCATTAACCAAGTACGTTAAACCCATTTCTCACACAAGGGATTACAAACTAAGAAACCCTACGAAAGCATCATAAAGATGTACAACACCCAAAATGAACCTAAACGGTTACATCATTCCAAACTCGGTCACAAACGGACCATTCCTAAACGTTTTGTGTTATAAGACACTTACTGAAAATTTGACATAATCTGAACCTGAAACTCAACTAAATAAACCAACCTATCTCGTAGTACTCAAGAAGAGATTTAAAACGATAGTTTACATGACTAAAACGGAGTCCGGATGAGAAAGTTATGACCTCCGGAAGATTGAACATTTTTTGGAAGATTGTGAGGTCGCCCCTTCACAGTGTGCGGTCGCCCAAAAGCCAATTTTCATAGACAAAACTTGTCAGAAGAGTGTGCGGTCGCCCACACTTTGTGTGAGGTCGCCCACTTCCTAAATGTACCAAATTTTCACTCCTTTCGTCCTAACTTCTCAGAAATACTAACCTTACTCTTAGTCTAACTTATACATAACAATCAAACCCATTTCCAGTCACATAAGTGCTCAAAATTAACACCAAATAATTACAAACTCAATACTTCTCATAAACCATAAATTTTCAACATAAGTACCAAATATAATACTCCCTCCGTTTCACCGTCTCAAAAGTACTAATACTCTTATACCTGAAGCATACTCTCTACCCATATAAGTGCAAAGTACACCCAGGAACACACTTGAACTAAACCAAACACTTCTTGCTACAAATCTCATACTACTCTCTTTGTCCCAAAATTGCAAGTATCACAAAAATCATTCAAATCACAAAATTAACAAGTACAAGTGTCAAATATAACATATATGACCATTTTAACATTTAAAGGGGAATTAGTAACTTACCTATTCCGGAGAAAGTATAAATGAAATATATTTTGATCGGGTAGAAATGGCCTATTTAACGCCCTGAACATTTTAGTATAATTAGTTTTTAAAACGGAGAAGTAATTAAAAAGATAGAAATTAAAATAGGATGAAACTTACTTGTTCTTTCCATGGATCAGAGAGAGAAATTTTACTTTATGAAAGTATGTATGAACCGCAGAGAGAGAGAGATGGTGAGGATTAGCATGAGTAGATTTTTATAATTTTCACTTAGCCCCCTCCACTTTCCTTTTGAGCACATAAACCCCTAAACTTGCATTTTTTCACTTTAACCCCTAAGGTTTCAACTACTCCAATTAACTCCCTTAACCATTAGTACTACTAACTAAGTAAATAGGACATTTAATCATACAATATGTGCAAGTCATAAAATATAATGCAACACATAAAATGCACACATAATGTCAAATTAAAATTCCCAAAAATATAAAATAAATAGGGACGGGTTTTGGGGTCGTTACATATGGTGAGTAAAATAGTTTAAGGGTATAACCTGGTATGTGTAATAGTTTATGGGGGAATATTGTAACAAACTAAATAATGAATTACAGTACTAACTTCCATTAAAAGAAGGGTGTTGTTATACACACCCGTAAAATTGTTGAATAAACCCGTAGTGTCAATTCTTTCAAAAATGCCATCAATAAAAATGTCCATATTAACCCTCACACCCACTCAAATATAACACCCATACTGTTTACTCGAGCATACTCTCTCCCAAAGTCACCGTCCACCTTCACCCACTTCACCATTTCTCAGGCAATTCCACTATTATTTCCGGCAAAAAAACCAAAAACGGAGAAAGAACATCCATATTCACTAATTCGACCTTAGAACATGAAGGAGGCGATTAAGCTGCAATAGAAAGGAAAAGGAAGGAAGGAAATGAAAGTTTGCAACTGTGAGGGGGGCTGTAATGGGGGTTTAAATTAAGGTAAAAATTCAGCATTGGTTCACCGAAAACGAGTCCAAAATTCGGCCGGGTGTAGCCGAATTATAACACAAGGTTTTGTTGGGTGTGACCGAATTATTGAAACACGTTCGGTACCCAGTTGCCGAACAGTTATTCAAAATTCGGTCCTGGTCCGCCGAACCCGTAAATCGACCCAAGAAAAAGTTGTTTTCTTTTTCAGATATCAATTAATCGACTCAAGAAAAAGTCCTCCATTTCCCTCAATTTCACGAGCTCAAAACCCAGAAATCCCCAAAAGAATTTGAATTGATTTTTCTTTTTAAATACTTGTAACTGAATTGATTTTGAAATGCACAATAGTTCTTAAAAAGAAACAAAGAATTTGGCAATGATTATTTTTTTTAGCTCTGACAAAATCTAAATCCCCAAATAAATGATGAAGTATTAAATTGATGGGTGAAGGGTAAAAAGAAATTGATGAGATTGGAGTGGAATGGAATGGGAGGGAGTAGGGAATGGGAGGGAGTAGGAACTGCAGGGGATAGATATCACTTTGAGAGAGAGAGAGGAGTAAACTGCTTTTCTGCCCCTCGTACTATGGCCCCAACATCAATTTGACACTCGTACTATTGAAACACTAAATGTATGATGCATACTATTGTTTTATATACAAAATTAACCAATATTTTATTCAGTCGTTAACTTTTTTTAACACACGCTATTTTTTCTAACGAGCATTAATTTATTTTAACGAATGTTAATAATTTAACACAATTTTAATTTACCTAAATGACAGAACTACCCCTAAGACCCAAACAAAACCCACCCTCCCCTCCCTCCCCCGACACACAACGCGCACACACACTTTCTCTCTTTACCTTCCCCACTTCCGGCAACCCCTCCCCACCTCCGGCGACACCACCACTACCCTAACCCCGGCGACACTGGAATGCATGCAACTGATTATTAGGAGTTTAAGAGGGTTAGACGAAGTCAATTCATACATGGTAGAGAAGAATAATATGAAAGACTTAATTTTATTATGAACAATAGGTTACATATTTATAGGGTTACATAGAAAGTTCTAGGTCTAGTTTAGCTTGTTGTACAAGAAACAATCTCCTAATGATATACAATATCTAGGTTTAATATCTAAAAGATTTTTACAAAATATACTTAGGAATATATAATATTCCTTATACGCTCCCACAAGATGGACGATCCTTGGATAAGTCCAATCTTGGAAAGACATGAGGTGAACCGGGTGTGATGAAGCAGTTGAGGTGGATGAGTTCCCGGATGCGTGTGATGTTGCCGTGATGAGTTTGGCAAATGTTGAAGCACGTGGTGTCACCTTGGTCGTCACCATTGTAGGGGTTGTACCCCTCACGTGTGAGAAGATTTGGTCTTCACAAAGATCGGGTTTGTTTTGGTACCTTTGGAGTTTTTACGTCAGAAAGACGATTGTTTCGTGGAGAGCTAGCTGAGGTTTGGGCGGCTTAAGGTTTTAGCCAGAGTTGTGGGGGAGGGGGTAAGTTGGGGTGTAGATCATCCTGTTTGAGGAGGGGGTGCGGCTGTGGGTGTAGCCGGAGCGGGTGAGATGGAGGGGGGTGGATGGTGTAGGAGGAGGGGCTAGGGACGGGGTGGCTTGACTAGGGTTTTACCAAGTGGTGTTTGAAGGATGGAGGAGGTGGTGTTTTGAGGGAGGCGGCTGTGGGTTGGACGCTAGGGTTTTGAGAGGTTTTGGGAGAATGAAAACAACAACAAAAATAAAGGGTTTCGGCTAGTAAAAAGGGGAAGGGTTAGCCGAGGGCGGTGTGTGGTGGTGGGTTGTCATGGTGGAGCGGATGTTAGACGTGAGGTTATGTTTAGGTGAGGCTATGAGGGTTTGCCTCTAGGGTTTCGACAAGGAGGGTGTTTTTCGTAAACATAAATAGTGGAAAAAAAGGGAAGATTCCCGTATGTAAGGCTGTTTCAGCGCAACAGTTTTGAAAGGGAGATTCCCGATTCGTTTGTGGTCCGATCGGGGTGATTTTTTTTTCCTGGGTTTTGCTAAGAGATAGGGCTTCGATCCTACTGGTGTCGATCAGGATTTCCAGGTCTCTCGGCAGGTGTTTTTTATGGGTTAATCTGCTGCAGTTTCTGAGTATTTTGGGCCTGTTTTTGCCGTGAAGGTTTTGGCAAGGGTGAGGGGTTTTGGTGGGAGATAAAGATGGGGTTTTGTAGGTGGTGGCGGAAGCATGTGGTGGTGATGGCGGGTGAAAGGTGGAGATACAGGGGGTGATGGTGGGGATAGGGTGGGGCGGCTAGGGTTTGCCGCTTAGGGTTTTATAGGTGGCGGCGGAAGATGATGGGGTGGAGCGGCTTGGGTTTTCCCACGGGTTTTGGTGGAGAAGTCCCTCTATGGATATTTTTGCTCTGATACCATATTAGGATTTAAGAGGGTTAGACGAAGTCAATTCATACATGGTAGAGAAGAATAATATGAAAGACTCAATTTGATTATGAACAATAGGTTACATATTTATAGGGTTACATAGAAAGTTCTAGGTCTAGTCTAGCTTGTTGTACAAGAAACAATCTCCTAATGATATACAATATCTAGGTTTAATATCTAAAAGATATTTACAAAATATACTTAGGAATATATAATATTCCTTATACTGATAATTGAAGAATGTTTTGGGGATAGTCTTGGAGCGCTTTTGATAAGATAAAGCCAATTAAAGGGATCTGAAATAGGGGATTTTCGTCAGTCTTTTTCCGACGACCATATATCCCTCTCCGGTAAATATTTTTCAGATCCCAACGGTCAGTATGTGCGCCTAGGTGTCGCGAACCTGCTCCAGAAATTTGAAGGAGATCCAACGGTTAATGAATCGGGAAATTGATTTTTTCTGGACCAGATCGGGAAAGTGACGGGATTCGATTTTGCTTCGATTTTTGGCCTTTTGGCAAGAATTTTCCCAGGTTTTCTTGCTCTTGACCGACGCCTAGGTTTAGGGTAGGTGCAGTCATGGCTAGGAAGGGGATTGGTACAGCTTTTTTGGTGTGGAAGGTGTAAATGGGAGCTCAAATCCTAATTTGCAAGGAGGGGGGTCGATTGGTGTTGGGGATGCCTCTAATCCATCAATGGTGGAGTTGGTTGGGTGGAGTGGTGACTGGTTGTGATGGTTTGTGGCGGTGGCGATGGGGGCGGTGTTGGGCTGCGAAGGGTGGGGTGGATGTTGGGTTTGGGAAGATGATGGAGATAACAAAAGTTAATTTTGTTAACATAAATTATTAACATCCGTTAAAATAAATTAATGCTCGGTAGAAAAAATAACGTGTGTTAGAAAAAGTTATCGACTGAATAAAATGTTGGTTAATTTTGTATATAAAACAATAGTACGCATCATACATTTAGCGTTTCAATAGTACGAGTGTCAAATTGATGTTGAGGCCATAGTACGAGGGGCAGAAAAGCAGTTTACTATGAGAGAGAGAGAGTAAAAACTATGGGTGTATGAGATTGGGTGTGTGGAGATGTGTGAGTTTTTGGATTTTAGGATTAAAAGGTATAATAGGAAGTTTATTGAAAATGTATTATTTTGGAGGGATGGATTTATCGTTACGGGTTTATTCATTAATTTTACGGGTATATGTATAACAACACCCTTAAAAAAGAATAAAAAGTTAAAAAAAGGGAACACATTCAGAGGTGGAGGAAGTAAATAGAAAAAGTAGTCGTTTGATATTGAAAGAACAAAAGTGAGAGAAGAAGCAGCAACAGCATACCAACAAAAATCACATGTAGTATTTGCATTACAGCACAGAAAAGATAGAAAAATAAAATAAAATAAAATAAAATAAAAGAAAGAATAAAGAGAAAACCTAGAGTGCAGAATGGGGGAGTGGGAGGCAGCATCAAGCTTAAGAAGAGGAAGAGGAAGAGGAGGATGGAGGGTCATGATTGTGAATGTGGCAAAATGCCCCCCTTTTCTTCTTCTTTTTCCGCATGTCAAATGCTTCTCATTTCCTTCACTAGTTCATCCATTGTGAATGGGTCACTGATTTTGGGGAAGAAGTGAGATTTCATTCGATTCTTCTCATTTTCTTCTTAGTTTTGAAGGCTTTTAGAGGATACCCATCTGGAAATTTACTCCCTCCTCACTCTCATTCCCACATTTGCTAATCTATCACTATTCTCTATGGAATTAGGTCAGTTCTTTTCTCCCTCACCCCTTTCTCGCTCGCTCTGTTTTGTATCTTGTTTTATTTTTGGTTCTTGTATCACTAATGTGGAGAATTCTCAATTTTATCAATCACTTGCCTATGTAAATTGGGCATTTTTTTTTTTTTTTATATGTATAATGTGTTGGTGGTTTCATGAATTGGGGGTGGGGGGCAGGTGTAAGCCAGATTTGTTAGATGCTGCTCTTGTTCAATATGCAGAATACAAATTTACCAGCTTTCACATCTGGGAATTACTTGGCATCATCTTCTCTACTAAATCTAGCATATAAACAAGATAATTACATACGTGTACCTTTTGCCACTTTATCTTTCAATCTCATTCATTATCTTGCTTTTGGTAAAGCTGAGCTTGTGGTTGGAGTAGGAGTTGCAAATTGGGTGTTTTGGGTTTACCCAATAACGTTAAAAATTCATTGGATATCCGGGTATTTTAACTTTAATGGGTAAACCCAAAACACCCAATTTGCCACCCCTAGGTTGGAGGTGTCTTAAATGTGCAATCCTATTAATTTGATTCTAGAAAGAGCGATTTGAAACATTTGTTGACTTTACATAGTGTTAAGACGAGAAAAAAAAAGGCTTAATATTGATCCTTGCTGTTTTGCTACAAGGTGCTTTTATCCCGTCACTTTCAGTTTCCTGGTATTCTTTAGTGGTACACCTTGTTCAAATACCACAGTGAGAGGGATATAAAATGTATACTATTTATTTTACTATAAATGGGAGGAAACTTGTCATGAACATTTGACTCAAATTCAACCAAATTAAATGAAACTTTGTTCAGTTACTTGTATTCAGTAGGCAACATTTCCCATGCATGCAATCCTATTGACTTAGCTCTAAGGTGCATTTATTTCCTTCACTTCCCTGTCCCGTCCAGTTTCCTGGTTTCATTTAGTGATACACCTTGATCAGCACCTCATGACATAGATATCCAACATCTCTTATTTCTTCTAGTCCTATAGATGGGAGACAGTTATTGAGCATTTGACTCAAATTCAATCTCATCAATTTCTTTGTTCCAGCTGCCCACACTTCCAGCACTTGCTAAACATATACCGGGAGAGAGCATTAGCAAGATTTATATGACATGCGACGAATGGTCTTAAATTGCAGTCTTCTCAGAATGAGTCCTGGTGATCTGAAAGTGAAGTGAAAGTGGTTCCCCTTAAAAGAAGTGCAAGAATGCATAGAAACATAGTCCCTCCGTCCCATAATTACAGTCTCATTTGACTATTCAAACATATTAACACATTTTAATTACTACCCTTAATGAAGTCCAAATATTACTCCCAATAAGCTCTCTCTTGCTACATTGCATCACTCAGTAAATTCATCACAAGGTTAAGTTTGGAAGTTCAATCATTTTAACACACCAATTTAAGAAATATGACTATCATTTTGGGACAAACATAAATGGAAAGAGGGACTATCATTTCGGGATGGAGAGAGTAATCATTATCGTGTTACTCCTAAATCTTCCTATAATCTGAATCAGTTCCTATTTCTTCACCTGTAAAATATGTCAGTTTCTAATTTGATTACCAAGAGGTATGAGAGCCACCAGCCCCGTGTATCTTGGTGGCAAAAAAATGCTGAACAATGCCGCAAAGGCTAGAAGAAGATACATAAGGAGACTTTATAACGCACCTGTTCTATTTATTTGCTACAGGTGTTCCTAAACCTTCCAAGTTTTGTCATATAAATGTGGATTGACGATTTGTGTTTAACTGTGATTTTATTTTCTTTCTTAAAAGGTTCTCAACAATATGATTTTGACTTATCTCCTAGACAAAGTTTTGATGGAAGTTTCAGGAAGGCGGAATCTGGTTCGTATTCCATCCTCTTATTCCGACAATACTTTTACAGCTCGAATAAATATCTCGATCATTACATATGTAATTCCCATAGGGTATTGTGTTAATAAGCAATAACTTTATATATTTGCAACTCCTCTATGTCAAGATATATTTCTATTCTTTTACATATACATGTATTAGGAAATTAATTTACCAACAGTTGAAAGCCAGTAAAGTTCATTTATTCTGAAAATCAGTTATTTTTGCTAGTTATCACTTTTACCGAAGCTTATTAATTCAAATACATTTGGTTTCTCGTCTGTGTTAGTTTACCAATTTGTTACTTGACCTTTTCTATTGGAGTAATATGTAATCAGTGACATAATATGTTCAACATTTACAGATGCGAAGAACTTGTGGTTTCTTAGCTCACATACACATTTACTTTTATTTTGGTAGTGCGTGTCTGTGAATGAGAGTGTGTGAGAGAGAGAGAGAGAGAGAGAGAGAGAGAGAGAGAGAGAGAGGTTGGTTGGTATACCATAATTAATTTGGTTTTCCTTAAAAGGAAACCTGAAAGAGCAGAAAAAAAGAAGAAGGAGCTGAATCTGTATTCCATTTGTATATTCAAGAAACATGTTGGAACTTATGAGGTAAAACTAGGGAGAAAATAATTGAAGCCTTAAATTTTGTGTACTCCATCTCCAAGAAATAGTCATACTCTTTTCTGTTTGTACCCCAAAAATATTCACATTTCCATAATTTAAGTTACAAATTTCTTTCAAAATTTTCTTTTCATTTGAAAATTGATACGTTTATCTGACATGTAAAAGAATCTATAACTTGGTAAGGTTTAAAGGAAGCACAGAGGAGTAAATGTATGATACCCCTGAAAAAAGTATGACTTTTCAAATGAAATTATATTCTGAGACGGAGCAAGTGCTGGAAACTATATAAAAAATGTAAAAGAATGAGTAGATGAGCACAGGTTTTATGAGTCAAAGCGGGGTTTCTTTTCCCATTCTGATGCTTAGTGGTCAATTGGTCAGAGTTGGAGGCAGGGCTTAAGGAATCATGTCTTACTTTTTACTTGTTTGTGTTTTGTGAATAAATGAAAATTCTATTGTATCTAAGTTTTGGATCATTTCTTTTCTCAAGACTAATTTAGTTCATTGTCGTGTCAAATGCTATGGAAGTAGTTGTCTCTACTGCTTCTAGCATTTCAGCTACGAGAAATCTCACTCCTAGTTCAAGAAGGGTGTTCAAGGCACTAAAGGAATATGCAAGGAAACTAAATGACATTAATTTATTCACACAAAGTATTGAAGACTGGGTTCTGGAGAGTTCACCTACAAATGTGGAGCAATGTTTCAGGTCTCCGTTTCTGATCGAAGAGTTGCGCACCCTGGATTTTGCATTGGAAGGCGTGTTATTTCAGCAGCTACTCCGTATGCCTTGCTCCCCTTATGCTTCTGATAATTCGAAAGAAGACGAGTATCTTGCATTAGAAGATTTCCTACATGCTATTGCTGATTGCATGTGGCGTACATTCTGGCATAAAACTGGGTCATCGCCTTACCATGTCTCCTGTCCTCGCTATGCTGGATCCAAATTCTATACCGTGGAAAAAGCAATATCGAGAGGAAGGCTTCAATCGCTCCGTGGTGCTGCTTTAGTATCAAAAACCGGGAGTAACCAACAAGTCCGTTGGGATGAAGTGGTTGAGTTTGCATTATTCAGATCTCAGATTGTGATAGGGAATGAGCTGCAAATGTCTTCATCTTGCATATGTGAAGCCCTCTTCTATGGGGTTCATATACTGCTTTCCAGAAAATTGAGCAATTATAGTACTGCTTGCAGTGATTCTGTATTTATCTTGGTTCTTGATTCAAACTTTGGAGGTGTAGTGAAACTTGGAGGAGACCTTGGAAAACTTGAACTTAACTTGGATAACCCGTACCTTTCCATGGTTGATTGGATCAAGTGTCATGCTGAAGTAAATGTTTCTCCGGTGGACCGGATATGGAACAAGTTGGGAAACGCAAATTGGAGAGACTTGGGGACTCTGCAACTACTACTAGCAACATTTCACTCCATAGTTCAGTGGAATGGACCACCAAGAAAATCCATGGCATCTCTTGCATCAGATCACAGCCTCCGCCTTCAGAAGCGGAGGATAGAACGCACCCTTTTCGACAGCGACCATGCATTAGCTGCTTTCCAAGAGGCTAGCCAATCAGACAGTATCAAACTTGATCACAGCAGCATTGCATCAATCAAGAAGCAGCCATCACGTTTGAAGCTTAGGAGAGGCGAGGTGTTGCTATTGGAAGATCAAGAGGAGGGACAGACAAGCTTTCAAGTACAGGAAACTCTGCAAGGAGGGAACTGCAGTTCCTACAGCGCTGTAGCCTTAGAATACCCCTCACAGTTGTTGACCTTATATGCGGGTGACCATGTTTCTCGACTGGAGCCATCACTAGAGGACATGAGTCTGTGGTATCAAGTGCAGAGGCAAACAAAAGTACTAAAAATTTTCAAGGAACATGGAATTTCATGTAAGAATCTGCCTGAAATAGTTGGATGTGGCAGGATTCTACACTCGGGTCCTTGTAAGAAACAGAGCCCAAAAGGACGATGCAATCATCCATTGTGTGGAACCCCAATTCTTGTTACTTATCCAGTTGGAGAGCCAATTTCATCAATAATAGCTCGTGAAGGCCCGTTTCCCCCTGAGGAGGCAACAAGATGCTGCAGAGATTGCTTAGCAGCTCTGAGAAGTGCAAAGTTGGGGAATGTGCAGCATGGTGATATATGTCCAGATAACATCATACTGAGTGATGCTCAAGAAGGTGCAAGGGGGAGAAGGAGTTGTTCATATGTTTTGGTGTCATGGGGGAGGGCAGTTTTGGAAGATAAAGATTCTTGCCCGGCAGTGAATTTGCACTTCTCCTCAGCTCATGCCCTCCAGAATGGAAAGCTTTCTCCTTCGTCTGATGTAGAGAGCCTAGTTTACGTCCTCTATTTAATTTGTGGGGGGACAATGCCTACTCAGGAGCAAGTAGATTCCATTGAATCGGCTTTACAGTGGAGGCAGAGATGTTGGTCCAACAGACTCATCCAACAACACCTAGGTGAGGTTTCTTCTGTCTTGAAAGCATTTGCTGATTATGTAGATAGCCTTTGTGGGACCCCATACCCAGTCGATTATGATATTTGGGTGAATAGACTAGATAGGGCCGTGGACAACTCAGCAGGCAGAGGAAAACTGATTGAACAAGTAGTGAGACAGGAGGAGGATGTTCCGGAGTCTTCAGGTACTTGTAAAGATGAAGATTGTGTTTCTTGGTGAGTGGTAACGTTTTACACGGTTGGGTGTCAGTTGTAGACTTGTAGCGGGTGGGTGGGAATTGGGAAAGCATGCTGGTTTTTGTACTGAGTTATGGTATTCTCAAGTCTCCATTTCCATCAGCATTGTAACCACCCATGTTTCAGATTTCAAATTCAAAACTTTGGAGGAAATTTTTTGCTGGTCAATTTTCTGTAGATGAATGCAAATGCCACCCCTCCTCCCCTCAATCTTTATATCATTTGAGTAAACCTTTCAACATATATTCTTCGACTCATAAACCTTCAACTTCGAATGATTACTTGTCTGTACTCTGCTTAGATATTATAAACTAAAACCGAAACCGTTTCATTTTTTTTTTTAAAAGCGACATTTATCTTGGAACGTACTATAAAGAAAGAGTGAGACATATGGTATAATATTCCATTGTGTAGTTGCACATGCTATTGTTAAGTATATAAGGTGGATGATAGAGGCACTTAGTTAATTGCTAGTGAATGAATTAACAGTTTAGTTTTGGTTAATATAGTGAAAGTGAAAAAGGAATAATAGTACTCCCTCTCAGTGACGTATCCAAGATTTCGACTTAGGGTGTGCATCATTTAATGCAATATAAAAAATAGCAACACGAGATAATGGTAATCTCAAACCTGAATCAGTCTCAATTCTAAAAGAGTTATCATTTACTTGCGGTTGAGAAGAAGTACATTGTGCGATTTCTTGTTGAACCCTTTCAACATTAACGATCAACCGCAGTCGATGGCCACATAGAGGGCGTTTGGAGAAGAATACATGAAGCTTAGACTCCTTACTATAAAAATAATAACAAAAATTGCTAAATAAATCCCGTTAATCAAATAAAATCAAATGACATAGTCTACAATATTAGGTATTAATATACATCAACAAATTTATTTCAGTTTAAATTTATACATAAAAATCTCTAAATCATTAATTTTCAATTTTTAAAACTCTAAAATTGAATTACAAAAATTACATTAGACATTGTCAATTATGAACAAGAGTAGTAGTGATACTGAGTAGCCAAAGGTGGTCTTGGGTATAATTAAAGATGAAGTTGGACCAAATATGGAGTATTTGAAACAAACAAAGGCAATCTAAAACATATTGTATTTGTTTGCCCCAAAAATACTGATTAAATTGTAAATAGCTCCATAGCTATGGGCAAATTCGTACTATCCAAAACCTAACCCCCAATTCAATTACTTAGTTGCAACACAAAGCCGCAAATATGCACATCTTCGTGAAACTAACGGGGAAGACGAAGTCGAATCCTCCGACACCATCAATAATGTCAAAGCCAATCCAGGATACTGCCGGACCAGCAACGTCTCATCTTCGCCGGTAAGCATCCAAAAACCTAATCCCCATTTTTTTTTTCAAAAAGCAGCTGCACTACCTGGCGCTTAACTGCATCCGTCTCTGTCCCTAAATGAGTCTCGATTTTCAAAAAAGCTTTGTCCCAAAACTGAGTGTTTTTTTTTTCCGAATTTTTTCCACCGGTCTCTTTTTTGTAGGTACAAAACTAAATGTTTTGAAAGGAGATTACAAGATTATATATATGAATCTTTGCCACCAAATTGTACAAATAATTGAGATTTTTTGATATCCCTTAAAATGAAATTTGGACCCTCATTTATTTAGGGAAAGAGGTAGTAGTTATTTAGGGGAGGGATAAGGGGGAGTAGGAGTAGTGAAGATCCAACAACAAAAACATAGTAGAAGAGAGTGTGTAAGATGATGGGGGAGGCATTGGCATTGGCATTGAAATATAGGAGTTACCACCAAGTGGCATTTGTGGAGGTGGAGTTAGAAGAAGTAGGAGGGAGAGATTTGTGAGAGTAACACAAACATACTACTCCTACATGTACATTCTGGTGTCGGTGTACATTGCTGGAATTGGGTAAGCCTATAGAGAGCTCCAGGTCAACTTCTGGTTGAGAACAAGTCAAGGCACTCCCGCTCCCGCTCCCGCTCCCGCTCCCGCTCCCGCTCCCGCTCCCGCTCCCGCTCCCACTCCCACTGCTGCTATTCGAGTAAGTAGGAGGAGGAGGAGATGGCGCTGCTGCTTCAACTAGTGATACTGAACCAGTAGGAGGAGTGTGGTGAATCAAAGTGGTTGGGATTGGGAGGATTAAGGAGGAAGATGTTTGGACCTCCTCTTCACTTTTTGGAACATTGCTGCTAAGGAGCTTCCTTTTCATATGTGTGTTCCAATAATTCTTGATCTCGTTATCTGTTCTCCCAGGCAGCCTCCCCGCTATCATTGACCACCTGACACAGACAAATATTCAATTCAAATCAATGCAGTTTAATTAGTACATTATACTGAGTGTTATTTGACATTTAGAGTAGGAAAAAGGAAAAGAAAGAGGAGTAGGTACGGGTATATATACTTGTTGCCGAGCAAGGATTGAAGGTGAATGATGAGTTGGTCTTCCTCATGTGTAAAGTTGCCCCTCTTGAGATCAGGCCTCAGGTAATTAATCCACCTTAGCCTACAGCTCTTTCCACACCTTTGCAAACCTGTACACGTTCATTTCCACCCCCATCCAAAAACGTTTAGTTTTATGATAATATGCAACCAAAATGGATACGTGGAAATTTAAGCTCTAACACAGAGTTTTGTTTTCATAATGTACCAGCAGATTTGGGAAGGGAGCGCCAGGAGGGTTGGCCATGGGAGCGGATATAGGTGATAAGGCGGTCATCTTCTTCTTTAGTCCATGCCCCTTTGTTCGTGTGATCCTTTTCGCAGCACGGTGATCGACCCATTCTTCTCTTCTTACACCTTGCCTTAAACAAACTAATCTTTCTTTCTTTGTCTCTTTAATTTCTAAGACCCGGCTGTATGTATCTATGTCTCCCAACAGAACTGATTGATTGATTTATATACGCGTCGTAATACTCCAGCAGTAAACTATCTATCTATCTAACATGAATTGAATTGAATTGATTTGAATTTGAATAAAGAGTGAAACCGACTTACTGTTGGGAGTGAAAAGAGATTTTGAACAAAGGGGTCTAGGTCTACCCTTGCATTTATACTACTATACAGATTGATTGTTTGCAGGGAGGATATTTGACATGGGGGTTGGTAGAGACTTCAAGCAGAGTGGTTGGTTGCTTACCATTTACTCTCTCCGTTCCATACTTATTGCTATCAAATGGGAGAGTGCACTATGATTAAAAGAATATATTGGAAAAATAAATATTGTGAGTGGGTTATGAGAGAGAAAATAAGTTAGTGGATAGTTGTTGTGAGTGGATAAGGGAGACAAAAGCGAACATTTTTGGTAAGTAACAATAAGTATCGGACGCCCAAAATTAAAATAATTAGCGATAAGTATGAGACGGTGGTAGTAATTTAATTTTAGTTGGAGTATTTTATTTTTGGGCTCCTCCTCCCTCCTCTTACACCATTTGGATTTTGGTAGGTAGGTAGGTAGGTTACCTATCCCTCCCCCTTTCACTTCTCTCAACTTTACAATTATTATTATTTTAACTAACAAAAAAAATTACTCCCTCTGTACCCGCTTTAAGGTTCTTACTTTCCTTTTTAGTCTGTCCCAATTTAAAGTTCTTACTTTGCTTTATTACCTAAAATGGAAAGTGAGACCCACTAGTCATTCTCACAACAAAAACTCCCTACCCATTTTTTCTCACACTTAACTTTTCATACTCACAATATTTATTTTTTCTTAATCTCTATGCAAAGTCAAACTAGGAACTTTAAATTGGGACGGAAGGGGTAAAACTTTTCACCATTATTATTAGGATTAAATAATAATTTGGTCTCTAAACTTGACAATTTTATATTAATTTGGTCCTCCATGATGGATTTATATCTTAGTTTGCCTCTTTTATTTATTTTTACTAATTTTTTATTATTAAATTATTTTTAAAAATTGTTTATAATGCGCTAAAAATAATTAATTAATTTCAAAAGAGTCTCAAATATTTTTCTCCTCTAATTTTTTCGAGTTATTCAACCTTAAAATTAACTCTTTGATGAGTTTGTATGTTGACAAAGTTTATATGATCATTTAAAAAAATATAAAACTATACCTTTAAAAAATTTAGTGAGTGAAATAAAACATTTCAGTACAAAATTATTCTTTTAATAAATTCAACATTTCATTCAACCGATTCACATTCAAATCAAAACTTTTTTTTAATAAATTGGATTTTTAAAATGAAATTCATTATTAATTTAATGGATTAAAGGCATCATTTTTAAATTTTTAAATAGTTAATTACCGATTCCTTAAAAATAAGATTCAAATCAAATATCAATTAACACATTACTATTCCATACCCCACTATTTATACGTAAAATACCTTAACTTAATGTTATATAATTCTTCTTAATTACCATTGACGAAGCAATTGTCCATATCAAGAATTAACTAGTCATACACTCATTATATTAAAACCTTATATTAAAACCTTGAGTCACTCTTTTTATTGTCAGTTAGTTTTGACATAAAACTTCAGATCTTTATCACATGTGAATTGTGGTTTTTTTTGTTTTTTTTCAACTTCAAATGAGGTAAAAAGAGTAGGTGTTCCACAATAAATTTCACATTTTTCTAGATTGTTTTTTTTTTTTAAAAAAAAATAAAAAATCAAAGTGTCAAAACCGAAAATTTTGAGCAAATTATAAACTTTGCACCCCTAAGCTAATGTTTTTGAGCTCGTATAACTTACATTACACCCTCATACCCGCAATTTTCAAAACCAGGTCATAGTATTTGTAAATTCAAGGTTGATTTTTCAGAATGAATTTGCACATGATAATAGAATGTGCAAAAATTTAGGGGGAAATAGTAGGCATTTGTATGAGATTAATGTAAAATAGTCATTGGTCCAAGTATTTTTTTTTTGGACGAAAACAAAATAAAATAGGTAGCTAAGGATAAAAAAATATTAATGAAACAAGGAAGGAAATAGAATATTTTGAAAAGTTATTTATTTTGTTGAAGTGGTGAAATGATAGGGAATAAGTTGAGCAAGAAAAAACAAGGGGAGATGGTGGGGGAGTGAAGTAACCTAACCTGAAAACAAAACGTTTTCAATAGTTTGGTCTTCTACTGTCTCTTTCTCCTCCTTTTCCGTTTACATAAAGTTTCTAGAACAAGCCCTCAAAAACCTACCTACTCTAACTCCACTCCATCGCTTTTCTCATTTCATTTTCCTCCTCTATCTACATATCTATTCCCAGTTCCCACCCAAACTTATATATATATATATATATTTTCTTAATGTCTATTATGGTGTGAAGAACGATTACAGAGATTAAATTCGTCTATAGTATATTAATATACTCTCTTTACCAATGAGACAGTAGACAGACAACAATTTTTTAAAATAGAGAAATTCTATAGTGATGGTTAGGCAATCCAAAGTTGAACCTATAGACAGGTGCTTAAATGAGAACCGTGAGAATTTGGATACATTAGGTAAGAACATAATGTATCCAAGTAATGTATCCAAGTGAACCATTGGATGCATTAGTTTTTACCTAATGTATCCAAATAATGTATCCAATGTATCCGAGTGAACCATTGGATACATTAGGTAAAAACCTAATGTATCCAAGTTCTCACGGTTTTCATGATATTTAGGTTCTCACAGGAGCACGACCATATATATATATATATATATATATATATATATATATATTTTAATTTGGAATCAGTTTGTGGTCGAAATATTTGGAAATATAAAACTGAGGACCATTCATTAATAATGGGGTATGTATACCATAAAGGAGCAACAACTTTTATCAAATTCTAACCCACTAATATTACTTCTCTTCTCACTCATTATAGTGGGAGTTGGTTGGAAATGTCTCTGAACAACAACTGCACCTGGGCTCGATAACTTATTTTTATGTTCAAATCAAAACAAAACAAAGTTGTATCGTTGATTTTTTTTTTGAACAACTGAACTATATCATTCATTTCAAGGCAATTTGCATCGTTTACAAATTCTTATGGAATCTATTACAGTCTTATCTAAAAGCCCTGCCTATTACAAGTTCCTATACATTTTATATTTAAATCCAAGTAAACATTGTACTACCCCATCCAGAGATATGGGTTTATTGCATTTGCATGGGGGTACATTTGATTCAACCATTCTGTAATAAGTTATCAAATTGAAATATTACATTTGTCCCAAAATAAATATCAAAACTGTATTCATATTTGCTCTTGATCAAAAACAAATTTAAAAGTTTGTTGAGACGGAGGGAAGGAGTATGAAAAAGAAGCATCATACAAATGAGCTTACTCAAAATGAATTACAAATAATTGGTACTCCCGAGTCCCAAAATGAATGTCTAAATAATTATCAAATTTGCCATTTTCTTGTCAGTATAGATCATAGATCTTGAGACAAACTAATTTGGAAAAAGAATATAAATATAATCCCTCTTTTTTTTGGGGTGGGGGGTAGAATAAATGTAAAACATGCATATGGCTCCTATGACAGACTGGGTGTACTCGTGCGGCTCCCTTTCACCATGGTCTTAACAAAGAGCTCACCTGCCCTGTAAGATGATCGCACCTGGAATTTTTCAAAATATTTAAGACCTCCCATTCTCTTGTAAAAAAAAAAAAAAAAAAAAAAAGGAAAACAGAATTTCCTTTGACAGAAATCAAGCATCAAATCAGAAAATTAATCATCATCATCTAAGCATTTAATAAAAAAGATTTGTTTTGTATACTAACTAACTAACCAGGGGTCCACTTGCTACATAACGGAAGCCGATGGACTCTCCATAGTCTTTCCAGAAGGCAAATTTCTCAGGTGTTACATACTCTTTCACAGTTAGGTGCAATGGAGTAGGCTGCACATATAAACAAACACATTCAGGTGGGGTGGGGGTGGGGGTGCTATTATTATTCAATAGTTTGAAAATGAGCTAACCTGTAAATACTGTCCAAGCGTTAAAATGTCAACATCTATGGCTCTTAAATCAGCCATGGCTTGCTTGAGCTCATCATCAGATTCTCCAAGTCCCAGCATTATTGAAGTTTTTGTTATCATCCCTCCCTTGCTAATCTTTGCATGTTTAAGCACTGATAGGCTCTGCTCGTACCTATATCAACTCAACAACCAACACTCATCTTAACTCCACACATTCTCCTTTATTAACTAAATCCAACTAAATATTACGCCTTGGTTTTTTAGATATTAATCAGGCACTTCAAAACTGTTCAAGCCACTAGAAACAAATTCAATATTAATTAAATAATTTTCACAAACTCAAATTTTATAAGCATCTCCCCATAAAGGATTCAAATGAAACAACCACTCATGAATGAACTAGACAATGCTTGCAGAAAAGAACCCAGCACTCCCGAGACAAGAAGATTAGATAGCCACAGAAACTAGATTGTAAAATATTTATTTAGATTATTTTTCTCCCCCTCCTTTTGTTTTTGTTCCAAACAGGTGAAACTGACCCCCCCCCCCCCACTTGTCCATACTTCATACCAAACAACCTGAGGGGAAATTCTTTCAACCACCTGGGCATAGAAATGAACCCCCCCCCCCCCCCCCTCCTCTCCATTTTTCTTTCCATCCTACAAAACTGGCTAAAAAAAACCTGCCATAACACCAGCCTAATAACGATTCAAGAAACTAGATTATTGCACAAATTTTCGGGGAGATAGATAAGATAAATCCCTTCAACTAGTCTATACATTCAGCATGCCACTGAGAATTCTGACATCACAACAATTTACGTTTAGTCATGACAAACATAACTTTGGGTGTCAAACTAGAAACTGAAATCTTGAAATTGTTGAAAAATAAACATAAAAAGGAAACTTTAGCAGGTGTTAGCACCAGACCAACTCAAAGAAAGAAACTTCACCCATACTCACCCGGCTCGAGGATCTCTTACGATTCGCTGGAGTCTTTTCACTGTCTCTATATTGTGAGCAAAAACATCTAATCCTGAGTTCGCCAACATTGATACTGCTTCTAAGTCACCCCGGAAATCAGATGTCAAACACTCGATCATAATATCGTGCTTGAGTTTCTGCCCAAACATATGACAAGAATAATTATTTTCTGAGCATGGCATCAGAAAACTTGTCTAATGTACAAGGTTTTTTACACAATAAAAAACACGACAAGGTTTAATTTGAGATTCATGTAATGGGATTTTTGCAATTTCCTCGTTAGCTTCTTGTTTGGATTCCATTATTCGTAAGAACTACAAGCAGAAGCCCCTTGACCAGGAAATACTTTTACCTTCATAGCTTTGACTGTTTCAGCAAAATGGCCGCTCCCTCCATCTGGTAGATCATCCCGATCCACACTGGTTAAAACAATATAATCCACGCTGCATGATCACCAGCACAAATGTTTTTGTTATAACAAACAGCTTAGCCAATCTTCTATTAACTAGTTACCAAGATCTCATTTACTTATCGAATTCTCCTAACAACAGAGATCCAGTATCGCTTTTCGTTCCCCCAAAACATATAATAGAAGATTATCCCTTATTTGAGGTCTACCACAAAGAATGAAGAGCTAAGACATCATTCAACATATATAGATGTCAATCATGATACAAATTAACATAACATGTAAACCATTCATGCCATCCCATTAGCTCAATTCAGAGAAGGAGACTGGGACCCTGAGAGCGATAAATTTGGTGCACTCTTTGACACAAAACAAATAAGTTCCTGTTGTTGTTTTTTTATAGTGCATGAAAAATCCTGCATGAATTTTAAGACTGAAAGGAGTCCTAGAGTCGAACTAAATAGATACTGCACAGGCGCTGTCCCTGTTGAGAACCTCAGAGCGGGTCACGGCCGGAAGTGTGGAACAACGTGCTGTGCGGAACAAAGTGCTACACCGCAGAGATGGTGGGAGCCACCTCTTGAATCCTACACTGCCCGGGTTTGATCTTAGTGGGCCTTGCCGGGGACGTCAAGGATTTAAGTAGGGGTGTTTGTAATATCCCATCCCACATCGGCTAGGTGTGGGAGTTTAGTGTGCCATTTATAGGACCACAAAGCTACCATTGAGCATCAAATCATACATTGACTTTTGGAAGCCTGTGATGGGCTGTGGTTAACCCAAATGAGGAGGTGCTCAGTGGGCCAGTGCGTGGTGCTTATGTAGCAAGTTGGGTCTTCGGGCTCGGGTCGTTACAATCTCCATCACCTCGAATCCTGTTGTATGTCTGAAACAGCCACACCGTAAAAGCAACCAAGTCTCTTTAAGAAACACAAGAAATACCACTCTATGCTAAGGGTCATGATGGACCCACTAAATAAGATAATTCCTTTCTGCCAAAATACAGGATGGTGAAAGAGACCACTTTGACACAGGGCACATTCGTCCTTACCTTCCTAGTTCCTTAAACTAATTCAAGAGGGGAGTAGCACCCAGCATAGGACTAACCTAGTTACTAATTCTGATCCGTATTGGTATTTCAGAATGAGCTCCAACACTTTCTAGAAAAAAATCTCAATGCTATATTTGGCATCATGGACTTCAGGGTCTAGGAATGAAAATGAAAAAAAAAAATCGCCTCCCAAGATTGAGGTTTATTCATCTTTTCCAGTGATTATTAGATAAAAATATACGTACCCCCAACTAGCAATAGCCTCAGCAGTGTTCTGCGGTTCCATAGGATCTGGTGGAGCAGGATTTTTACTAGTTTTCACAGCACAGAATCGGCAACCACGAGTGCAAGTATCACCAAGAAGCATTATGGTAGCAGTTGCAATACCATCTCCACCTCCATTCCAACACTGCCAAGAACACAGATACAGAAATTCATCACCCACATGCAGTAAAAAATGAAGTGTTGTTAAGCACACCACAGACTTGACAAAATAGCTGTATATGTAAGGATCGAGCTAACAGGAAAATCTAGTACGCACCAAAAGGTTTTACCAATATAATCCATGCAGGACTGTAAAATCTACAAGTTCTTTATCATTGTTTGCAATGTAGGTAGTTGACTTTTAACATGAATAATGTATACTAATGTACAGAAGGTACTCAACCCAGACTACAACGATTCCACCTAAGCTAGGAGTTTCCACTAGCAGAGAATGGAACAAACCCCAGCTACTTATTTACTGCCTTTGTCCCAAAAATATTAGGCTCATTTGACAAGTCAAACTTCTTAAGAACTTAATTTCATTAACTTGTACTGTCTTGAAATCACATTAGAATATAAACCTTATTTAGAAATGAGACTTTTTTTTTTTTTTTTGGGAACAAATAAAAAATGACAGCAAAATATTTCTTAGGACGGGGAAGTATTTAATGTTTATATGTAGCAAAAGCTCATAAGAGTATTTCACTGTAAACATTGAGTCAACTAAGCTCAGTATTTATCCAACTTATTTGGGACTAGATACGCAACAGTCATGCCTATCCAAAGTAAAGTTGTTCATATTAGTGTTTGTCTTATTTACCTACTAGCAGGGTTGCTGATTTCCATAATCTCTTAGATGGTTGAAATAAGTCTGAACCATCTTAAACCGATTTCTTTTTCCTTGGTGGGCTCTCATCGTCTTCTCTCCTCTCTCCATCTTTTTCCTTGGTTGGCGATTTTGGATGTTCGATGATCTTAACGTGATAATTTTGGAAATGAGACTATCTTTTTGGGACAAACAAAAATGGTAAATGGAAACTTTTTTATGGGACAAAGGGAGTATTTCACTACTAAGTTTATCTCAGAATCTTATCTTTCTCGCTTTACTATAAGTCCATCTTAGCATTCTACGGAGTAAATCCGACTACACTAATATTATTAACATACTTGTTCCATTCCAAAAAAATAAAATAAAAAATGTCACACTTTCCATTATGGTTTATCCCAAAATAAATGTCGCATTTCCGAATTAGGAAGGAGTCTCGGTGCAATTTTACCATTGTATATGCAGTGTAGAAATAAGTAAAGTTTGTTTCTTAAAAACGTTGATAAGTAGACTACAACATATATTTTGGGAGGAAGGAGTATTCATATAGTTTAAGAAAAATTAAGCTTGTTTGTGGCATGGTGAAATGTGTTGTGATTGAATGAAAATGAAAGATGGTACCTCGCCAATATTGGGGCATTGAGCTTCTTGGCAGACGGTGTTGAGTTTGAGGCGAGACAAAGAATGTTTGACCTCCTCGTATTTGTCTCCTTGGGGAGCTTTCTGGCGTAACCAGCCAGGCTTCTTCACATTCGGATCCCTCCCTGTATAAGGACCCATCCCTCCTGCCGATCCCGATCCCGATCCCGATAAGTCGGTGCCATGATGTGAAGGGGTAGAAACTGATACACTACAACTGATTCTTATACCCCTGGCCCTGATGGGTGAAGAACATTTGTAATTGAATCGATGAATTGATTTAGAAATTGATGAGTTTGGGAATGAAAAACAAGTGGGTTTCATCATCGTTGATGGCTGAACCCAGAATTATGATGAAATTATGCTAATTTTGAGTTAGGGAAAAGGGTTGGGATTGTACAAGAGAAGATTAACCAGGCGAGATGGAAATTTGTATCTCACCATCTTCGTATGGATTTCTCCGCCCACTAGACGAGAGTGGTTCTGTAGTTGGTTTGGGCAACAAAACAATGTTGTCGTTTCGCCTTGAGCCTGTGTCGTTTATGCCCTCCTATTTTACACTCCCAATCCCCAAGACAAAAACTTAAATACTACCTCATTCGTTTCATAATACATGTCGTTTTAGACTTCTTCATACATATTAAGAAATGCAATTAATACATATTAAAAAGACATATATGCCTTTAAAAATATCCAATTACGTAAGCATTTAAATGCTTATACAATAAATAGTTCACAATTAATGAATAAGAGTATAATATGTAAACAAGCGTAATTCTTTCTTGATAATAGTAAAACGTCAAATATTTAAAAAAAAAAATTCTCCTAAAACATCACGTATTATTATGAAACGGAGAAAGTAAATAACAAAACAAAACTATAACCTATCTAGGGCACACAAAAACAAGTCTACAACTTGATATTTTACAGTTGCATCGATTCAATTGTCTCATTTTATCGGTAGGCATAGGCCGGAACAAACTGTCCTTTTATTATACAACTCGTCACTGTTGTCCGCTTGAAGTTCCCCCAAAACCAAAACCAAACCCTCTCTCGATCCCTACTCTCTCAAGACTCTCCTTTTCTTGCTTTGGTGGTTTTGGACCGCATCTGATCTGAACTGAACTGAAACCAACCCATTTGATTTGAGATTTGTGTTGAATTTTCCAGAAGTCAAGTCAGGTCAGATCTGTTTGTTTTCTGGGTAATGCTTCATACTCAAAATTCTACATTTGATTGATCAATAGAATGTTGTCTGATACTTGTGGTGGCTCTTCTAGCTTCCTTTTAGCTCTTCCTGATGATATTCTTGCACTTATTACCCGCTCCCTCACTCCTAGGGATGTCTGTAATCTCTGTGCTTGTTCACACACCCTCTATGCTCTTGTTGATTCCGAAAAGGTTTGGCTTACCCAATGTAGTTTGCTGGGAATTATCCCTATTCCTGACCTAGTTGAGTGGCGAAAAGGGGTTTTGTCTTATAGGGCACTTTGTCGATTCCTTGTTACCGTTCACCCCATGTTTGGGATTTGGGTTCATCAGAATCCTGAACTTGGTAATATGGTTTATGTCATCCCTGGTTTTCTATCTGTCATTGGGTGCCGGATAATCCCCCAAGAGCTTGGTCCGCTAGGTATTGAGCAAGGACCCATTCTATGGACTCCCGTCTTTGAAATTCTTGGTGATGTTGATGGTTCTTTGTTGTTTCTTCTGCATGGGCGGGAGAGGGAAAACGACTATCTTTATCCTGGTTCTGTTAAGGCAATTGATAGAAACTGCAATGTGCTTTTGCTTGAGGTCGAACCAAGGTTACAAAGAAATGGGGGTAAACTCGTCCACTGTAAATCGTTTGCTAATTATCTTTCGGACAAGGAACTATCAAGGAAGATTTGTCCTTCTGATAGTAGGGGGATCTCCAAGTCACAAAGGGTTGTTGGACAGAATGGGTCAAGTGTGCCATTTAATCGACTAGCGTTTGTCGATAGAAGAAAGTTAATTGAGATTGTTACTAGCCAAATCCGTGTCAAGGTGCCAGATTCTGCAAATGGCATGCTGTTTCCTCACCTTACGATTAGTGATGAAAGCTTCCGACAGGTTATGGTCCGCTTATACGAAAGGAGGTCATTTCTAATGCAAATGTACAAGCTTAATGAGCAGGCCAGTGACTGGAAGGAAGTTCCTGAGCTTGCTGATCCTACCCAACTGGATCTGGGTGATATTAGAACAAGTCTTGACCAGCCATCTGGTTCTCGTATTTCACATAGTAGGAGTGATGGTCAGACACAGAGCTCCAAGAGGAAAACTCTTGCTGGATATTTTAGGGAAAGCATCAAGCTTATAACTGGGAGATCAAGTTCAATAAATGGTAGCCATGAAAAATCAAAGAGTAGCTCCTCAAGCAGTGAGAGCAAGTATGCACAACTTCACGAATTTCTGCGTTCAGGAGATACAATTGGACTAACTTTACATGCTTCAACTGCGAGGTTATCTTATTACAGAGCATGGCCAAACATGCATGAAACCAGATATGCTCTATACAAGTTGCCCATGCAGAGTGCGGTAGCAGGACAAGAATATGCTGGTCTATGGGGAGGGACTTTTGGTTGGCCTCCCGGGCGGCCTTCAGCGGACAAACCTGGAAAGGCTCTTTTCTTTTTCCTGCTCTCTTATGAAGAGTCACCCGAGGGGCAACAACTACTTATAGCGACCAAAATATTGGAAGGAACTCATTATGTTTTGCATCCTAATGGTTCGGCTATGTTTATCGTGAATATGGAAGATCCTTCACTTGACCCTTTCCCTTGGGATTCTGATGGAGATTCCCGTCCCTTTGATCTTAAGCATGCCTTCCTCGGGGAAGGTATTGCAAATGGATATGGCTTCAGATATCCTGGCTCCAAGCCTGGATCATTGTTTATATTTGAAAACGGGCTGCTTGCTTTCATGTGGAACGAGTCTAGGGCTATTTTAACTTTACAAAGACTTAACTTACAAGAGCTTTTGAAGAAAGGTGAAAGGGTTCCTGCTTTACCCCCAATCGCAAACTTTTCGTACCTAACCAAGTCATACTCAAATGTGTTTGCTGGATATTCGAACAATAAATCATGTGTCTCCACCTAGGTACGCATTTTCTGGACTGTATACTTGTATCATTGTTTCTTTTCTTGCTTCTAATGGATATTCATTTTTAGCCGTCATACTTATTGCCTGAAAGGAGTAAGTACCATGTAATATGTTTCTGTTACCTCCATGTTTTAGGAGGATTTCCGCTGTTTCATCTTTACTAGAGTCATGCTTATTGTCTGGAATGAAATACGTGCCATGTAATATGTTTCTGTTACTCAGTGATGTAGGAGAACTCCGCTGTTCCATCATTTCCTTGAATACACCACAAAAACTGGGAAGTTGAGCGTTTGATATTTTCGATTAATGTTATTGTAGAGGATATTTTGTGGTCTCATCTGGTGATGATTTAGGGTGTCCAAAGTAATGGCATGAGTTAAAGATAAATGGGATATCGTCAAATAGTGAACCTACATACCAACTCTATTTCCTAAATTGTTCTATCAATTGTTTTTACCCTTCTGTTGGGGTGCCTTTATAATGTTTAATCTGTTTTTTGTGGTTCTGGAGTTCAGATTCATAGCAGTAAAACTAAATTATGAACCCAATAGCTGTTTATTTTAATGTAGTGATAATTTTCTTAGTAGAAGGGGGGATGTTAATTTTTCTTAGTAGAAAGGGGGAGGGTGGGGAATATTAGGTAAAAAGTAACAACATATTTTAAATTGTCTAATACTAAATTTACACATTTTGAAAAACAAAGGGGGCAATTGCCCCCTTACTGCTGGCCCTAGCTCCGCCATTCCTTGTTTACGTGTGTTTGTATATTGCTTGTATCATGTCAACATTGCAATAAGACAATTTCTTAACTGGAAAGCTGACACTTTTTTGAGAGAATTCATATGTGTAAACTTAATGTGCAATGGAGTGAGACACAGTTCATATGTAGTGTCTAAACAAGAGGATTAGGAAAGGTAACTGATGACTAAACTAGATGGTGAGTTGTCATGTTGTTAGTGTTGAAGTGCATTTCTCTTTGTATTGACGTTTCATTTCTAGAAAAGGTTATCATGCTATTGACAACGGTTACTCTTTTTGGCAGGAAGAATCTTGGATCGCAACTTGTGAAGGTGCTGCCAATGTGGTTCAGACATGGGAATTGAAGGGCATCACCATCGTGTTCGTCATGCTTCCCTTCCATTAAGTACCCCTCCATCCCAAAATGAATGTCCGTAATCAAAAGTGAACATTTATTTTGGAAGGGAGGTAGTAAATTTGATCAAGTATGTGTATTATGATATGAAACATGAGTGTGAGTAAATAGCTGGCAGATTAATTTGTATCTCAGAAACAAAAAGGGGAGATATTTGTAATTGATTGATCCTAATAATGTCAAAGGGGTGATATTAAGTTTGTGCAAAGTTATTTTGGGGAGGGAGTCAAGGTAAAATGATACTACTCCAGTGTTGATAGCATGGAATGCAAGGCAAGTATTGGCCAAATCTCATTATTATTAAATGAAATGAGTTGCGACGACTATTGTAAATAATCAGTAGTCATAATTAATTCTATACACATGTTATTTACAAGGCCTCTACTGCCAAAATTATCCTTTGTTAATTATCAAGGCTATATAAGTAAATACATTATCAATTTATTTCGTGTTGTTAACGTAACAAAAGCCGTCAGATGATCAGTCGATTTCGCCCTCCATTTAGCTCGAATGCTATCTCGACTCGTATACAACCCTTGTGCATCTCAACTTCTATATAGTATTGGGTTGTATTTGGTAGCATCAAGCTTGATGCTTGATGTTTAATAGAATGTAGGGTAATTTGAAAGTAGGACGCATGATTTGATTCTTTCATTCAACATGAATATGTCCAATATACTTTTAAGGACTGAAAACCAAAATCTATGCTTGCTTAGCGTATAGGAGCCTCACTCAACAGTCAACACGCTCAATTCAAGATGTCGGACAGAGCTACAACTGTTCTGAGTAAGATGGCACAGTTTTTTTTTTTTTTTTTTTAAAATACATGCCATCGTTGTAAATGAAGCCATTGACTTACATATACACTTGTTTTTTCTACTCTATCTATTGGCTGGAGATTGAAATCAAAGATGAAGATGATCCCACTCTTCTTCTTCTTCTTCTCCTTCACAGTTCTACCTCTATCATCTTCATCGTCATCCGTCTGTATAATCGGCAGTGGCATCGCCGGCTCCTCCGTCGCCCACTTTCTCCGTCAATATTCATCCCCAAACTCTCCCCAAATCCATCAAATCCGAATCTTCGAGCGACACCCCATAGTCGGCGGCCGTATGGCTACCGTCACCATTGCCGGCGAAACTTTTGAAGCTGGTGCCTCTATTCTCCATCCTAAGAACTATCACGCCTTGAATTTCACCAAAATCCTCAACCTCACTGTCAAAGATCCCTCTTCTTCTGAATCTTCCTCCTCCCTCGGCATTTGGGACGGCCACAAGTTCATTTTCAAAACCCTCGACTCCAAGTCAAAGCTTCCATTTGTTCAACACATCGTCTCCCTCACTAATAACCTTCTCATCTTCTTCCGCTATGGCCTCTCCCTCTTTAGAATGACCAATTTTGTTGAGGTTCGCTTTTCCTTCTCTCTCCTCCTTTTATTCTTATCACAGAGTTAATGATTCAAGTCTGAAGGTCAAAGTTGTTGCCATTAATGTATATTGAAGACATAATCTTCAATTTCAAAATTGATTCTTAGATTGAATATCCAAAAATGGGAAAGTTGTCTCTTTTGATAGAATCAGGGAGTAGTTGTTTAGCTCATTCAATGACCAGGTATACCTAACCTGTTTTTTACCTACTCATTGATGTTTAGGCTACTGTGGATAGTTTCTTGAAGTACTATGAAAGTAATGAAAGAAGGCCAATATTCGAGACTGTTGAGGATATGCTCAAGTGGGCGGGGCTTTACAATCTAACCACACGAACATTGCATGATGAATTGATTGATATTCGGTTGTCGCCTCTTCTCATACAAGAACTTGTTACTGTAAGTAATCAACTGGTCAATTTTACAGCTTGTTTGGTTTTCAGGTTTTGTATCTCTATATTAGCATTGTAGTTTTCGGAAGTGTTGTTGGTACTATGAGTTGTTTGTTGCTGCACAGTGTACCACTAGATTTACTTGTTTCATTAGTACCCCCGCAACATAAGTGTGAGATTATCAGAAGTAGATAACGGGGTGGAAGATGACCCATTACAACACCTTTCCAAAACCAGAGTGAATTGAGATCTCTTACTTTCTCTTAAATTAGCTTCACTCAACTTATAGCTCAGTTTGATTCTCACTCCTTTATTTACAAGGCTGAGATTAGCTTCTTAATATTTTGAATGCTCTTTGCACGAGTGATACTCAGACCAGGTGCTGCAAGTAGATTAATTTTGCTCGCTAAAAGTCCCTCTGTCTCCTTGTTCTGCTCGACTAATCACACCAAATAGTATGTGATTGTTCACATTTTATTGGGATAGCATATAGCCTCATGTAAAGTAGCAGCCTTTGAAGCTTAAGTTGCCTGTCTTCTGAACTGACCCTGGCTCATTGCTATACTTAGTGCCATATTGAGTTAAAGAAACATCTAAACGCCTTACATGTGTGCTTTAACTCTGGAGACATAATTACATTCGTTGCGTCCATCTGGGCATCGGATAGGGGTGTGTTTGGATTTTGGAGTACTAATATATGTGATTCATTAGGTATGGGCCGGGTTACTTTGTATGTTGGTAGTCTTGTCATTCTTGATTTGTTATCTGTTTCTTTTTTCCTTTTTGTTCCGATGGACTTCTTGTCCTTCTCTTATATTCATGTCCTTTTCATCTAATGTCTTCTTAATTGAAAGTAATAAAGTTGGTAAAAGCGTTGAATTCATTTACAAAGTCTACAAGACTTAATCATAATCATGCAGGTTATCACAAGAATCAATTATGGCCAAAGCGTCAGCATCAGCGGACTTGCTGGAGCTGTTTCCCTGGCAGGTGCTGGGGGAAATTTATGGGCAGTTAAAGGAGGGAACTTCCAGATGGCTGCTGGATTGATTAATTCCTCTGATGTTACTCTGCACTTGAATGAAGAAATAGAGTCCATCTCTTACCTTGGAGATTTTTATGAACTCAATTCAACAAAAGGGAACACTTACGCTTGTGGAGTCACAGTGGTTGCTACCCCCTTGGATGAGCTGAGCATTCAATTTATCCCTGCAATCTCTATTCCTCAAAGGAAACTACAGCATACTCATGCTACTTTCGTGAGAGGCCATATAAATCCGGTTAGTTCCTAACAAGGCGACACAGTAGTTAATAATTCCATTTTTCCTGTTTGCTATTGATATATATTTAGGCTGATATTTTGTGATTTCCTGTGCCAAGGCATACTTTGGCTTAAATGCTGTATCAGATATTCCAGAATGTGTGGGAACTACTGAGAGTCCTAACCTTCCGTTCACAAGTATTTCTGTACTCAAGGAACATGGCGAGAGTGATGTGACCTATAAGATATTTTCTCGCCAACCTATGACAGATGCTTTGTTGGATGCTCTATTTAGGTATTTCTCCATCCTGGTTTGACATTCCATCTTTCCTTTTTTCAGATATCCAAAGTTGCAGCATCCAGCTTACTAGTTTCATTATTTGCTGTTTTACATTCATGTATTCATTATTTGCTGTTTTACACATGGGCGGAGGCACAAGGGGGCAAGCAGGGGCAACTGCCCCCCCTTGGCTTTTCAATTTTTTTTTTTTTTTTTTTTTTTTTTTTTTTTTTGCAGTTAACTATATATATATATATATGTATATGTGTTACTGTACATACAAATATATTCCCTCCGTCCCACTAAAATTTACTCTTCCCGTCCCTATTTTTTTCTACCAAATGAGAATGCATGAGGATTAATAAAATATATTGGAAAAGTGATTGTTGTGAGTGGGTAGGAGTGAGAAAATAAGTGAGTGGATAGTTGTTGTGAGTGAGTAAGAGAGAGAAAATAGAACATTTTAGGTAAGTAGCAATAAGTATGAGACACTAAATGGAAAATAAGTAGCGATAAGTATGGAACGGAGGGAATACACTTTTATTTTTAAGTCAAAATTATGTAAGAAAAGGACTATAAATGTTAAATCTTTGGATACTTTGTGTTATACTCCATTTGTCTCAAAATAATTTCAACATTTGACTATTCAATTTGTTTGTGCACTTTTAAGCCTAAACCTAAAAAATGAGAAGGACTTTTTGGAACGATGAGAAATGGCAAATAAAAATATCATTTTGGGGCAAAGGGAGTATATGTGTTGAAGCGTAGATGTTTTATTGTCATCATTAAAGTTAGTACTTAACTATATGTCTATGCCTAAAATTGTATTGTACAGTATATAGAAAACACCGGAAAAAAAATCCAAAAGAAAAAAAAAAATTGGGGGCAGCGAACCCCCGTTCATCATTCCTTGCCTCCAACATATTTGCCCCCCCTTACTTTGATTTCTGGCTCCGCCACTGGTTTTACATTCATATAAAAAGGAAAAGTGGACACCACTGTATATTTGCTATTACTGAGTGTCGAGTTCAGTATGGACTTAATAATCATGATAGGCCTTAAGTTGTCCTATTATAGAGTGGAGGGAATAATTCAGAGTATACTCGGCATGCCTTTGCCTTGTAAGAAAATTAGGGGTCAATTGTAATTTCAAGAAAGTTTACTGCATCAGTGGAAATCGTTTTCTAGGAACCAAGCATATATACCCTCTGAACACGTACAATCGTTTTGTGGTGTGGGAGGCGGAGGGGGAGCTGTGATCTTGTGAAATTCCAATGTGACCCCTATGCTATTAAGAACTAACTTGGAACTTAGACTGTTTGCTTTATGACTCATGTGCCATCTGCATCTCTATGTGTGCTGAACTTTTTGTTTCTTAATGTAAGAGAGGAAGATTTTTGTAAAATATTAAAGGAGGGGTAAGTTTGCATTATCAATTCCTCAAGTAGATGGAGATTCTGAATCAGCAAATTCTACACAATATGAGGCATATTTATATGTTCTCTTGATACTTTTATGGACTTGTGTGTATATGTTTTAATTTTGTTATGATGCTGCCACTTTGAAGACTCTACTTTCCTTGTGCTGTTTTTTAGAAATCTCCTCTATGTATATCCTATCCATAGCTAAGGGTAATTTAATCATTCGACTACATTAAAGTCGTTAAAATGATTGAAACGAAACGAAGGGTGTGGAGTATAATGGCCCTAACTGAGATTAGTAGTAGGTCAGAGTAGGCTTTTTAAATCTCTTGCTGAATAATTGCTTATGATCCATGGCGTGATTAAGAAATAAGATGAGTTAGTTTAAGCTTTTACTATGTAGTACTTGTATCGCTCCAATCCTTGTACTGTTTTGGGGGTTTCAAGTAAGTGCACTGTTTTATTATCAACATTAACTTCAAATTATATGCACTTACTTGTATGAACAACCTAGTGTTAAGTTCGTTATACACCAACTTTGTAATTTAATTTTTGTTGCTACTTTGTGAGCTGTAGTTTGAGGAGGGAGACAGTGAGAATAAACTGGGGTGCTTACCCTCACTATGAAGCTCCAGAGGAATTTGCAGCATTTGTGTTGGACGGAGTGCATCTCTACTATGTAAATGCTTTTGAGAATGCAGCCAGCACCATGGAGACTAGTGCTGTTGCTGCTGAGAACATCGCACGCTTAATACTCTCAAGACTTTCTTCTGCTCACTCCACTTTAACCTCATCCAAACTCGTACGTAGCCATCATCTGGAACTGTAAGATGCTACTATTATTTCTCTCTCTCTACTTGGGCAAACTTTAAACCAAATACCCACCCTCGATGAATTCTCTCTCCCTCCCATGTGCATGAATTACATTATAGGCAATTTAAATATACATGTGGAGTCAAATATTCTTGGTCAGTTTGGTTCCACAATTTTGATTATATTATCATCTTCATCATAAGCATATGAAGTTGAATGTTAACTGCCTATGCAACTTGTTGGTATTAATTTGTGAGGTGGATTGCGGATTGGACTGTAGCTGTGTGGTTCATGAATAGTCGGTCAGATGGAGAAATCAGCTGCGCTAGGGTTTTGTTTTGATAAGTGGAACGGGGTGGCTCAACATTTAACTTGGAAGAATAATTTAAAGATAATGGAGTTGATTTTGTTCTCCAATGGAGAATGGAGTGCCAATATCATTTTACATCAGTAGGGAAGGGAATACGGAGATTGCCAAAGCAAGGATATTATGTCATCAACAGCAGACAAGTTTAGCAATGTGAGTGCAGCAGCATAGTTACACACTCAAAACATACACAGTACCAAAAGGGAGCATAGTTGAGTTGAGGCACTCCCAGAATTAACTACTAGTTTACCAACTCATAAAAGTAATTTTCTAAAAATAAAATAACTAGAAGAAAGGGAGAGAGTCAGTTATTCCCAGCAAACGCCTTGTCAATGTCATCTGCATGATCTCGAAGTTGCTTCCACTGGAAAAATATACAAGGGGTTCAACTAAATCAATACTTCATTCAACAACATACTCAATATATCACAACATCATATTTTGCACACAAAACAAGTAAAAGATTCAATGTTTTTTTCTGCAAATACATTAGTAACTGATTCTCTCTCAATCCCCATTACACTCCCAAATTGTTTAGTGAATACTCCCTCCGTCCCATATGAAAGTAGAGAAATTCCCATTTGGCCATCCCTTTTGAAATTAGACAATCCCAAAATGGAGTTTGTTTTATAATTTTAATCAATGGGACCCACTTATCATATACTCCCTCCGTCTCACTCGAATTAGGATTCTTGGTCAATCTTAATATACTTTGACCATTAAGTTGAAGAAAAATAATTATCTTAATGAAAATCTGAAAATAGTTATTGAATTTATTAGTAACCGTGATACGATAACATTTTTTTAATTTTTATTAGCATCATTATTTTTCTTCAAATTATTGGTCAAAGTATAATTAGATTGACCCAAAATCCTAATTCGAGTGGGACGGAGGGAGTATATATATATATATAAATGTGTTTTTTATTAATATTAATTCATAATGCAATGAAAGCTACAACCGGGCCTATAAATAGGCTAACACAAATCTCCCTAACGGAATTCAAACTCGCGACCTCCGCATGGGAAGCTAACACCGGATACCGCTTGAGCTAGAGCTCTTTGGTGACCCACTTATCATATTCACTACAAAGACTCCACTTACTATTCTCTACCCCACTAACAACCCCCACTCAATTTCTATACTCACAACACTTTAGTATTGTAACACTTTCCTTAATCCTTGTGCTATCCCATTTTTGTCTAATTTCAAATGGGACAGAGGGAGTAGTGTACAGTGTGAACAATAAATGAGATATTAGATAATAAAAATGATATTTCACTAATATATACCTGATCCATGGAGAGAGAAATTCCTGAAATGAGTACAAAAAGAAACAAAAATAAGTTTTTTTTATTCTATATTTGTTTTTTCAATTATAGTAACAAGCTAAGAATGGCTAAACCACCAACATAAGTATTATGGCAAGTTTCAAGACTTTACAGAATAGCAATGGCTAAAGCAAAATAACAATGACAAGTACAAGCACAAGCAGTAACCGGGACTAAAGCAGCTCCCTTATCCCGTAATCGTTTTATTTTGTGATAGTAAATCTCCAATGAGTTTTCTTTCTGAAAAAGTCTATGAAGAAACTTTCCGAGTTGAGAATCCTTTCATCATGTAATTGTGTTTAGGAAGCTTTGAAAAATCCAAATGTGTTTTCACCTAATTCTACCAAAGCATATCTGCAACCTTCAACAAAACTTGGTTACAAGCATAGTTATTAAAGGCCCAAGGCGCACCAAGGCGCAAAAGGTGTGCCCGGAGCCTAGGCGCGCACCTAGGTGGGCTTTTGATAACTATGGTTACAAGGATAGAATTAAATAGCTCAAGATGGTAACCTTATATCTGCAATTTTCTGAGATCCAATAAATTACAGATTGGGTTCTGCGGTGATGGCTCTCTTAATTTCGATAAAAAACTGACCATAGGAGGTGAAAACGCCAATTACTGAATGGCCAGGCAAAAATTGTGGCGCAATAAACTTATCCAAAGGAATTAATAATGGATTTCACAGATCCTTCCTTAAAATAATGAGGAGATAAGTAATTAAGTAGCAGCTGTCAAGACTTCACCAAAAGGGTCGATTGTAGTACGGAATAAGGTTGCAGACCTTGTCAATTTAATAGTTTCTACTGCATGGAACGAGAATCTCAGAGCACCAGCCAATTTGTAGGGGGGCTTATTACCTTATCTAAGAAGATACGGGTGCTAATTGCTTTTACTTGCCAGAACAAGCACTTATGATAACCTTATAAAGCTCTTAACAAAATATAAAAGCTTATAAATAAATTATCAAAGCTAGAGATGATACCCTGCTTCAGAACTAAACTTGCAGCTAAAAGAATGGACCATCAGGTTCATTAATGAAGTCTGAAGAAAATTAAGAACCTAGATCTCTACTTAGAAAATAGACGAGGGACAAAAAAACTCTTTTGCTTGCGACCTCTTTCCTGTGCTAGAAGTCTATTGGAGGGGATAAAACGGGCAAAAAACATACGTGTTTGAAAAGGCTAACTTTAGGCAGCTAGCTAATAAGACGTTGATGAAAAAACATAGTCTTTCAATAAGCTTATTCTAACAGCTTAACTAAAGTTTTGACAAGGCAATTCACCAAATTGTTAGGTGGTGTTTGATGTATTAAGCAATTGATGCTTGATGCTTGATGCTTAATGGATTGCAAGGTATAATTTGGAGGTAAGGTGCTTTGATAACATTGAGTTCTACATGTTGAAAGTTCCATGAGGCTCTTATTGGTTAAGCAATGATTTTGATTCTCAATCATTAAGAGCCTCACGTAACCTCCAACATGTATACCTCAATGTCATCAAAGGCACCCTACCTCCAAAATATACCTCGCAATCTATTAAGCATCAAGCGCTTAATACATCAAACACCACCTTAGTCTCTCTCTCATTTCACCAGTGCCATCACTACTGACAAAACAAGCTTAAAATCTTTCTTTTCAGATGTGGAATGGCAAGTTATATAGGGTATTGGGAACATTCTTCTCCTTGGAACAAAAAGAGAAGAGTTATTTACAGGGAACAGGGTCATTAAACATAACCATGAATGAAGGGTCAAGGATAAACAGTCCCACCATCACAACAATAAACAATAATGCCAACATTTCCATCCTAAAAAAGGAAGAAACCCTAAAACCTAAACAATAACAGATGACAAACTAAACAAATCAGAAACAAGAAAAGAAAAGAGCACTAGAAACAGAAAAAAAAAAAAAAAAAAAAAAAAAGGAGGAATAAAAGAGAGAGAGAAAAAGAAACCTTTACGGCCAGGCAATTGGTTTCCATCTTTAATGTAGAATTCACGGATATCAACCACAACCTTGCCTTGCCAGTTCCTCACAGAGACTCTCCGGTTCTTTGATATCTATACATTTTACTGGTATTAGAATTAGAAAATAAAACCGACTGAGTTAAAAGCACCGACTGAGTTAAAAGCATAAAAATAAAAGAAACAACCTCGCAGATGACGATGTCATCGTCCTCGTCGGAATCAACGCCGGTGGTATCAATCTTTGAAGTCTTCTTGGGCGGAGGTGCGGCGTCGGCGTCGGAGGCGTAGTCTTCATCGTCCTTACGCGTTCCTCTCTTGGACATCTTCTTTTCTTTCTTGCTGTTTCAGTGCCAATCTCTATTCTACTTCCCCCATTTCTATTCCATCTAACTGTACATGGCACGTGCTAGGGACGTGTTTTCCCAAAATACCTTCGCTAGTAGTACAAAATACTCCATCTTCTTTTCATTATTCCAATTATGTATCACAAGTAATCCAACAATTCTACATCATTGTTGATATTGTATTGATTTTAGGCTCCGTTTGTTTGGGGGGAAAAAATTTCCGAAAAATGACAAACATATTTTTGGTTGTTTAGTAAATCTAAGGAAAATGTTTTCCGAAAAACATTTTCATATGAGCAAAAATTAATTTAGTATGAGAAAAAAATTATTATAAGAAACAACAAATATGAGAAAAGATTTGAATGGGGATGGGGGTTGAGGTGGGATGGGTGGTGTTGGGGGTAGGGGAGGTGGGGGTGGAACTTGGAAGAGTGTTGGAAAAAAAAGAGGCCAAAATATGTTTAGCCCCCCAAAGTATCCACCTATTCTCACTTTGCCACCCAAACCCAATTTTATCCCAAAGTAACCCTCTAATTTGCCATTTGTCCCAGTTTGACCTATGACCCCTAACGACGTTAGAAAGTTAACGAGAAATGGTCATGTGCATGTCATGTGAGGGGTATTTTGGCCATTTTCTTTTTAACTTTCAATTAAAAGAAAGAAAAGGAAAAGGAAAAAAAAAAAAAAAACCCAGTCCATCGTCATCCAGATCCGACTCCACTCCGCCCAATACCTACCGACCTTCAAGCTCCTCTTCATCTTTGATTTCCGCCATAACCACCATCTCCCATCCCCAGATCTGAGATTCCCATCCGCCCAAATCCGTCTGATCTCTCGAAACGATCCCCAGATCTGAGATTCTGGGTTCTTATTTTTCTTTCATTTTTGTCTAAATTATTTGGATTTTTGAATTGATGGTGAGCAGAGAAATTAGGCGACAGTGGAGCCTAACAATATTCCTTCTCCAAGAAAACTTTATCTTTCTTGAACACGGCGGCGGGGACGGTGGTCGTGATTTTCTCGGAGCCGGTGGACATTTTTCTGGGATCACCGGAATTTTTTGATCCAAAGATGTTGGAGTTCGAACCCATCATCTTCGTCATCTGCTACCTCGGATTTTCCTAATTTAGTCGACGTTGCTGCTGTGATCTCCTCCTGATGATGATGATCAATTACACCACCATCACTTTTTTTTTCTCTTGTTTGTTGCTGCTTTGCTGTTGTTGTTCTTGATGAATTTGATAAAGGTTGTGATTTGAGACTGTTTCTGGATACCCATATGAGGAATTTAAAATGGGTGGTGAGGAATTTGATGAATTGATCTCGTTTTGATCTTGTTTGATCAGTTGGAATGAATCTGAAAAAGATGAAGAATTTGACATTTCAAGAAAAATGGAAATTTAGTTTAAGGAATGTGTGTGTGTGTGTGAAGGGTGAAAAAAATGGTGGCTGTTATGGAGAAATGGTGATGTTGGTGGTCTTTGGAGAAATGGTGGTGGTGGCGGCAGGATATGGGTTTTAATGGTGGCCGGATTTGGGTGGTGGTGGTGGTTGTTGACTGATGAGGATGGTGGGGTTAGGTGGAGAAGTAATTGTCACCCTCAATATAAATGGACCTTTATACCCTTTTATTTTCAAGAAAAATGGCCAAAAAAACTCCTCACATGACATGTACAAGACCATTTATCGTTAACTTTCTAACGTTGTTAGGGGTCATAGGGGGTCATAGGTCAAACTGAGACAAATGGCAAATTAGAGGGTCACTTTGGGACAAAATTGGGTTTGGGTGGCAAAGTGGGAATGGGTGGATACTTTGGGGGGCTAAACATATTTTGGCCAAAAAAAATTGTATCATTAACATTTTCCGAAAAATGTTTTCCTTAGGTGGAGGTAAGGAAATCATGTTCCTTAGAAAAGGGGGAAAACTATTTTTCGAAAAACATTTTCCCCATTTTCCGGTGCTTAACAAACGCCGGAAAATGCGCACAATTTTGAAAAGCATTATTGAATTCAAATTATTGACATGTGTATTTGGGTAATAAATGTTATGGGTGGATCTGATTTTATTACGTATACTCCTTCTGTTCCATTCGAATTAGGACAAATTTCCATTTTGAGTGTTCTATTCGAATTAGGTCAACCAAAAAATGAAAGCGTTTTATTTAATGAGACTCACATTCACACTCATAACAAATTTTCACTTATTATTCTCTACCTCACTTTCTTTCTACTACTTTACTTTTCATACTCATATCAGTTACTCTACTAACACTTTTTCTTTAATTCCCGTGCCCAACCCAAAAATACTAATTCGGGTGGTACGGAGGAAATATGGAAGAGGTATGCATATAAATAAAGAGGAAAAAAAAAGGAAAGAGAAGAGAAGTGGATAATTTAGAGTGACAGGTGGCAACACATAAAGAAGTAAAAAAAGTGAGGCAGAGACAAGCCAGAGTTGGGTTTGGGTAGGTAGTAGTAGTAGGAAGTGAGAGGGTGCGGGTATGGCTCTCTGAACCTCCCTCCACCTCTCCCTCTCCCTCTCCCTCAATTAGGTTTGTTTTCTTGTAAGAGATAGAAAGAGAAAAAGACTCCATTTTTACTCGGAATCAAACTGAAGTGAAGTAGAGCATTATACAGTAGCATTTTATTTTTGTAGCAAGCTCAAATCAAAGAAAGAGGGATTTTTTCTTTACGTGCATTCCCTATAATAATACACCCAAGAAAAAGAAAGGGCCACCAGTTGTTTGAGGTCAAGGGTTCTACACACACACACACAGACACACACAGTGATATACGTTAGTGGGCTCAGAAATTGCTACCAATTGGAGCATTCAAGGAGGAAGAAAACAATGAACCAGGCAATGAATGTACGGATACAAGCTCCATCTCCTCCTCCCCGCCTCTCTCCCAAACCCTCCTCCGTGTAAGTCTCTCTCTCTCTCTCTCTCTCGTTGGAGTATTATTCAAGGGTATTGTATTGTTATTATGAATCCCTTTTCGTTATCATGCTCGTCTATGGTGATTCGATTGATTTCCCCCCTTCAGATTGTCATTTTTTTTTAATCTGTGTTGCACATTAGCCATTCAGTATTGATTCTATCTAATACTGAAGTTCATTTTAATCTGCTCTTGTTACTCCACATAACACTTCCTGCTACTTCTACAAAGAGTCTAGGATGCCCCCTTTGTCTAACATAGATCGAGTCTAGGATGCCCCCTTTGTCTAACATAGATTAAATTGGACAACTAGGTCTTACTCACTCGTTATTTACCAACTATTCAAGTTGGAGGGTTAGGGAGAATGGTTTGTCAAGTGTTGGAGGGGCGTGCAAGAGAAAATAGTTTATAGGTAAGCATTTTGCAAGTGCGGGACTTGTAACATATATGCAATTTAATCTTCCTTTATTTCACAGGATTTTGCCACGAGCCACTTGCTCCTCTCAAACTATTTCTTACGGCTTTACGTTGCAAATAGAGGCTTCTGCTGATGTCAACAGCTCTTCAAAAACATGTCTTGTCCCTAAAGATACTTTTGGATGGTGTAGAACTCAATCGCTAGTCTTGAAGCAACCACTCAAGAAGCACTCCTCCTTGGGTGCGCTGAGGACCTCAGAACCTACAGATGTATCTTCTTCTTCTCTTATTGGAGAGGAAAAAGTAGGAGTGTTATTGCTTAACCTTGGTGGTCCCGAGACTCTCGACGACGTGCAGCCATTTTTATTTAACCTTTTTGCTGACCCGGTAATTTTCTCTTACCTGTCTGCTGATCTTTCTCTTCTGTACACATTTCTCTATCTGTTTATTTTATTTTTTATATTTTGTATTATGCTTGATAGAAATTTCAAGTTTTAGATTCTCTCCACTGTGGTATCATATATGACATTTGACATTTTGCAATTGGGCAGGATATTATTCGACTCCCAAGACCGTTCCGCTTTCTCCAAAAGCCTTTGGCACAATTTATATCTGTTGCAAGAGCACCAAAGAGCAAGGAAGGGTATGCATCGATTGGTGGTGGTTCTCCCCTTCGACAGATAACTGATTCACAGGCATGATTTTATTGATTTCATTTTGTTTATTTCTTTTCTGTTTTGTTGGCCACTCACTGGTGAATGTGTCTCCTGAATGTTGTAGTAACTTGAGTTAACTCTTACTTAGCGGCCATCTTACTATGTATCAAGGGCGAGAAGTCTAATGGTCTCTCCAGCTACCTTGGAGCCCTCTTCCAAATCCTCACACCATTCATCCAAAAATAAACCATTCTTCTTTCTTTCTGATGTTCTGAAATTTACATTTACTTTCTATAACTTTTTGAAATTATATAATATTGAACTCACATTATTTTCTTCAACTTATAAATAAAGAAGAAATTGCAGCATAGAAGATGCACACTCATCCTGCATGCGCTATCTTGTTATTGTTCGAAGTAGAAAGAGAAAAATAAACAACATGAACGATGAGCATGCTGATTATTTTGACATTGAGATAATTTCTGATGAGATTAGTCCTAATACACATGATAGAATAACATGTTTTCTCTTTGCATTTTAATTTATCTAACTTTGTTGAGTTTGCTTATTTTCAGTCAACTTGTTCTTTTGCCTTGATCTCCTGATCTCTCATAGTTTCAGTAAAACACCATACTTTTTAGGAAAGAACCCTCTTATTAGGACCATCACCCTCCAAAGGTTACTTGCCTAGGGTGTTTATGAAACATACCCCGGGGGTTTGCCAAGCTTCTCAGTGACGACCTTCTGCTCTGGAGTTCTTATGTATAGTGGCACTGGTTCTCTCCTCTCTCTCCTCCCCTCACCCTCTCTCAGCTCGTTGTAGGGGATCTGTTCCTGTTTCCCCTGATGATAATAGTGTGTCTCACAAACCTCCACCAGCAACCCTGTTATCACTTCGGTTTTCTCCCTGTCCCTCGAGAACACTACCACAGAAAGTTTGGGAAGACCTACGTACAGTTTTTATCTTACTTTAACGCCTTTCAAAGTCTTATCATCTTCCTTCCTTCAACTGCCTGTGGCTTGTCTCTCATCGTCTTTAACGTAAAGAGTTTTTGGTTGATGTTCCTATAGTAAATCAGATTAGTCAAATATACAAGCTGTGAATATATTCAACTGGCCGTAGTGACAAGAGTAATATATTAGTCAAATATACAAGCTTTCTTCTAGACTTCTAAACATAAAAGAGTACAGGACTTGCAAGTTTAATTTTCTTTGCTTTTGTTCTTAAGTGAAGGAAATATAATCTATTGAAGATTTATAATTAACTTTTTTCCTGTCCATCTATATTCCACTCCTTTTGTTCATGTTTTCATGGTCCTGTTTCACTTCCATTCCATAATTCTCTTTCGTATGTGAAAAAAGGAAGTAATACAATTTAAAAATAGCCTCGTGACGTCATACGAGATGTGAGGATGGTGAAGAACCAACGATGGTTAAGTCATCCCTTCTCGTCCACCAACATTTTCTTGTGTTCTAATTTTCAAAAGGTCCTAATATTTACATGAAAGACCTTTCATTTGAATAGTTACATTGGATTATTTTATTTACTTTTCCAGTGATTGTTGCAATTTTGCTTTTGCCGTTTGAGTCTGATCTTGGGCTCCAAGTATAACTGTAATGTGGTTGACTTTCTGTAGATACTTATAGAGGTTTGGCTTTCACTAGTGTGGTCCTTTGTAGATCATTATTCGCAGTACTGACTTTTTGTCTGCTAATACGTATTTGTACAGGCTGAAGAGTTGAGGAAGGCGTTATGCGCAAAGAATGTCCCAGCTGAGGTATATGTAGGTATGAGATACTGGCATCCATTTACTGAAGAAGCTATTGAGCAGGTATTGAGACTATGACAATTTTAGTTCCAGATGCTCTTATGCTAGTAGTGTAGAACCTCTGGATGCTATTTTTTCATTCTGTCACTTTGTTCACTTAGACAAACATACAATAATCTTATTTCTGATTCTGAGCGGTGAATGATGATGATAACTACATAATTCTTGTCGTTTTCTTGGGGACTTCACTTTAATACTGATTGGACCATGTTAAGTACCAACTCAGCTAACTCTGATGCTGTTAGAGACAGGCCCCCTCAAAGTATATCAAAGTCTTAAACACTATCCTCTTAGATACTGAGAGATGTAGTGATTTGTGTTACCTTTCGCAAAGAATTCATTTGTGTGCGGACTAGCAGAAAGAAACGGAGGGTACCTACTGTAGCAAGGATTTGTAGAAGCACCCAAAAGCCTACAAGCTTATTTCTCATCAATTCAACTTGGTTGATAATGAAGTAGAATATTCAACTATGATTTTTTTTTTATTTTTTTTTTGGAAGAATACTAAAACATCCCTAACTATTAGGCAAACTATCAAACTGATTTCACTGTCCAAAACTTAAGTTCAATCCTATTCCGTTAGGTTTGTTGGGAATTCCATGTCAGCTGTAACTTTCAATCTGTCAGTTCTGTTTCACTAGTTGAACTTGATGCTTGTGAGCTGATCAGCGAATGATTCATCCCTCTGTATTTTTGCCTTTGGTTGAATTCTGTAGTGATTCTTCCCCTCTATACTTTTGCCTTTGGTTGAATTTTGCTGTCAGCTTCCGGGCTTTGTCCACTTGTATTTCTTTAAGAAATTTGCTTCTGGTACTTCTTGATTCCAAACTTGAGTGCATTAAAATTTTGACTTGCCAATGAGTTCATTTTCCTTCATATATTTCTTACGCAGATAAAGAAAGATGGAATCGCAAAGCTTGTTGTGCTTCCTCTTTATCCCCAGTTCTCCATTTCAACCAGCGGTTCTAGCCTTAGACTCTTGGAGAATATATTCAGGTGATGAAGAATCCATTATACTTTTGGAACTGGGTTTTCTTACATCTATCAAAACCTTGTTTCTGCGCTGAACGTTTGCGTCCATTTCTTAGGGAGGACGAATATTTGGTTAATATGCAGCACACTGTAATACCGTCCTGGTATCAGCGTGAAGGATATATAAAAGCTATGGCGAATTTGATTGAAAAGGAGTTGGAAAAATTTGGCCAACCAGAGAAGGTAATGGGAAGTCTAACTAGTGTGTTAATCTGGTTGAGTCAAATGTTTCAATCATAACTAGTGAATGCAGTGGAGCACCTTGTCTTGGTGGCCCAAATATGATAATTATTCCTTCCTTAGTTTTGTTAAGAAGTGCCAAATTTACTTGCATTCCCACTTTTCGTCCTTGCATTTGAAGCTCATCCCTTCTCTTATCCTAAACTAGTTCAACTGAAAATGAGAATTGCAGGTGATGATATTTTTCAGTGCGCATGGAGTGCCACTTGCATATGTAGAAGAAGCTGGTGATCCATACAAGGCTGAGATGGAGGAATGCGTTGATTTAATAATGGAAGAATTAGAGAGGAGAAGGATAAACAATCCATATACTCTTGCTTATCAGGTGCTTGTGTACACACACACACACACACACACACACACACACACACTGAATTTTGCTCTTCTACTAATGTTCTTAATATAAAGTTCGTTGGTAATAACTATATTCATGCCAAGCAACAGTTAATATTCTCCCTCCGTCTCCAAATTTTCCCATTTGACAAGTCAACGTTCTTATAAACTAGGCTTTACTTGCTTGTACCTTGTTAAAATTACACTATAATTATTGTTATTTTAGAAATGAGATTTTTTTTTTTTTTTTTTTTTTTGTTTCAAACCAAAAAGGTTAGACAGATTTATGGGGATGGGGGTGTACTTAATGCTCTTGCTTTTTCCGTTACGTTGACAATTTTCTCACCTTTAGGCTTCTTTATGCAGCCATTTTATAAAACAAATGCAATGTGCCGTTTATGTGACTAGGTTGTTTGTTTCCTCTGATCCAGAGTAGAGTTGGACCAGTTGAATGGTTGAAACCTTATACAGATGAGACAATTGTTGAACTTGGCCAGAAAGGAGTTAAAAGTCTCCTGGCTGTACCAATCAGGTAGTTGAACATTTTGAAGATATGATTTCTGAATTGCTCCCTCCGTCTCAAAATGATATTCACACTTTTTTCGACGTTACTACGTAGGAACTTTGAGCAATGATTTTAGGTTGATTTAATTATCCTACTGAATATCTAAAACTTGTTTTTAATAGTATTGTTGATGGTGTGTCATTAACAAGTTTTAGATTTTCTAAACCTAAAATAATTGCTCAGATATCCTTCCTAGTAACGGCAAAAAAAGTAGGAAGATATCATTTTGGGACGGAGGTAGTATTAGTTTTCAGATTCAAATTTATTCTCTTTTTGTGATAATTGATTATTCTGACAAATTTCTTCTTTAAATTGGTTTAATTTGAAATGTGGTTCAGCTTCGTTAGTGAACATATTGAAACACTCGAAGAAATTGATGTCGAGTACAAGGAACTTGCTTTAAAATCTGGTATAGAGAAATGGGGGCGTGTTCCTGCACTTGGATGTGAACCCAGCTTCATTTCAGACTTGGCAGATGCAGTGATTGAGAGTCTCCCATATGTAGGTGCAATGGCAGTTTCAAATCTTGAAGCTCGGCAGGTGAAGTTATTAACTATGCATTTATATGGATTATTTTGGGAATGAATATATTATGAGTCTATTTTTAAGAAAAATTTACCGTCTTCAACTGTACCATACTAAGTTATGTGTGACTAATCTGGTAAAAGTACTCGTTAAACCTAAATAAGCTGAAGAATTGAAGAATGTTCTTAAAGTAAGCAAACTTGATCATACCTAACACATCAGTAAGATCAAGTCTCAAGTAATTCATTCTAGTTCAAATTCAGTAGGATTGCAATTTATCATCTGAGAGTTCCCTAAGACCGTTCAATAATACTAATTATTTTTATTAGTTAGGTTGAAAGTGCAGCCCTGACAAGATATGTTTGATCAAAAGTGTGAAAAGTTCCAACTGTAATATGGATAAGATTTAATAATGGCGTACACTTTGGTTCCTTATGTTGCTTCCTATAGCCCCCAAAATATGAAATAGCTGGCAAAAGTTATATTCCCTCCGTCCCAAAATGAATGAAGAGCAATTTCAGACATTCATTTTGGGACAGAGGTAGTAACACACAACCAAATCAGAGATCTGAATATAACCATTGACCCCTTTAATTTGGAGAGAATGTATAAGAAGAAAGAGATGAGTGTTGCTATACACACCTCTTTTTATCTAAGTACACCCACCTTCATATTTTAAGTTTTATAGTACACCATTATAAGCGTAAAGGTGGGTGGGGGGGGTGGATGTGAATAGCAACCCTCAAAGAGAAATCTTCTGTCGTACTTATGAAAAAATGAAGATAATATTTTGTCACAGGCGTAATATCTCTTAAGCTAATGCTGAATATATTGACAGTCGGAATCAAATTGAATCTCATTCTTGATGGGGTGGTTAATGTTTGCACTTTCTGGCTTTCTATTATGCTGTTTGAAGTGGGATCTGATATATGATTTGGTGCAGTCGCTTGTGCCACTTGGGAGTGTAGAAGAGCTGTTAGCGACGTATGATTCACAGCGTAGGGAGCTACCAGCACCAGTGGCAGTGTGGGAATGGGGTTGGACAAAGAGTGCTGAAACATGGAATGGACGCGCTGCAATGTTGGCTGTCCTTGTTTTACTCTTCCTTGAAGTCACCACTGGGGAGGGCTTTCTTCATCAGTGGGGTCTATTGCCCTTGCATCCCTAATAAAATCTCTCTCTCTCTCTCTCCCCACTTTCATACTTTTATCGGTTGTTGAGACTACTGGGCTATGGTGAAAATCAAAGATATATGACGGCTTCTTGTTTGTGAAGATAACAGCAAGCCTGTTATAGACCATCAATTATGTATGCATCATCATTTTGGAGGGAGCTATTATACAATAGTAATGGTGGGGTCAAAGAAATAGCACAGTTGAGTTGAGGGGCTGATCAAGGGAGTTGATCCTGTCTACTTGTCTTACATCTGGTCACAGACTACCAGCTTTCTCAATGCGAAAGGGCATTTGTAAAGTTTTCTATCTGGTATGTATAAATATCTTTTTGGTCTATCTTCTACATGACATATGCCCTCATCTGGGCAATTCTACGTCAACTCAACATATGAACCAAGCATCACTCATATGCTCTCGCTGTTGTACCTTGCACACAAGGTACGATACTGCAAAGCATCATGTTGATGCTTTTGGTTGATATGGACAGTTGATAAAAGCATTTTCCAACTTGTATTGGACATAGTTAAACGATTTTTGGCTAACTTGTGGCTTATATTACAAGCAAACTTGCATAGTAGATGAATAAATGCTTATTGAATGTTTGGGTAGAATTACATCTTTAATGTCTCCCCATTATAGATCATACAAAGATGGAAATCCTAACGTATACTCCCTCCGTCCCAAAACAAACTTCCCATAGAATGTTAGGAATGGGAATTAAGGAAAGATGTTGGAAAAGTAGATGGTGTGAGTGGGAATAAGAGAGAAAGTGGATGGAGTCTTTTCCTTGTTTGGTAAGTGGGAGTTTCCATGGGACGCTCAAAATGATAAAATGGAAAGTTGTTTTGGGACGGAGGGAGTATCATAGTTAACATACTTGATACAAAAACGAGGAACTGAGTGTGCTTAAATGATGTGAAACTCCCCGCTAGCATGAACCTCTCTCACACTCCTTTCGTACACGCCTTCTTCTTCCTCTTCCTCTAAGATGTCCTCCTCATCGACATCATGATCTTCTTCTGCCCAACCAAAACCCGCTACAGGTCTAGATATGGGAGGGAGGTTTCTTGCCTCTTCAACAATTTTCATAATCTCAGGCACAGTTTGAAGGGAAAAGCTTGGGTAACCTCTCTTGTAATAAGAAGCTTGAGTTTGTTCAGACAGTTCCTTGGGCAAGTTCTTTAAGAACCACGGGTGATTTTTGATTTCCTTTATTGTAATCCTCTGTGGTCATGCCAAGTGAAAACATAAAACTGTCAAGAACAAAGAGTGTTTCGTTTCGACTGTTGAATTACATTGGTAAGTGGGCCAGAGTAAACGTACCCTTGAAGGATTTGCAGCAAATATGCGGGAAAGAAGGTGTCTACAATCTTGAGATATATAGACGTAGTCAGGAACTTTGTATTGGCCTGCCATTATTCGCTGCAAAATGGAGTATTTAAGATCAAGTAATTGTATGTTTATGTATATATATATATACGGTATAATTAAACTATGATCTTGTTCTTCATGGGGAATTAGTGAATGAAGGTTGGTGTGATGATAATAACAGGTGAGGTAGATGAGTTACATGAATAGTTTTCCGAAAGTTGTTGGGGTCATCAGGGTCTTCAAAAGGGTAAGCTCCCACCACCATAACATAAAGAGTCACTCCACAAGACCACACATCTGCCAACTGTATAGATATATATAGATATATATATATATATCGAGAGATTAATTTAATTTAATTTGATTAGCGAAGAAGAAGAAGAAGAAGAAGATGGTAGGTATTAGGTAGGGTACCTTGCCATCATATGCGCGGTGAGAGAGAACCTCAGGGGCAATGTAAGCTGGAGTTCCCACCGTTGTCTTGGGTCTTGAATGCAACAAGGAAGACTGCCATTAATTTCACCATTTTCATTTAACCAATTGAAAGAAAGAATTGAACTTGTCAAAGAAAGAAACAAGGAAAGGATTACCTTGGAGTAGCCAAAATCGCAGATTTTGAGGCGGGGAACACGGCTTCCATCTAATAGTGTGTTTTCCAACTTCAAATCTCTATGACATATTTGCTGCCACAAAAATTATGTTAGTATTTCCAGAGATGGGTGGATGGAGGGAGGGAGGGGCGAGAGGGATGAAGAAGAAAAGAAATACAGTAGGAAATATTACCATACCATGGCAGAAGCTGACCCCAGAAATCAACTGTTGGAAGAAGTACCTAGCCTGAAGAAGGAAGCACCCAAATTAATATTCAATGCCTTGCTTAAATATTATATTCAAGGTGTAGTTAAATACCTCATCCTGGCTAAATCTACCAGCAGAAGAGATAAGATTAAAGAGCTCTCCTCCAGCGGCGTACTCCATCACTATTGCCAGATGCGTAGGCGTCAACACCACCTACACATTAATTTCCGGTGCACTCACTCACCACCCTTAACCTTGGGGATATAAAAAAAAACAGAGAGAATCGCAGGTTGTAAGTACCTCCTTGAAGCGAATAATATTTGGATGACACAGAGATCTGTGGTTTATTATCTCTCTACCAACATTTTCATCTATCTGCAGTTTCGTATTCCAAATTCATTAATTTTTTTGTTAAAATGAGGACAATGTAATGTATAATATAAATACATACCTTATGACCACGCTCGATATATTTGATGGCTACAAGCTCCTTGGTTTGTTTGTGCCTCAAAAGCCAAGCTACTCCAAAGCTGCCTGCTCCTAGTTCCTTCACCACTTCATATTTCTCCATTAAATTTAATTTTCACTTGTTATTAATTTCTATTTATCTATCTATGAATTTACACACACACACAGAGAGAGAGAGAGAGAGAGAGAGAGAGAAAGAGTGTTTTAACAGATGAAGAATAAAGATGGATATTGGATGCTCTACTGGCCTGCGAGTACAATAACATGCATGGACACATTATAACTTCATCATGTCAGATAAGATAATCCTTTAAAATTATATGCCTTTATGACTTCCTGCACATGCTACTTTTTTTTATTTTGATTCTTCTTTCTAGCCATTATTAAAAAGAATAAGTTGGCAGTGAATTTACAAGGCAAGTCTTTAGTTCAGTTGACATTTGCAGTATGGTGGGTATTAAGCCCTGCAAAGATTAGCAATCAGGAAGGACTGCAGGGGATCACGGCTATCGAGAAAAAAAGATATTTAATTCTTATGCCCGCCTTAAAACCAAAGAGGATTCGTGATAGCAGGGTGCAACTTGGAAGCTAATGGGAAGGGATCTTTTGGGGCTGTCAATGTGAGATTTATGTCACTCAGTGACTGTGTTGTTGCCTCCATTTGCTAAGTTTCCGGACTTACGGCCTCGAGGACAAGGCAATTTTTATGGGTCACGGATGAGGCACGTGAATGAAGGCGTTGGGTTGTTGCCAAACAAACCAAGCACATGGGCAAAGGGTATAATAATAAGACCACCATCACGCATTTCTTAATTCCTAGTTATCGTATTTTCTTTTAGTTCTGTTCTTCGTTAAATTCCTTTATTGTATTTCAACTCAGTATTTCATTTCGGTTAATAACAAAATTCCCACAAAAATAGTTCCCTGTTTCGTTTGTGTTATTTGATCCAATCATAAAAAGCAAGTGTGAAAAGTGGATTGGTAACTGATGAGCTTTTTGTAATATATGAACTTTATGAGGACAAGAATGTCCAAAACACTATTCATCATTTGTCATTTAAAGAATAAAGCAACTAAAAACCTTAAACTGAGACATACTAAAAATAAAAGTAAGAACTTTAAACTGAGACTCAGATATTTGTCCATATTCACCCGTGATTAGAAAATAAAAGGACAATTTACCAGTCCTAAAAAACTCAGAGGAAAAAAGTTTGTTAAAAAAAAAAAAAAATATCAGAGGAAAAAAGGGTTGACCGTGAAGGGTTATACTATTGTCCCATAATATAAGATACAGTAAAACAATTCAGAACTACTGGTCTATTTAATACTAACTAGGTCGGCTTGACAAGATCTCTATATTTTTCTTATTTTCTTTTTGAACCCAAAGAACTATTTACTTAAGAAATACTTATTTAATTGTTTGTTTTTTTTTTAATCGAAAAGGGCGATGCCCCCTAAATTTTTATTAAAATAAAATAAAATACAAAAAAATGATGGGGGACTAGGCCAAAACCATCACAAAAAGAAAAAAATAAAAATAAAAAGGAAAAACACATTAAGAAGGTCAATCAAATTGCCTTATATTATTCCAAGGCCTTTTAGGCTTAATATTCTTTGTTCTAGCTTTCGAACCAGATTTGCCTCGTTTTCCTTTAACTTTTTGAAAGCCGTCTTCTTCATCGTAGTAATCTTCCAAATTTCCGCTGTCAGCCATTGGTGCCCAAGGATCAACATGCACTCCTCCAATTATACCTCCATAAAGGCGAGCTTCTTCAAATGCCGAAGGAGATGTTACACCGCCTTCTGGTTCAGAATCGCATTTTTCCCGAATAGTAAGAGATGATTTTAGGTTTGTTGGGTTTATAAAATCAGTATTAAAATACTTGGGATTCCGCGTGCGAGCTATGTGGGGACGTAAATTAGGAGCTGAAGAAGCTTGAGTTTGCCGAACCTTTTCCCGAATCTCATTGAGTTTTTCTTCATCCAAATTAAGAGCATTCGTAGGGACGGATGGTGAAACAACAGTCTCATTTTGTAAGGCCAAAACACCCCATTGCACTCCAAGCGCAACAGGAGCTACCAATGTTTCGTTACCGGTGTTTATATCAATAATATCTGCTTCCTCCAATCCTACCAATTCTTTCACGTGAGTGTCTATAACATCATTTTCCTTTTCTGTTCCCATATCTGTTGGCTTAGAGGCCCGGACATCTTGATCTTTGGTACTTTGGGATGCTTGAATGTCAGTCTCCTTAGCAATATCATTTGGCTTTTGAGCCGAAAGAACTGAAATCATTTCTACCGAAGATTCTTCGATGCCAACCTTGTTTGAATTCTCATTAATCACAACATTCTCCACCTGGTTGTACTCACTTTCAGCACCTTGAGCATTTTTATCCATAATTAGTGCAGATTCATGGTCATCATCCTTGGATGTATGGTCATTGGATGTAGAGGCGTGGCCAACAGCCTCTCCATTTTGAGCATCTTTTTTCTTCCATGCGAGGGTTGGATTCACACTAAGGTTTTTTTCTTTGGCAGCTTCAACCCCATCTTTCACCCCCATTTGTGTCTCATTTTTTCCTTCCTTATGGCCTCCTTTAATCTCTCCAGCAGTCCCTTTTCCTTTTGCAAACCGACAATTTGAAAGAGCATGTCCAACCTTGAAGCAATGTTTACAATACATAGGGATATTATCAAATTCTAGGTATTGAAAAAAACCTGCATCCTCGCCACATTCCAAATAAATTCTCGATGGAACCTTCTTAAGAAGGTCAATCTGCACTAATACCTTTGCCACACTTAGCCTCGATAAATTAGCAGTCGCTTGATCAATAACCAAAGGTTGTCCGAAAATTTTAGCTATTGAAAATAAACACATCTTATTGAATAAATGTATTGGAAGGCCAGGGAGGCTTACCCACACCGGAAATAATGAAGAATCCTGATCTGGCCTCCACGAAGGTGTCCACCGTGTAACCCGCATCTGAAATCGTCCCACAAACCATGGTTCTTTGGCCCATAAACGATTAAAGTCAGCTTCATGTGAGAGGCGAATAAGAATATGCTTGGAGTCAATATGCCCTAATTGAAAGTCTGCCTTTAAGCCGAATTTAAGAAAGCAACGCCTAGTATCATCCATGGACGGTCTGACTTTTTGAAACTTGCCCACAAGCGTGTGCATGAAGGGTTTAGCGAGATTTGCAATAACGTCTTTGGGGAATTTTATAGCCGGCTCGCCATAATGGGAGGTGGCATTGATCATAGGAATCTGGAACGGAGATGGATTAATAGAATCCTTGAAGAATCCGGCAAAGGATTTCGACTGGGTTGGGGATTGCGGCTGCTTGGATGCATCACCAACATTAGGGTTTGTGCCTCCCGTGTAATCCTGTAGCGCTAAAGAAGATCCGTTGTGGCCGATGCCCGTTGTGCCGTTAACGTGGCCTGGCGAGGTTGCCATGGCGAGAATGAAACCGGCCACCCTTCCTAGGGTTCCGGCAAGCAAAGACGCCCCTAGGGCAACCCTAGAAGACGGCTAAGAAACCAGGAGAGAGAATTAAAGTACTGCAGACTAAAGCTCAGCCATCTTTTAGTTTTTTCCAGAGTGAGTCGTGTCGTATGCATCACTTATTTAATTGCATTTCACAACTCAAGGCTAAGTCAATCAAAGCTTTAAGTGATTTGTATCGGAGGCTGTCTTCTGTGTAACTGCTACAGAGCGTGCGACGGCTCATTCGGAGCCGAGTCGAACCAATCAACCGTTTTTATTTTAATTTTTTTGCCCCCAACTTTTTTTTCCTCGCTATTTTTTCTCGCCAACAAAAGAAACACTTTATAACTGAGTATGTTTTGAATGAAGCTAGTTCCTCTTATAAAAAGTCTCGTTTTTAACCCTTAAATCTTAAACCTTATAAAACAACCTTAAACCTTAAACCCTATAAAACAACCTTAAACCCTAAATATTAAACCCTATAAACAACCTTAAACCCTATAAAACAACCTTAAACCCTAGACCCTAAACCTCAAACCCTATAAAAACAGGATTTTTCATAACTTATGGAGGAACTAGTTCCCCCAAAAATTTCTCTTCATAACTAAATGCAACACATTTTTTTTCCAATAATGTATCACAGTTTTGCTGCAATAGATTAACAATAACATAAGATTAACAACTAAACTAATGTCACATTTTATAATAAATGAATGTAATATTTTTTATAAAGGAATGTAATACTTTTTTTCAAATGTAACGTTTTTAAAAAAAATTAATAATAATATAACATTGACAAAACTAAATTAATGTTACATTTTATAATAAATGAATGTAACATTTTTTCTCTCAATTGTAACTGTTTATATTCTTAAATGTAACATTATATCTGAAATGTAACAATTTTTATTGAGAAAGTAACATGTGAGATGCAAACCCGATTATATACATGAATTTTTACTATTTTTTTTAAAAAAAAATAACATTTACTAAATAAAAATGTTACATTTATCTATATAAAAAATTATAATCATATATGCACTTTGTTACACTTCAAATATTACTTTTTCTAACCACAAAAACTATCAAACTATTTAAATTTCTTGCAAAACTGTTGTTACATTTGACAGTAAAAGTGTTACTTTTTGAAGATGAAACTGTTACTTTTACTAGAACAAATTGTTACATATCAGGTGACGATCAGCTCAGATTTTGTGTGTTAAAAAGTATGTTTTTTTAAAAAAAAAAATAAAACCATATCATGACATATCTAGTTTGATTCGTCTCGTCGAGACGAAAAGACGGGTTTTTTAATTTTTTTTTAAATCCGAGTTATAAATCTTAAGATATAATATATTAAAGTTATTGGAGTTTTTTTATTTTTAAAGGAATAACACTTGTCACGATCTGGGAAGGGAGGGAGGTTGGAGCGGGCGGGTTCGACCCAAGGGTTCCCCCCCCCCCCCCAAGAATTTGTCTTTGTATTTTACTAAATGAAAATAACCGTCACTTTTAAGATTTTCACAATTTCTTAATAAAAGACATTTATTACTATTAAAATTAATAAATAAAGTACGTACTAAACTTATTATTACTTCTTAATTACTTTTAAGTTAAAAGCAATAACCATTTTGAACCTTTTTAAATTTTTATTTCCAAAGCCAACCGTTAATTTGGACCCGAATGTAGTACTCCCTCCGTCTCTCAGATTAAGGTTATTACATTTGTCCCAGATTAAGGTTCTTAGTTGGTTTATTACCTAAAATGGACAATGGGACTCACTTGTTATTCTCACAACAAAAACTCTCTACCCACTTTATCTCTCCTACTTTCTCTTACTTACTTTTTTATACTCACAATATTTACTTTTTCTTAATTTTCGTGTAAAGTCAAACTAAGAACCTTAGTCCGGGTCAGAGGGAGTAACAAGTTTCAAACTCATGCAAGCACGAATCACTATCGTTGACTTTGGTATTGGGCCCAAAATGATAATTGGGCCTCTTAAGAACCTTGTACAAGTCACGTTTGATGTGCATAATAGATGGGGATGTAGTCATGTACACTATATTATGACCGTGTTATTAGTAGTGTTGCCACACAACCACCCTCAAGCTATAAATAAATAAATAGATAAATAAATAAATTAGTCTAAATGTTTTGTGGGTGAAATTTATAATTTAAATGTGTAAGTATGATAATAAAAAAAATAGAGTAAGTAAAAAATAAAAATAAAAATAAAAGTTAGACATTTAAGAAAGTAAACCTTACAATGGGACAAAATATATAAGAAAGTAATACAAATTATAATGGGGACTAGAATATGAGTTCTCCAGAAAGAGTATGTATAAAATCACAAAAAAGTGTCACCAAATTAGCTTACAGAATGACATGTCATGATTTTGTTGGTAATTTTAATTAGATTGTGTTGAATTAACAATCGATTCAATAAATAAAATACCGATACATCATTTTGTTGTTAGATCAATATGGCTTGCAACACAAATAATTTGGTACCTTCCATTAATAAAATCATAAATATGACATTAATATAAAGTATGGTCAAAATAGTCAATGTGTAGAATCCCTGAAATGTTATTTATCTATCTTTGATGGGCAAGATAGTAAATCAACATTGCTTTGGAAATGAATAGGTATGGTCCCTATTTGAAGTGTCACCATGTTTACTATATAAAGGCCCCTCCATCAAGCCTTAAACTTACTTGATTCTTACTTTCTCTCATCTAAATTATCTCTTCATTATTGAAAGAACTTTTGAGAGACTAAGAGACACTTTCATTTAGAAGATCATCTCCCTACATTATCTTCTACTTCATTCTTATTCTCCCTTCAAGACATCAAGATGGATTCAACAGGTATACATTTATTACATGCTTCCGCTTCATCTCTTCCTCTTTCTCTTACTTAAGTATGAGTGTGGCATTCAGGGATTAAAATTGTTCTATCAATTGGTATCAGAGCCCCGCTCATTATTTAGTTTGAGTTTGAGTTCTTGTATTAAGAAAAAGCATTAAACCGCTTTAACTATGATTCATTTTCCCTGTTGAATCTTAAGGTTTTTGATGTCGATTAGGGACTCTAATTCGTTAATAGAGTGCTGACGATCTTCATCTAAATTAAGTAAATGGTTTGAAAAGTTTTGTTCTTTAAAATGGTTCATGTGAGACTATCCCTTAAAAGCATGGTTTATGTTGTAATGAACATACCATAAGGATCTACTCACTTGATTCCACTAATTTAAAGCAAGATTATCCCTATATAACGTGGTTTTATGTTTTAAGTACATACCATGTGGATCTACTTGCAATTCATTGTTTTGGGAAATTTTTAAAACAAAATTCAGAAGTGCAGAATTCGCCTTGCTCGGCCGAGTCCTTTGTTCTGCTCGGCCGAGCATATGAAAAGGCGCGAACTGCTCGGCCGAGTCCTTTGTTTTGCTCGGCCGAGCAGATGAACAGGCGCCAAAATTGACATAAAACGGTTGGATCTTTGGTCGAGTCCGGTTCGGTTCTCTTGATAATCCGGTCGGGTTTTTGGCTTTGCCCGGTCGGACCAAGACTTGCACGGCCGAGCGTTTGGATTTGCTCGGCCGAGCATTGTATGTCAACAAAGGCAAAATGTTTTGATTAAAAGTGCTCGGCCGTGTCCTTTGTTCTGCTCGGCCGAGCAGATCAATTTTCAAACAATCTGATTTAAAGTGCTCGGCCGAGCACTTTCCTTGACTCGGCCGAGCAGTCACTGTTCACAGATTTTTTGGAAAAATTCTTATTTTCTGTACAACTTTTGTTTTCCTTGGACAAAACATTAATTTTTCAAACCTTAAAGCCCTGATTAATTATATGCTTAAATAATTTTATTCATTATTTAAATAATATTATCACCTAAGTGATTAACGTTATTTAAATGCAAAATTATTAAAGTGTCGAAAGTTTTCAAGTGAAAATTCTTATACCTTATGGCATAGGCGTTTGGGTCATATCTCCAAAAGGAGAATTGATAAGCTTGTGTCAGAAGGAATCATAAATAAACTTGATGTTCCTGAAAAGGACTTTTGCATTGAATGCCTAAAAAAAAAGTTTACAAACTCGAAAAGAAAGGTATCCTCGAGAGCCTCAAGCATCTTAGAACTAATACATACGGATATTTGTGGGCCATTCCCTTCTCCTTCTTGGAATGGTCAACAATATTTTATTACGTTCATAGACGACTACTCTCGATATGAATACATTTATTTGCTTCATGAAAAGTCTCAATCTTTGGACGTTTTCAAGTCTTTTAAAGCCGAAGTTGAAAATCAACTAGGTAAGACTATTAAGAACGTTAGATCCGATCGTGGTGGTGAATACTATGGTCGGAATGATGGTTCGGGAGAACAACGTCCGGGTCCTTTTGCTCGCTATCTTGAAGAGTGTGGGATTGTCCCTCACTACACTATGCCGGGTTCACCTAGCATGAATGGTGTAGCTGAGAGACGTAATAGAACCCTTCAGGATATGGTAAGAAATATGGTTTCTAATACTTCTTTACCTCACTCATTATGGGGCGATGCATTAAAAACCGCAACTTATCTTCTAAATAGGGCTCCCTCTAAGGCCACTAACAATAAAATCCCATATGAATTATGGACGAATAAGAAACCGTCCCTAAATCATCTTCATGTATGGGGTTGTCCAGCAGAAGCTAGGCCTTATAGGCCTAACGAAGGAAAATTGGACGCTAAGACAGTTAGTTGCTACTTTGTAGGGTATGTCGAAAGATCAAGGGGCTATAAATTTTACAACCCGAAAACTAGAACGTTTTTTGAAACGGGAAACGCTAGGTTCTTTGAGAATGTTGAATTTAGAGGGGAAATTAGGAATAATAATTTTGAATTTAAGGAAGAGAAATCCTTTTCTATACCTCTTCCCTTAGTATTCCCAATTGAAAATCAAGTACTTGTACCTGAAATTCAAGAGGAACAAATTCAAAATATTGACTCCCCTATAAATATTGAACAACATGAAAATGTTGATCAAAATGAGGAAATTCAACAACCTCAAAATGAGGAAGAACCAGTGCCTTTAAGGAGATCCAATAGAGTTAGAAGAAGTGCCATTTCGGATGATTATGAGGTGTATCTTGCAGAGAATGAAGGACACCTAGGTTTAGTGGGAGATGAGCCTCTCACCTTCCATAAAGCCATTAAAGGTCCTAAATCTCATAAGTGGATCAATGCCATTAATGAAGAGTTAAAATCTATGAAAGACAACGACGTTTGGGATCTTGTCCCATTACCGAAGGATGTGAAACCGATTGGTTGTAAATGGATATTTAAAACCAAAAAGGATTCACAAGGTAATGTGGAAAGATATAAGGCTCGTCTTGTTGCCAAAGGTTTCACTCAAAAGGAAGGTATTGACTACAAAGAAACATTCTCTCCGGTGTCTTCTAAAAACTCCTTTAGGATCATTATGGCTTTAGTGGCACATTATGACCTTGAGCTTCATCAAATGGATGTAAAAACTGCTTTTCTCAATGGAGACATTGAGGAAACCATTTATATGAAGAAACCAGAAATGGTGGATGATTTGGAACAAACTAATCATTTAGTTTGTAAACTTAAGAAATCCATTTATGGGCACAAGCAAACTTCCCGTCAATGGTATCTCAAATTTAACCAAGTAATTCTTTCATTTGGCTTTGAAATGAATATTGGTGAAGATTGTATATACCATAAGTTCAGTGGGAGTAAGTTTATATTCTTAGTCTTATATGTGGATGATATTTTGCTAGCTAGTAATGATATAAACCTTCTAAAAGAAACTAAGAAATTTCTTTCAAACAAATTTGAAATGAAAGATCTTGGTGAGGCATCTTTTGTATTAGGAATCCAAATACACCGTGATCGCTCACGAGGTACTTTAGGATTATCACAAAAGGCCTATATAGAGAAGGTATTACAAAGGTTTAGCATGCAAAACTGTAAACCACATGACACCCCTGTCTCTAAAGGAGATAAATTCAGTCTCAATCAATGTCCCAAAAACAATTTTGAAACCAAGTATATGGAAAACATCCCTTATGCATCAGCAGTAGGAACCTTAATGTATGCTCAAGTCTGTACTCGTCCAGACTTAGCTTTTATTGTTGGGATGCTTGGTCGATACCAAAGCAATCCGGAGAGAGAACATTGGGTCGCAGCCAAAAGAGTGATGCGGTACTTACAAAACACCAAGGACTACATGCTTACATATTCAAAGTCGGATCATCTCGAGATCATTGGGTATTCCGATTCCGACTTTGCTGGATGCCAAGACAGCCGTAAATCAACGTCTGGTTATGTCTTCACATTAGCCGGTGGAGCCATTTTTTGGAGAAGTGCCAAGCAGACACTCGTTACTTCCTCCACCATGGAAGCCGAGTTCGTTGCTTGTTTCGAGGCATCCAATCAAGCTATATGGCTGCGTAAATTCACTGAGGGACTGCGTATTGTTGATAGTGTCGAAAGACCTATTAAGCTTTATTGTGACAATAGGGCAGCGGTCTTGTACTCCAACAATAACAAGAGCTCGTCAAAGTCTAAACACATTGACATTAAATTTCTTGTTGTAAGAGAGAGGGTACAAAATGAACAAATAGAAATACAACTTATTGGTACAAACTCTATGTTAGCGGATCCGTTTACTAAGGCGTTATCACCTTTAGTGTTTCACGAGCATGTTGCTCATATGGGTGTAACAACTTTTGATAACATTTAATATAGTGAGAGTTTATGTTGTTTTCTTCAATTTATTGTTCTATTATTATTTAAAGTTTGATCTCATTTGGTTAAGTTGGACTAGTTGGAAGAATATGTATATATTCATTAAGATCCATGCTACACATCCATACTTTTGATCTATGTCATTTAGTTGAATTAGTATATGTAATTATAGTGGGTTTAGTTGCGAATCAATTACAACGACTGGCCCTTTAGTTCTATACTTGTATGGCTAATGGACGAGATTGTTATAAGTGATAACAAAGTGCACATTTGGGTTATCATTTATGTTGTACTTATGATTTAAAGGAAGAAATTTGTTTAGCAACCCAAGTGGGAGATTGTTAGATCAATATGGCTTGCAACACAAATAATTTGGTACCTTCCATTAATAAAATCATAACTATGACATTAATATAAAGTATGGTCAAAATAGTCAATGTGTAGAATCCCTGAAATGTTATTTATCTATCTTTGATGGGCAAGATAGTAAATCAACATTGCTTTGGAAATGAATAGGTATGGTCCCTATTTGAAGTGTCACCATGTTTACTATATAAAGGCCCCTCCATCAAGCCTTAAACTTACTTGATTCTTACTTTCTCTCATCTAAATTATCTCTTCATTATTGAAAGAACTTTTGAGAGACTAAGAGACACTTTCATTTAGAAGATCATCTCCCTACATTATCTTCTACTTCATTCTTATTCTCCCTTCAAGACATCAAGATGGATTCAACAGGTATACATTTATTACATGCTTCCGCTTCATCTCTTCCTCTTTCTCTTACTTAAATATGAGTGTGGCATTCAGGGATTAAAATTGTTCTATCATTTGTATCCATCATTTTGTGATTTTCTTTTGTTTCCCTAGTATTGCCCCCTCCAAAAACCAAAAACCAAGTACGATACACCCAATTGCTCGGTTCAATCAATCTTTAAAATCATTGGAGAAGATACAAGCCTACAACCATCTTGTTGGGACAACAGTCTCTATTTAATTCAATAAATTTATTAAAATAAATTTAATTATGAATCACCGAAATTTATAGTGTAATACTTTTCTGTAATTTATGTAAAGAAAAAAACACATCAAAATTTATATGCCCTTTTTAAATAGTAAAAGACGATTTTATTTTTTTAGCTCAGCACCAACTTTAAGTGTTGATGAAAGAGTATACGGGGTAATCTAGTAACGCACATGATAAGAGTAATACGGGGTAATCCAGTAACGCACATTATAAACATTCATTAGTATGTTTATAAAAATTAAAGTGATACAACACTATTATGAATCACAATTAAGAATTTACGAGTATACGCAATAATTTTAGAGCTAGTCTTCCATGAGAACACATATATCCGTCTTTTCTATGAGACCGTTTTTTTGACCCACCCAACCGACCCATTGAACCAGATCCATGATCCATGGGGAATAACCTGCCACGTGGCAACCATCCATTGACCCAATTTTTTTATTTTTTTTTTAGTTTTTATATATTTTTTTCGGCTTTTCTGTCGTTTACCAAAAGTAATAGTTACCATAACTTAATGTAATGACTGTATACATATAAAGTAACATTGTTCATAAGTAAACGTAACACCTGTTTTACAAAAACAAAAGCTCGTTTTACCCATTTTTTCAAATGTAATACTAATTATTATTAGGTGTAACCCAAACAATATCTAAATGTAATTATCATTTATACTGAAATATAATAGTGCTTTTGCAAAAATATAAAATATTGTGTATTTTGATTTAATTTTTTGAAAGAAAGTAACATTTGAAAAGTAACAACTCATATACATGAATGTAATTATTTGTACAAGTAAATGTAACACTTTAATAAAAGAAATTATAACATATTTCTATAGATAATGTAATACTTTTTACATGTAATACTAATCAAGTGTTTTTAGCTCTAAAAATGTAAATTGTTGAATTATTACTTTTTCTATACATGTTTTACAATTATGTATAAACATTGTTACATATAAAAGTAACACGTTCGTTACATTTTAGTTGTAATAAGTATTACTTTTTGCAAACGAAGAAAACATAAAAAAAAAACACTATTACTTTTCTGTATATATGTATTATTTTTATGTATAAAAACTGTTACATATAAGTAACACGTTTGTTACATTTAGTTATAGTAACTATTAGTTTTGACAAACCGAAAAAAAAACCAAAAATAATAATAATATACATATTTTAAATAAAAAAAATTGGGGCCTGTGGGTCATTGATCCGGGTCATGGGTAAAAAATGACCGTCTATACTATAAAACGGGTCATGATGTTTTTGTCATAATTTTAAGGGTGTAAACAGTAACGGAGATGATAAAATATACTCCCTCCGTCCCTATTTACCTTACAAAAATTGCCATTTTGGGTGTCCCTATTTACATTACAAAATCCCAAAAAAGAAACTTTTAAACATTTTTTAAATAGTGGGACCCACTTGTCATACTCACAATAACTATCCACTTACTTTTCTCTACCCACTTTATCTCTCCCACTCAACTATCTACACTCACAACACATCAACTTTATAATCATTTTTTTAATCTTTGTGCAAAACCTCGTTTTTTAAAAGTAAATAGGGACGGAGGGAGTAACTGGTAAGGGAGCAAATGATGAAAAGGGTTTTGGTTATGTGGGTTGTGGCGTGGGAAGTCGGCATTAGCTGGATCCAGCATACCCGTTAACCTTTGTCGTGACTTGTCATCTAAAATGGTGAGATGGCATCGATAGCAGAACATGACATGCCATGTGCTCCAACCTCATTGGTTCACCCACCTCATTCAATCATTCATTCATTCATTCACAGTAAGTTTTGATTTTGATTTTGATTTGAATCGCGAATCCAATCAAAAGTGTCTCTTTTTCTCCAGAGATTTAAACAACAACAGTAATCACTTGCATGATTATTAATTAAGCGTCTCAGTTTTTCAAGAATTCACCCAGAGGGAGTTTGATAAAGAAAAAGGGGTTTGATTAATTTCGAATTTGCAATCCGTTACGCGATCGACTACTGTTTCAATTCAATTTTTTTGATTTTATTTACTGTTTTAAAGGGAGAGAGAGAGAGAGAGAGAGGATGAGAATTGGTAATATTAGTAGAGTTGAAAGGAGGGGGGAGGAACAAGGAAAGCAGCAAGAAAAGGAGGACCAAGATCGCCTCAGGCTTAACCTTTTCACCCAATTCAATCCTATTCTTATTTGGTGATCCCCAAATTTCATCAACTCAGAATTCAGGTCACGTCTTTCATCCACTTGCTTCACTTTTATTTCATTAAATTATTGCTCTTTACCATCAGCTAATTCAGTCAAATTCCCACAACAATTCTCATTTGGGAATTGGGTGTCTTTTCTTTTGTATCTATATTGAATTTGATCTTCACCCCTTTTTATGTTTTCGATTTCTGCAACTGGGTATGTAATATGTTTACAATGTACTTAGATTTATTTAACGACCCAATCCCCAAGAATTGGGTTTTGCATATCACCTCTGTTTGAAGGAAGACAAACCTCCCTCATTGTCAACTTTGTTTACATAGTGTTTCTTGACTTTCCTCCCAAGGCGATTTTATGTCTACCTATCAATATCCTTTCCCTTCCCAACTTTTCGTTGCTTCAATCTAACTTCTATACTTTTATGCATTCACTCTTAAGTTCTCATTGCTAAATTCTTTGTCTTGGGGCACCTCCATCTATTGTTTATCTTTCCTTAATATTTACTTTCTTACCCATGTGGTTTACTTTTGAGTAAGATGCACAACCCTTTGCTTCCATAAAAAATTATGGTGCTTAACTTGACTTGTTCCCCCCTAGTTTAGCTGTTTATTCATCTTTTTTCAAGCTCAAGTCAATTTATTTCCGCACGTATCACTGGAATTTCATTTATAATGTAAGAGACAGAGTTTGTGCTTTGTTCATAAAATAAGCCTAAATGCGTATTGGATTTGTTCAGGCTGTTTCTATCAAATTTCGTTTTGAGATCCTCTCTGGTGGTTTCTGGTGAATTGGATTGATGCGCAATGCAGAGATCACGTAAAGCTCTTCTCCATAGAAGAGCTTTGGTGAAGACCACTTGTGGAAGGAGTTACTTATATACAGCTTCTCTCTCTCTAGTTGTTTTCCTGTGGGCGCTTGTATTCCCCTTCAATTTGCTGATTGGCCAGGGTGATGGCTATAAAGGTTAGTTTCTATCGTGTTTTCAGTTTTATTATTTTCGATCTCCTCTTTTATACTCCCTCCGTCCCAAATGATCTTCACGTTTGACTATTCAAACCATTTAAGGATGTGAACACTTGATTCACTAGCCATGTTGTGTTCATGCACATTTAAGCCTAAATTGTAGAAATGGGATGAACTTTTTGGGACAATGAAAAATGACAAATGAGAAGATCATTTCGGGACAGTGGGAGTACATGTTTAAGGCCAACAACAGTTTGTTGATTCAAAATGCACGAATATTCAAGATAATAGTAACAATAGTGTGTGTTATTTACCTACTTTTATGAAAATCTTAAATGGGATATAGCCAGAAATTAATGCCTTACCAGATGAAATATGAGCTCAGATAGAAATTGTGAATATAACTTCTTCCCATTGTTATAGTACATTTTAAGCACTAGTCCACTCCCTGCAATTTTTAATTTTTTTTAAACCACAGGTCTTTCCATGTTCTTTCCTCGGTGCAAATATGTACCCCTCCGTCCCAAAATGAATGACTGAATTTGCTCAAGAGCAAATTCAGTCATTCATTTTGGGACGGAGGGGGTAGTACATTCTGCTTTACTTGCTCTGTTGGTTTTATTGAGGAAGTTGAAAGTAACTTTTTTGGTTGGAGTAACTATATCTCTTAAACACGACTTCTTTGTTTGCATGTAGATGGATCTGGAGAGCTTCCTGTTGGTTTAAGAACTTGGGATGATGTTAGCCTGGGTTCTGATAAAGGTGTATCATCCGCATCAGATATTGGCACATGCCCTCCTATGGAAACTGAATCCGAGGATACTGATGAGAATGCATGCAATAATCCGGCTGAAATGGAGAGCTTAAATGATGAACAACTAGCCAATGAGGGAAATGTAAATACAGTCTCTGCTACTAGTGTGGAAACGGAGGAGGAACAGTCGGATGTGGGTGCAAAATATGAAAGGGGGTCTCAGAAACCCGAAAGGTTACCTCGTGCTGTGCCTCTTGGTCTTGATGAGTTCAAGAACAAGGCTTATAATTCTAGAAGCACATCTATAAGTGGTCAAGTTGGCAGCATCATTCACAGATTGGAGCCTGGTGGGGCAGAGTACAATTACGCATCCGATTCCAAGGGTTCAAAGGTTTTGTCTTATAACAAGGATGCAAAGGGAGCTTCAAATATATTAAGCAAAGACAAGGACAAATACCTTCGAAATCCATGTTCAGTAGAGGATAAGTTTGTGATTGTAGAACTTTCAGAAGAAACCCTTGTCGATACCATTATGATTGCTAATTTTGAGCATTACTCATCTAACCTAAAGGAATTTGAACTTCTTGGCAGTTTAGTATATCCCACCGACAACTGGGTCAAACTTGGGAATTTTACTGCTGGAAATGCCAAGCATGTTCAAAGGTTTGTTCTCCCGGAGCCAAAATGGGTTAGGTACATCAAGTTGAACCTAGTGAGTCATTATGGCTCAGGATTCTATTGCACGTTGAGTGTCTTTGAAGTTTATGGAGTGGATGCTGTTGAGAGGATGCTCGAGGATTTGGTCTCTAACCAAGATAATAAGCTCAAGGCTGAAAAGCAAAAAACTGTCCCCTCTCAGAAAATGCCCTCCGATGGTGATCAGAGTATTGTTGTGGATGAAGTGGAATTGGAACAGTCTTTAGAAAACTCTGGTGGAGTTGCAGCAGTTGATGTGCCCAACCCAGTTGAAGAAGTCCGTCATCAGCACAGGATACCTGGGGACGGGGTTCTTAAGATCTTGATGCAAAAAGTTCGAATGCTAGATATAAATTTATCAGTTTTGGAGAGGTACCTTGAGGAATTAAATTCAAAATATGGAAACATTTTCAATGAGCTGGATACAGAGATGGCGGAGAAGGATGCCCTTGTGAAGAAAATCAGATCAGACATAAGGAATTTCTTTGATAGCAAGGAGGTCATGGTATGTATATCTATCAGAAATGGTTCATGTGTGTGTGTGTGTCTTGGCAGTTTCTGTTCTTATGTTTTACTGGTCATGCAGAGTAAAGAGATTGATGATCTTGTATCTTGGAAATCAGTTGTTGCCTTTCAGCTGGATAATATTCTCACGGATAATGCTATCCTCAGGTTGATTTCTTTTCTCAGAAGCATTCTTTATTAATCGATTACTATCTTATCTTTCAGTATTTTTGGTAAAGACTGCTCTACATACTGGATCAAATATCTTGTTCTTCTATGGAGTTTTGCATACATGTTTTACGTTTCCCGCTTCTAAAGAGAGAGAACTATAGATACCCGCAGGTATGGTAGATTTTATAATATGATAAAGCTTCGTGTGTGTGAGAGAGAGAGAATCTGCAAGCTGAATTTGTGAATAAATGGTCGAAATGCTAAAGTTGAGTGATGAAGCTTCAGATAAAAATATTACCAAAGGAAGGTAGAGAATTCTTGTAGTGCGTGTAAGGGGATTGGAGGCTGTTTTTGGGTGAAGAGATGAAAGCCAAAATGTTGCACTCACAAGTAGCTGATTTCCTGACATGTCTATACAGCTAATTCTTGAACCAAATACAAAGCTTATGCGACGAGTTTTTCATGCCACACGTAAATGGTAAATAAGGCCACTATCATATTACAGCAACCCCAAGTATAGAATTGGTACATGTACTACTTATAGGATACATTTCTTCTTTGGCTGCTTACTGGCAGTTGTACATAGCCATTGGATACTAGTTTTCTATCAGCCAGCCCCATGCTGAATGATAATGGTGTTGTGCTAACGAGTCTGTTTTTCTTTTTTCAGATCAGAGGTTGCAAAGGTACGGGAGAATCAGATATACATGGAGAACAAAGGAGTAGTTATCTTTCTTATATCCCTAGTATTTGGGTTTTTAGCGGTGGCAAGATTATTCATACATGTATTACTATCTTGTAGTAGAAGAAATAAATCCGGGAAATTTTGTAGGAGTAGTATAGAAACCTCCTGTTTTTTTCTTGTTTTCAGTTGTAGCATAATTATCATAATTATCTCATTATGATTTTTTGATGGCCTTATATACAAATATATACCAAGTGGTGTTTTGATGTTGCATGTATTTCTGAGCAAGTAGGCTACATAAATTACTTAGGAAAATCCTTGAGACAGAAGAAGAAAAACCAAGTAGATTAATTTCATCTGGAGAAAGGTAAACATGCCATTAGTCTACTTTCGATAATTTTCAATCAAGCTGCATACAGTATGTATATGAGCCTGGAAAGTAAAGTAGAATGGATCCATACATTCAAAGCTTTGAACAAAATCGCAGATGCCACTCCTCCCAATCACTCTATGCGTCGTCTCACCATTTGTTTCAGTAGCTTCCACCTCAATATCTTCTTACTTATCTGCATTTTCAATCATAAACCATCCATCTCTACCACCCTCAACCATACGTGTCTATGCACCATCAAAAAAAAAAAAAAATACTACTCCGTAATATTTATCTCCAACTCACCTTTTCACCTCTTAGCATTTGACGACCAAGTCCTCCAAGCCAAGACATCCCCGAATCAGATATAGATAAAAGGGATTTCTTTTTCTTCCACCATTTTCTTAAATCAATCCCTTGAACTGGCAATATTATCATGTTACTGAAAAAACTCACACGACGTCTGTCGCTCATACCTAAAATTCATGTAACCTTCAGAAATACGTTGACCCCATCCTCAACATGAAAGCTATTCATTTGAGGTCTAAACTCTTCTCAATCAAATCCAATCATATGTTATATTTTGCAGCTTTCAAGGAGCATCCATCAGTTTTGCAATACTCCACGAATTTCACGAATCAGCAATTGGGAGTTGTCAACAAGACACTTGCTTTCACACAAAATGTAGCTACACAACTCATGCCTAGGTGCAGGGCAAAGTGATTCTAGTTGAGTCAGAGGATCACTGATCTCATTTTCACTGCACAACTTTCTTGCCGGTAAGACATGATTAAACCAGAAGTCAGATAGAGCTACATTCAATAGATTCCAATATTCTACATCCCTATAGAACCTAAATAAACTGCTCCCAACAGGAGTCCAAACATAAAAATCCATCCAGTCCCGGTCCAATATTTCCATCAACCCTTGAGCTTGAGGAATATAGTGTAGAGGAACCCGCGACCATGGGGAAGCCTTGCTCATGTCACCACTAAAAAAAGGGCACTTTATTTCCAGCACTCCTCGAGAAGGCAACCCGTAGAAAAAATTGTCAACTACCCCATCCGGTGAAGCTGCAAGCCAGTCTGCTTTCTGATTCATCTTTTCATAAACCTGGAATTCAGGAAACAGTACAGAATTACCCGTTATCAGTTTGTATCTTTCAAGTGCCTCCTCTTCTTTGATGTTGTTCCAACAGGTAGCAAGGTTACCCGTAAATGGTTCAACAGATCCAATCTTCTCTAACCAGAGCTGGACTCTCCGGTGAGGCCAAAAACCAACAGCCAAGCCGAAAGTGCTTGCCGTCAGCTTGTTCCTTCGCAAATCTTGCCAATCTTTGAACCAATGTCGAAAACTACTTGATTGAAGAACTGGGTGAGCGCAACTGCTGTAATTATGAATTCTGGCAGTAAAAAAGGCAGTACCTATTTGTTCTGAAATTATCTGGCTGCACCAACTTATTCTGACTTTACAATTTGGAGCAATCTTGAAATAATTTCTGCAGTTCACTGAATGATAAGAATAGATTCCAAATTAGCTTAAAACGTAAAAGAAAGAAAGAAAAAGGAAAGCAAAAGAGATCCACTAAACTTTAAAGAGTAAGGCTATTTAATCCTAGTAGTTGGCGATCAAAGTTGGGACATACAAGATTCATATGGAACAGCCACCATAAAAAAAAAAAAAAATAAAAATAAAAAATTGTAACTTGTCATGAACCCAACTCAAGAACCCCAAGAACAAATATAACCTAGCTATCAAAGACAGAATGAGAAAATCAATACCCAAAATTTCATACTAACTGATAAGAAAAAGAATCACAGAATACCCAACTCAAGAAGGCAGATTGAGAGCAATGTCAAACGATTGAGAGGAGTGAGAAAAATAAAAACCCAACTTTTAATGGAGTAACTATTAAGCAGAAAATATAAAAAAAAAAATACAAACTCACTGGAATAATTGGAGCGGAAGGCAGAAATGAAAAGCATCAAGCATCCGCCTCAGACCAACTCTTAAACCCTACTACACACGCCGGAGTTGTTAAAACCCAAAACCCTTGCCCTCTTTTGTTTCTCAAAACCCGTTAAATTATTGGGTATACCCGACAGTGGGTGTCACAGAAATTGAGTCCTAGTTACTGTCTGCAAATTGAATATTTGGAGAGAGATTTAATCGAGGTTGGTTGGGTTTGTACTCCACAGTCTGGCTTTAACGACCGGAGCGGAAGCGGAAGTGGCGGCCGGAGATGAGCCTGGTGGGAGAGAGGGAGGAGGGGACGAATTACGAAAACGTGTGTTCGGGGGGTGTTTGTCTGTCTGTGTCTGGATTAAGGGTTCAAATGTCTAAAGCTGGAAAAGTGATTGGTGTGTGTTAACTTAGAGTTTATTAAAGTTTAATAGTTGGCGGGTAGATTTAGTATTACGGGTGGGTATGTTACTCAAAACTTGTGATGTAAAGCTGCCCCATACTACATTAACTACTTTCTCTTTTTTTTTTTTTTTTTTTTTTTTAGCAGACGATAAATTCTATTTCATTCACAATTAAAAAATAGATGACACTCCACAAAGGTCGGAGGTTCATCCTAAATTTTAATAGCAATTCCAACTCCTAACCTATTACAACGACAAATCCAATCTAAATTTTGAGATGTTCGGATTCCTTTCCAAGTTGACTTGGACACTACCACAATTCGACATTCAAGAAATTCCTCATCGTATAAGATATTGCTGAACACTTCATATGCAGAATCTGGGTTGACGAGAAAACGTCTACCAGCAATCTCAAAATCGACGAACAATCCTTGTGCGGTTAAAACATTGGCATCCACTTCATTGTGAGAAGATATAAGAATCATCGCACTTGCAAAACTAAAAAAAAAAAAACAACAAACACAAGAAATAAGCAACGGCTCTCACGAGGGAGAGAATACAACGACTCTCACAAAAGGAGATAATTTTATTTTTGAAAACAAACAAAAAATAAAAAATCACTCTTAATTTAAACTTCAATCATTGAATTTCTTCAATGATTAATGTTTAATTGAAGGAATGAAAACAAATCAAATTAAGTTTAACAAACAAAGAAGAAAAAGATTCTTGAAGTATTGGATTGGATTGATGGGGATGAACTTGTTATTGTCGAAACCATAAAAGTTTGTTGAAGTATTGGATTGGATCGATGGGAATGGAGTAAAACTTTGTTGTAATATCATAACACAAAACACAAACAGAAATTTGAAAATGTAACTCTAAAAACAAAAACAATTAAAAGGGCAATGTTAGGGGCACAAAAAAAGTTCACAAAATTGTGGATACAAAATGAGGTGACAATATTTTATTAGTTACATCGATAGTGAACCCGACACACTCTAATAAAAAATACCAATAAAATCTTGATACATCATTTTGTAAACCAAATATTGTGGCACTTTAATACTAGGTTGGTCCTTCATTTCGAAAAAATAAAATAAAATAAATACTAGGTTGGTCCTTTTATTTATTAATCTACGTATTTAATATCCTATTCAATTTGAATCTGTCTATCTATCTATCTTCCATTCTATCTTCTTCTACTACAGTAATTAAGGATAGTCAATGTTACTGATGGTTCCGCCGGCGACCGCCACCGTTAGTGGAGATTCATTTTCATCTCCGTCGTCTGCAGAATCTAACTTCCGTCAGCTTGATGATGTCTTTCTGCAGGTACTACCCTCTCTATTCTATGTATCATTTCTGTCTCTGTGTTTGTGTGTGTATTTTAATGGTGCTACTAGTTCAACATTTGAATCTCGCTGATTGAATTTATTTATACTCCCTCCGTTCCAAAATGAATGTACACAAAATTTCAAATTTACTCTCGTTGGACGTTCATTTTGAAACGGAGGAAGTACTTGTTTTAGAAATTATAATTCAATAATGGCCCCAATTTTCTTCCTGTCAGTTGATGTCTATGCGAGGGTTAAAACCAACATGCTATTATTAATCCCCAAAAAGACATTTTTAGTTAAAGTCTCACCCCCCCTTTTCAGTTTGCCCCCACAAAGAAAATTTGGCTAATTTTTAAATAAAGACATTAACTTTAGCCCAATTTCAACAAGGCAGAAGTATGCAAAATTGATGCCAAATGAGACTTTTTTTCTTCGGGGTATGGAGGGAGTATAATCGAAGAAGCCATCTAAGTGTTTTGATTCTTAATTACTAAAGATACTTTTGACAAATGGGTAATTACTATGCAAAATTTTGAAACTTCTTTCAGTTTTTGATGGTTTAGCTTATTAGTGTACTTATTATTGAGATGGATCCAAATGGGTTGTTTTTTCTTCAAAAACCTTTAAGGTATGTTTGCCTACTCAATACCAAGCCATGACATTGGAATTGGAAGAGCGGTTTTCGCTCTTTATAATTCATTATGCTCTTCTGATTTCAATGCCAAGGCTTGGAATTATGGTTGTCCAACAGACCATTAAATTTGCAAAGACAATGGACCAATATGCAGTGTTTGGCATGATTTTGGCATGATATGTGCTCTCGGTTTTCCTCTTAACTCCTTCCTAGTTTTTGTTTTTGTTTGTGATTTCCTGATTTATTTTTTAACTTCGTAATGGTTTAGACACAAACGAGAATATGGTTGGGAGAAGTGCTGCACACAAGATTTGATGAACAACTTGATATTAGTGATTTACTTTCTGATGGGGAGCTATTGTATGTTCCACTTCTCTAATCTCAAACGTAGTTTCTGATTCTTTCAAGTGCTTTTGTATTTCAATGCTCTTGAATATGCCGTTCATAATATCAAATATCCTACATGAATTTATTTACTTTACATTTTTTTTTTGGCATGGAATGATTTATACATCTACGCAATGCATTTTAAAGTGTACCTCTCGATGTTCGTAGATAATACTATCTATGTACCGTGGAAAGTCATTGGAAGAGGTAACTTGTATAACTGTATTATCACCACGCCACGGTTTTAGTAGTACATATATAAAATACCCTTCATGGACACACTATGTAATTGTCCATGATAGGTTATAGGTTACTTCAGTAACTTTGTTGGAAAATAGACACTCGTTCAGAGACAAACATTTTTTGAGAGTGCACATTCATTTAGGAATGGATAGAGTATCACTTATGATACCCTTTTCCAGTTGAGTATGACTTATAGTGTTTTTTTATAAACTAGTGTTACACCCGTGCATTAAACGAAGTAACAAATAAATTTGAAAATTTAAAAAGAATAAAAAAAATTATAAAGAACATATAATAATTCAAGATTTTCTTTAAAGAACACTTATTTCAACAAAATTATATCAGAAGCTCAATTCTTCCATAGCATAACGGGGCGGGGTTGCGCGCGAGTCGTGTTAATCTCATTCACGATGTTTCTAGTTTCATTTGTATGCTTTCACTCTTTGTCGCATAATATTTCGCATGTGAAGGGAATTAAAGGGCTCCAACCTAATAATTTGCTTTGGGGCCCAAATTATACAGGATCGGCCTTGGTAGACCATATATTTTGAATTGAAAGGAATGGTACTTATTAAAATATTTTGTACTCCCTCCGCCCCATTTCAAATTACAAAAAAAGGTTATGCAGGAGAATTATTGAAAAAGTTAAAAAGGTGATGTGTTGTGAGTGTATATAGTTAGGTAGGAGAGAGAAAGTGAGTAGAGAATAGTAAGTGAGTAAGTTTATGTGAGTGTGACAAGTGAGTCTCATTGATAAAAAAATATTATAAACTTTCTATTTTAGGCTTTTTGCAATTTTAAGTAGGACACCCAAAATGACAAATTATGTAATTTGAAATGGAACGGATGGGAGTATAATTGAACACGATAAAAAAATTATTGAAATTTACATTTTAAGTAGGAGATACTTTTACCTTCATTTTTATTTCAATTGCTATTTTTTGTTTCTTTGGTTTAATTTTCTCACTATCCATGGATGAACAATTTTTGTAGGCTTAAGAAAGAGGAATGAATGAGAAGTTAAATCTAGGTGAGTAGGTGAAGTTGGGAATTTAAGAGGAGAGGGGAAGGTAAAATTAAAAATTAAAGGTTCATTAACCTTTGCTCTAGAATCATCATTGTTTTTTTTAGGGAAAACACTTGTGCTTGATGCACTTGAGCTTTTACATGTGTTTAGATACATCTATCTCCCTATGGTGTTTCAATCAAACCCAATATACCCACCATGAGAGAGACTGAAAAAAGTTCTTAGTAGATGGAATTTCCATCTTTGACCGTGTTCAAATGAAAATTTTATTCTTGTCCCTACAAAACATAAAGGGAACCTATTTTTTTCTTTATGTTCATAAGTAAACAGATGATTATATGCTCAGACGGGCTGGTTGCCTAAGAGCCGAGGCCTTCGAACGAGATTATGCTCAGACCTGCCCATTACTATGGAACATGTTTGGTTGATTTGATTTTGAAATTGGTGATCACATAAATTTATCTGCTACTACTGAGTCTGAGATATATCATGAATAAGATTTTGCAAAATTTCGCTCATCTGTTAAGAAGACAGACAAGTTCCTAAACCCAAAAGATTTGCGACTTCAAAGTCCACCTTGGCTTGAATCTTCTAATTGCTTCTCACGACAACCCAACTGATTGAGCATTGTGAATATTCTTGGAAGCCCACCTTATCGTTCCCGAGAAGACAAGGTTCATACATCAACATATAATACCTTTCCACTTACCTTCCTTGTCAGAAAAGGAATCTAGCTATTACAAATTTTGATCATACCCAGGTAGATTGGGACATTTGGTGTTTTTCTTGTTCAATTGGCATAGATGCGGGTACTGTACTTGGTGGCAGAGTAGCTTGATGATTAGTGGTTGTTTTATTGGGGTAAACAAGGTCAGTACTATGAACACAATGCCACAGGTGTGCAAGAAAAAAAGTTATATTTTCTCTCAGTTAGCAGCAACGTTGTCAAAACCATAAAAGACCTTAAAAAGCACGAGCCTCGAAGGACTATTGTTAATGTGACATCTTTCTGCAGGTATAGACAGTTGATGCACTTGACATTGGCAAAGGATTGCTCTAACTTATACTTCTTCCTCCCAAAAGACTGTCTTGTTTGACTTTTCTCACAGGTTAAGAAATATCAATAATTAGAGTATATTTTCACATTTTTCTGAAGTGCCTTTATATCATAGAGCACATTGCTGCTACTTAATTAGTGAGTCAGAAAGAAATGAAAATAAGATATTTTATGAGGTGTGTAGTACAATATTTTCAAAATAATGATTCTTCCACTATTGGGAGGGGCAGGTTTTTTGTGAAAATAAATAGTTGCCAAAACAGTTATTTTGGCATGTAGGGAGTATAACATGATACAAAGGGAAAAGGTTGCATGCATAGCTTACTGTTGATATCTTCGTGAATGGCTGATGATCTTATCTAAAAAGGGCATCCACTTATATGGAAACATTATATTCATTGGTGTATTTGAATTTGTTTTTGATGATATGAACTTTCTTTGCTTTACAGGTGTGATGTCTCTAAAATGTTATGGAATATGTTGTTGGTAAAGTTTGTGGAGCCAAGACATGTTAAAATTAATACACAGATACCAAATGACTCCAGGAAGAGCAGTGGGAGATATATGCCTTATTCTAATGTTGATTCATTTTTGAAGGTACTTGCAGAATGAATAATTGTCCATGTTTCTGCTGGAGTTATGAAGGTGTTTGTTATTGTCCTTTTGACAATCGCATAAACTCTGTGGTGCTACTTGAGACCAATATAGGAACTTTCCAAATACCATCTTATAATGAGATTCAGCAACTGAAAGTAATGACTGCCTAGAAACGATAATTATGCCAAAAGTCATAAGCCAGGATTTAATACATAAAAGAAATTGATTGCGACTCACGATTATATTTGTTGAGAACTAAAATTGTTCAAGAGTAATTAATGTTCTCTTCTTTCCCTTTTCTCATTGAATCAGGTATGCAAAGTATTTGGATTGGATGGTATCGATCTTTTCTCTCCATCCGATGTTGTTGAGAAAAGAGACACTCGAAAAGTTTGCATTTGCATACGATCTCTCTCAAAGAAAGCCAGGTCTAAGCAATTAAATGTAAGGAAATTGTGCGCAGACATGCCTCTTTTATGTCATCTTTTCTTAGGAATCTAGAAACACAATATCACTTTAATCTTTCATTAAGTGATAGACAATGCAGAGCTCAGTAAATTATTGGTTTTATGCTTTTAAGTCGTGACAAAAAACTATTCTTGTTTTAGGTTCCTGACTTTGACATTGTCACCTATACTGTAGCCATGCCTACAGATATAGTGGGATGCATCCGGAAAAGCTTGGAACTATCCCAGCAGTTGGCATTTTCAGATCCGATTGCCTTCCATGCTAATACCAGTCATCCTATTCAGCTTGATGAAGATTCTATGTCCAGTTCGTTTATGGATAACGAATCTTATGGGTCAAACTCAACACCAGATACTTCTAAGTATGAAGGTTTGAGCAGTTACCCTGATAACAGTGATGATGGTGAAGTATCCTCAAAGATCAGCATGAGCTCATTGTTAAGTGGTCGAGTGCTGCAGTTTGATTTTGATGCTAATCGTGACGAAGAAAATCCCAGAACTACCAAACTATTTCGTACTGAATTTCCCTATTATGAGGCTGAAAGCGTGGAGAATAGAACAGCAGAATTTTGTAAGGTGCAAGATGTGTCTAAATATGAGAGGCCCTTGCATTGTACTATCCTTGATACAGAGGAGTCTCATATTGGACTGGAACTTGAAAGTTGTGATTTATCTGTTGAGTCTCTTTTACCGTTTAAGAATGAGAAGGGTTTATACAGCTCAATGTGCGAGGGCGTCGAATTAGTAGATAATCGAGTTGACCTGACCAAAAGAGATTCAGTAGATGCTTTGTGGGTAAAGAATAAAAACATGATTGTTACAGCGAATGACCTAGAACTTGAGGGTGAAGTTAGAGATAATGACAAAGCGGTCGTGCGTGCCAGATTGGTCAATTCTGATCCTGATATTAAAGAGCTTGCAGTCATACATTTTCCAGAAGATTGTAATAATAATCATGTGGAGAGAACAAGTAAGGATTCAAATTGTAAATGCAACTGTTGTCTTAGTACCCTCCAGCTCCAATGCACAACATCCCAGGATATTTGCAAAGAAGGTGGTAGTCAGAGACCAGAGACTGATGTTGTTGCAAATCAGTGTGAATGTTGTGATACCTGCTCAAATGACATGGATAGAACATGTCATCAAGCATCCCCTGAAGATGGGAGCAGGGATTTACTTTCTAGTACAAATGAGGTGGGTACCAAAGGTAACCTCTTGGGGCCGCTGCTCAAGACAGTTGCTAAAGGCACAGCCTTTATTGGACTTGTGTTTTTGCTTCACCTCAGGTTAGTCTTGCTCTTGTCCCTTACTCGGCGTGCCTTTTCACTTTGATGTACCTTTTCCTGTGTTGTCGTTAAGCTTAAATGGCAGGATCGGAAATGATAGAGAAAGAGAAGGCAAAGGTGGTGAGCAATCAAGTAAGGAGAAAAAAGATGAAGGTGGTGAGAATTCAAAGAAAGACGAACTTGGTGAGAAATCAAGTAAAGAGGAAAAGGATGAAGGTGGTGAACAATCAAGCCCAGTTTAGAAGAAGTTGTCATCACAGAACGGAAGAAGGGGAACAAGTGAGGTTTATCCTGCTGACAAGTTAAAACTGGGGGATTAGACGTAGTAGTTGTACACGCAATGGTTTCAAAACAGCAGAGTGCAGACTCTAGCTCGATAGCACAAGGAGTCATGGTCATGTCACAAAGTTCATCCTTACTCGTAATCAGATGAGGGCCACATGTAATTTTTATGGGTTGAGGATGAGTGCCTTTGGTAAATACATAACTCTTATGAATTTTTGATAGTGAAATGAAGATTTTCATTAGCAGAATATCGATGTTATTCACCAACATTAAGGGTGAAAAAATGAAGGCAAATTTTCATCAAAACTACATATTTTGATTTCACTGGATACTTGCATATAGTTCATAGTGATGCTTGACAGGTTTGCCCTCTTATTTCTCAGGAAGTACAACAGAGCTGTGTAGCTATAACGTAGTACGCCATCCTTCCCAAAATGATTGTCCATTTTTGTTCTTGATCAAGAACAAAACGCTATCTCACAGGCTCACTCGTTTTGGATCCTTTGCTAAAATAAGATTCTTGGTTCCTATGAATCATCAATTATATCATCTGCAGTTTCAGTGTATGCCAAAAGGCAAAAACATTGAAATTATGGAGTATATAAGGGAATGGACACGTAAACTTTCCATTTATACTTTTTCACCCATTATGAATTAAGATTTAATTACAAAGGATGTTTTATCCTGTTTTTGTTTTACTGCATACACATAATATTCACCACCTACAATACCTCCTTCTCAAGTTTCAACACAGCCATGAACGCCTCTTGAGGTACATCAACTTTACCGATTGACTTCATTCTTTTCTTCCCCTCAGCCTGATAAGAACAACAGAACACAACAATATGAACCAATAATTAGGTAGGACATATCCCATGTTTCTTGAGACAAAAGAGAATAGACACGAATCAAGAATCCGTGATTTTATATTAATAGCCATGAAACTGTGTATACTGACAAGTGGATTTTCAAGATGACGCCTAACTCTTTTACTACTTTAAGAACCTACACTCCGCATGCAGAATTTTAAAACATGGAAATGGCCATATGCAAACAAGGATTTCTATCCAGAGTGGAAAAAAAGAACAATAATGCATGTCTGACAAATGATGCTCCCTCCAATATTATACAGAGAGGAAGGATCTTTCATACTAAGGTATGACACTGAGATTTGAGAGGGACAAGTTGCTGGCTAGCTAATCATCAGCTTGAGCTTGAAGGTTGACACCGCCCTCATGCATACTTTGTTTGCACAGATTAACAGCCAAATTAAGGTTAAAAGGTATTGCTCAATGATTTCCACTCATGTATGCAAGGCAACCTTGTGTGAACTACAATGAAAAAACTGGCGTTAAGAGAATGGATGTCTTACATATTAGTCTACGATTAAGGATTTTGCACGGCCACTCACTCTAAAACTCTAGCCTTCATTCAACAATAACAATTTCAAACCTTTTGAAGGAAACAAATTCAAAGGTTTTGCAATCAAGGGGGAGATCGATGACGTGAGAAGAGGGGGAGGATTGGTGCTGTGTGTTCGAGCAGGGGAGGAGGCGTGACGGACTGGTAAGGGCGTGGGAGAGGGTAGGGGACGGTTTTTGACATGTGAGGATGGGAATGTTTCCCTGCATAGAGATGGCGGAGGTCGCCATCGCCGTCGTTAGAGGTGGCAGGAGAAGGGCCAATGGAAGAGAATAAGAAGAAACGTAGAGAGAGATAGAGTGGTTGAAGTTTGGTTTAATTTAAGGTCATTTATCTATTTACAATTATACCCCTTATACTTCCACCATAGTTGTTAAAGGCGTCCGCCTGCCTCGCCATTTTGGCGCCTTGCGGGGTCTGCCGCTTTTCTGATTTATGGCGGTCAATTTTCTTGCGTTCTTTTTTTTTTGAGTTGCAAACCTGCGCCCAAACCCAAATTGCGACCTGCGGCTTGCGACCCACTGTGACGGCGACGGCTCCAATCGAGACTTTTCAACGCACGGCTCTTGAAATTCGTATGGTCTCTGTTCTCATCTTATTTTTCTTTTTCTGAAAGCCGTTTCTCAGCCTTTTCTTATTTAATTGTTTTCTTTCTTGCAGTTCTTTATTCTCTTTCTTAATTTTTTTTTTTTTTTGTTTCAATCAATCGTGCTTTGTCTTTCTCTAAAATTTGATGTTGAGTATTCTTACTAATACTTTGTTTAATTCATTATACTCTTCTTTATTTCTAATTCAAGTCAACATCTCTTTTTTAATTTCGACTTTCTTATTTCAAAGAAAGTGCAGCATTGCACTATTAATTTATTTTTATTTTTTCTGAAAATCTATCTTCATTAAATTCCAAGTTTTGTTTTAAAGATTGCTAGTCCTTCCGTCTCATATTAATATTTAAATATATCTTTTAGGGGTCTAAATTATGTTATGATACTATTATTTAATGTTTTATTTTAATTCATAACACAATTTAATCTTTGTTCATATGTTGCATGTAACTTATATTTTTTTAAATATTTATTAATTTTTTGTATTATTTTTCCACCTTGCTCGCTTTTTTGCCGCCTTTCGCCCTTGTTCACGTACGTATCGCCCGCCTTTCGCCTTTAACAACTATGACTTCCACATCAGTAAAATTATAAGGTATTAAATTTTACTATATACACTTTTATCCCCTATATTTTTATGTCAACCTCAAGTGTTAACAAAAGGATGACATAGAACATTAAGTACGCAGGTTAGTGACCAAAAAAAAAAAAAAAAGAGTTGGTGACATGTACGATATAAATTTTGGTTGTTATCGTTAGTTTTTTAACAATCCATCTATTTTTACACCACATTGCAACGAAATTACAAACTTAGGAATCAGATTTGAACATTTACATATTCGATAACCAATTGCAACAAAGTGTAAAACTCAGGTAACCAAATTGCAATTCACCATTTTTACTTATTAGTTTTTATAGTCAACACAAGTGAACTTTGACCAAACATTGATGTCGATCTAATCATCCTAGTGAAATTCTAAAAATTGTAATTGAAAATCAGTAAGTGATTTACCAATATCATTTTTTATAATTTCATTGTGATCACTAAATTAACACCAATGTATGGTCAAAGTTAACATGTGTTGACCAAATAAAAAATCAAATTTGGACAATCGTTTCGAGACAGAGGGAGTATCATTATTCACTAATATAATAATAACCATTGGGTGTCAGGAGGATATCACAATAGTAAGAAATGGGTATTGCATAATACATTTGAACAAGAAAAAGTGAGAGAAAAACAACGAGAAGAAATCACCTGTTTCTTTAGCAATTTCTTTTTCCTCGAGATGTCTCCACCTACATGATGAATAAGGTAATGTGTGTACAAAACGTTAAGGACTAATAAATTTAGTTCTATCTGAACCAGTTTTACAAGAAGTGAAAGATGCAAGATACCTTATCCACAAAAAGGTGCTATATGATGAAGAAAAGAGGTAAGAACCCATAAGCATCTGAGTATTTTCAAACTATTGATGTCGATCTTCGGGGTCTTAAGATATACTCCCTCCACTTTTTTTATATGTTAATTTTTTTCCATTTTGGGTGTCTCATTTGATTGTTCACACACATAAAAGGATATTTTATATAATTCTTTATTCAATGTGGCTCACTTGCCATGCTCACAACAACTATCTCACTCACAATTCCAACCCTACTTACTATACTCACAATACCCACTCAACTACTAATATTTAGCACTTCTCCTCATAACTGTGTTTTGGTCAACGTGTGAACAGATAAAAAAGACGGAGGGAGTACTGCACAACCAAATGACGCAGGAAACTCTTTTTGGAGGAGCACCTGATTGAGAAGAAATATTAAATCCTTACTCACCGTAGCATTTGGCTAGGACATCTTTTCTGATTGCGGACAAACTTTCACTAGCAATCACTTTAGCACCTATGCATGCCTGATGTCAACAGACGTGAAAGGATAAATATGATATCACCAACATAATTTAGTATACATTGGCAGAGCATGGATAAAAATAAAACCCCGTTTTATCATACAATTTCAATAGTTTCTTTATCCGATGTCATTGCACATGTAGAAAGAGGCAAATCATGGCTACAAATAAAGGTAGAAATTTATCATGCTGTTCATTTTTAATATTTATTAGATTTTTGCTCCCCTTTCACGTGGACTACCCAAACCCTAGTTTTCTTGATATATTAGCCCTTTATTTTGTTTCCCCTGCATCTGTATAGGTCCTTCATTGCTGTTCATATTGTTTTGAAATGATCTTTGAGGCAATGAACCTGATTTTGTGTCTCAAGATCATCACAGCTGATTTAAAGTGCACATTTCAAGTCAAAAGATTCTCAAACTTATATACTCCCTCCGTCACAAAATGTATGTCCGAAAAAGTTTCAATTTTGCTCTTGATTTAAGAGCAAATTTGAAAGTTTTTCTGACATTCATTTTGGGACGGAGGTGGTACATTCTTTGTGAGTATTAATGATTAGCATGGGATTAAAAATAGGTGTGCATGTCTATGAGTAGATTTCCAGGAATGTTTACTGCAATAACTCCATCAGACAATGATAACTATTAGAACAACGAACTTGAAATGTTTACAAGAATATATAAAAAGCTTGTTCACGAGACATTGATGTAACTCTTTTGCCGTAGAATGTAATTTCTATTATGAAAAAAGAAAGAGAAAGCCAATACTAACGGAAAGTGTGTAAATAGTTATGGATGTATAGGGTTTTCGCAGTAAACTACAAATGATCTAAATTCAAGAAATTTCTGAGGCCCAAAAAGGTCAAATAAATTCAATAAATTTCTGAGACCCCAAAAAGGTAAATTAGATAATAAAGAAAATAAGGTGTAAGCAGAACCACTACAGATAAAGTTATTAATCAAAAAACAAACAAACAAACAAAAAAGAGAGAGAACAACATAGATTATGTCTTCAGGCACTTTCTGAATATGATAACAACTATGAGCTAAATCGTTTACCACAAACAAGTGGTAAAATAATTAACTGGAGAATACCATCATCTATGATAGGAAGTGACTATTTTGACAAACTATTGGACATCTCAATCATTTCCTGGTGAATAATCAGGTACAAAAAAGATCACTCTTACCTGGATTGGTACTTTGAACATTTGTCTCGGGATAAGTTCCTTTAACTTCTGAGTCAATGCCCTCCCAACAGAATATGCCTAAAAGAAGTAGCAGCGGAGTTACTACTTTTTTAAACATGAAGACTTGTAAACTACTACAATTAATAAACAATTATGATTGTGGGGGTTCTCAATTGCTCAATATGGAGTAATAAATAATAATATCCAAGTCACCAGAGAAATATGGAAGTTCTCAATTCTTTAATATGGGGTTTTTTGTCCAGCTATGGACCTCAAACGTGTTCCATCTCCATAATTATGGTAAAGACCTCTTGTGAGTTAGGAGCAAAAATATAATTGGCTCAAACGACACATCTGAACTAGTAGTTGGACACATGTAATAAGATGCCTATGGAGTTACAGAGGTAGGACTCGATCCTCACACATTCATGGGCATGATTGGCAGAAAGCTGCCTTTAAGGTCAATTACTCATGATTATGGAAATTATCATGGTGATAAAACAACCATCAATAAGCTTTTGCAGCCAGGATTTACCGAGGAGGAAGTAAGCACTTGTATAGATAATAACTATGTAATGTCTTGGGTTCGTAGTATCTTGTTTCCATTTGCTTCATGTAGCATTCAAGTGCACCCCCACTGGTCAGGATGCCCTTGGAGAGGCACCTTGGTCTATATCCCTCCACATGAGAGAGGTTCAAATGGTGACAGGGTGTGTTAAGCTCGATATGTATCATTGGCTGCTTCTCAAACAGTTGGTCCCCCATAATGGGAATGGTAATTTCTATTTTATCAAACACTGTACTCCCTCCATCCCAAAATGAGTGTTTTCATTTAGCTGACATTCTGAAAATGTTTGCCTTTTATAAAATTTGATGGCAAAGATGCATAAATATTCTTCCCATCCACTTACTAAACCTTTTTGCACGTATAAAATGAATAGTGATTTTTTTGTTAGTAAAAACTCATTTAGGGACAAAGTGTTTTACAGAACAGACGTTCATTTGCTGTTATGAACTGAATTTAACAAGATTTAGGTACCTTGTCTGTGTGTACAATAGTTGACAACGGTTCCGCCTTATCACCATTAATCATAATATCAAGCTTTATCAGTGGATTTTCCCTATACCTGATACCCACAGAGTATTAATTGGGAACAAAAGCAGCATATCATACAATCAACAAGAAAATCAGCCTGTCTTCAACTTTTACAGGTCAGGTTGAGGCAATTATGGCAATGAAGAACTTTAATATCAAGATGTGTACTTCTACCCGATAAAAGAGTACTCCATGCTAGCATAGCCTTTACTTCTTGACTTCATCTGATCGAAGAAATCACCCACCATCTGCAAAATCAATTTTGAGTTTTGTTGATGAAAGCATTAACTACAGAAGTTAGGATGAAACAAACCACTTTTCAGAAAGTAAATTAAAAAAAAAAAAAAAAAAGGCAAAGTCCAAGTCAAGTCCACCCAATGCGAAATTTCTGAAGCTACCTCAGCTAGTGGTAATTCATAGGTGATAGAAGCTCTGTCCTCAGTTATGAATTTCATTTCTTTAAACACTCCTCGTCGTTCTTGAGAAAGTTCCATAAGGGCACCAATATAATCTTTTGGGGTCAGCATCTCAATCTATAGTCAGCAGTCATATAATTATCAGTTCCATATTTCAACTGTAAAATTTCATTAAGCATGCAAATGAAAAGGACCGGAACTCTAGGTATACCGAGCTACCTTAACAAATGGCTCCTCAATTGATTTCCTTTTTCCAGCTTCAGGAAGTAACGATGGATTAGAACACTCAACCTAGTTCAACGGGAAAAAATGAGAGCAGAAATTGATGGTAAATGGCATGAACAGTCCCTAAAATGAATACCGAAACCCAGAAAAAGAAGAAAAGGGTGCAATGGTGAATTGCAGATAGATTATTAAATACAACACTGATAAATCCACAAAAAATAACCACCACTGCACTGGAAGTAGAGACATCAGACCAGGAAAACTTAACTAGCATAATCTCATGATTACTATTCTCTACCCGAGTTCTTCTTTAAAGATTAGTTTAAATTTCGTTCCATCTGAATTTGAAATTCTGAAAGCGGATAAATCCTGCAACTTCATCGCACACAATTTCAGTAATTACGAATAGGGTACTACACCAATACAAATGCTCTAGGACTTTAAACTTAAGGGTGGCTTTCTTGAAGAGTACCGTGGTAATATCAAAAAGGATTTTAATGCTACAAGATAATAGATAACAGGGACTAATGATGATAGCAGAAGAAAAGAGACAACTGTATCTGATATGAGATTGTCACATCCATATACCAATTCCTAAATAAAACCCTGAGAGGCGAAAAAGTATATAATGCACAGGAATGAGGATAGGATAAGAAGAATTTACAGTATCACCATTTACACAGTTGACTTTGTAAACGACACTAGGAGCAGTAGTTATTATTGTCAAGTTGTACTCCCGCTCAAGTCTTTCCTGTATAATGAAAGATCGTCAGAACAGCAGCAGATACGCAATTAATCATAAAGAATGATCTCATGGATAATAAAGATAACCATTCAGACCTGAACAATTTCCATATGGAGCAGACCTAAAAACCCGCATCTAAATCCAAAACCCATGGCACTTGAAGTTTCGGGTTCAAACTGAAAGAAGGTGCACAAAAATGAAGAAGCAACTTTTCTTGCCAGATATTAAAAAAATAGTTCCCGGAAACTATGTACAAAAGGCATCACCAAAAGTATTCAGTTAGTGCAATGCTTGAACTTGAGATCCATTGAGGTATATAAAAAATCAGTGAACGAAAAAACCCATGCTTTCAGACTTATTCTGGAAATTAATGTGAAATACATTTTAACTTATGTTTTAACGTAGCTTAAGAATTGCTCGTCTTAACAACACACAAACATGACATATCACAAGAAGAGGACAGAACCATTGTGGTCAAATCAAGAATAATAATCAAAATCCTATGAAACAAGAACCACAGATCAAATAACAAATTGAGTCATCGGGGTAAACTGGAAAAACAAATACTCAAAATATTATGCAGAAAAGAAAAAGTACACAAACTAATTATGGAAATCCATAAGATCCATAGGGTTAAGCATGCTGTATGCATACAATACAAATCGTCCAAAGATGTGTGTTTGTGTGTGTATACAGACATCCATGTAATAAGCCTTTACTTCAATACAAATACAACTCCCTTAGCCTGGAGCATTATGTTAATAGTACCAAAATTGTTACACATAATTATCCTCAGGCCGTTAGTTTTTCAACTTTAAATCAAGCGTTCTTAAAATTTATTATGACCAGTGCATTCTCCTGAATGAGAATTATCAACCTCCTTGATTCCCTCATTAGACAATATGAAAAGCAACCTGATTGTCTTATGAAAGCTGGACCAGCGTTACCAAACGGAGTCTCATTAGTAAGCTGTAGCTCTATATTATCTGCTTTGAATCCGATCTATCAAGACACCAACATTCTGGTACTTACTTCTCCGTGACAACAAGATGCCTTCAAGAAAGAAATACTATACCTATGTAAAACCTCATGTTAATTTAATTGGAGAAGGATAAAATGCACAAAAAACAATCTACCCCAGAATGGCCATGATTACAATAATACAGAATGCTAAACCTAGAGCTACCCTAAGTTAAAGCAGTATCCACTCCAAAATATCCCAATCATTAGACCTGAAAAAAGACATGAATTGATGTACCCCAGCAACATGACACAAATTGTCGTCAGGGCTACATCATCACCGTATAAGGGAGCGTCGTAGGCACATATATTTTAGCATTGACCAAGAGCTATCTTTTTTTTTTTTTTACTTTGGAGGATTTCATATCCTCTCAATCATTGATACTAGCTGTTAACGGTAAAGTAGCAGTACTGTGTAGATGTTAACAAATAAGAGCATAACGAATAAGTAAGCTGGAATCAGTTGTCAACGGAGCATGCAACCAAAATTTTGGTTTCGGAAAGTTTATAGACTCCTCTGTACAGTGGTCTCGTATTATAATATTAGTTGGCAACCAAGAACTTAAAATAGATCAATAAAAATGTTACCTTCAAGGCAGCATCATTAAGTTGTAGTTTCTCTAATGCATCACGTAAATCGGTAAATCTGCAATGAACATAGGTAGCAGAATACAATACTAAATACAAAGAACCAAAAGTTTAAAAGTAATTAATGAACTGAGAAAAGAGTGTGAAAAGGAGCATTACTGGTCTGCATCAACAGGAAACAAGCCACAAAACACCATCGGAGTCGCCTCCTTATATCCAGGCAATGATTGCTCCGCCTTTCTACCATAGTGAGTTATGGTATCCCCTACCCTAGCATCTGCTACTGATCTTATGGAAGCCGAAAGATATCCCACCTGCAACAGCAATGCTTGAGATATATATCACAAACAAAAACTAATATATCAAGCAAACGACCAACCTTAAAAGACCCTTCTCAACAATGCTTTACAATTTTTAATAGATCGACACTAGTTACACTACTTTCATGAGGCATCTTTAAATATGATTGACCACATATAGCAAGTTCAAGTAAATGCGAACAAATTGTCACGGACACCCAAATTAGCAAGCAAGGAAAGTTTAGATGTGGAAATTAGTGAATAGTAAGGAATTCTAAAATTCTCCTTCCATTCCACATTAATAGTCCACGTTTGGAAGTCAAACCTTTTAATTTTGTACTTTTACGCATTTGTATTTCTTATAATTTATATTGAAGTCATATTTTTTTATATATACAATACACAAGAAATCCATCATATTTGAACATGAAAAACTAAATTTGATATCATTAAGAGGAACAACCCAAAAAGGGGTAGTGGACTCCTAATGAGGAACGGAGGGAGTAGGTATACACTAATAAGGCACTAAGACACTCACAAATTCACACTAATGAGAGAATTGATATTTTCATTTATTAATTTCCATTTTTGAAGGCCACATAGTTTTATTTTTTTTTGACAAAGGGGAGGGGTGGCCACCTTAGGTGAGAGAGGTGATGGTGTTTCATAAAGGAGTCCTGAAGATTCTTGCATATGTGCAGATGCTAAATTTCATCTAGTACAGTGTTGCTGAGTAGTTTCCCATACTAATCCATAGTGGACACTTAGCGTAAAATGAAGTATTATATACATTCCACAAAAAAGTGAATCGTTAGTATGACTGATACATGATATGTTTAGGCAACCAGAATTGAAGTGTGATTCTGCATTTTTCAGACTTTGAGAGGTTAGCTACGAAATGGAGTAACTACCTCTCATTAGAGCTAATATGCAGCATATCCACGCACAATGTGAGAAGGTTGTTGTTAATGTTATAGGTTTACGGCCAGTTTGAGGCCTGAATATGCTAATGCTTGCAAATTACATGTGGCACACAAACTGGCTTCCCTTTCAAAGTTCACTGGCATTCGGAGTATATCCACACACACACACACACACCCTGCCTGGGATGGTAGGGTGGGTCGCATCTTCAGCCTCAGTGAGCAAGTGATCGTGGATAGAATTTACATAATGGAGGTCGTGAAGAGGTGGTAAAAGTGGTGATACATGTAGATCTAGGTGAAAGTCATAGTATGTTATAACTGCGGGGCAAGATGACATTTGCACAATAGTTGGAAGCTTCAGGGAAAACCTCCTGGTCATCAAGCCAGTGGCCACCGAAATAGCTGAGCAGAGCTCCCGAAGATAAGCATGCGGCGGAGAAACCATACTTCAGTCCATGTGAACGCCTTGGTCCTTAGGTTGAAATGGAGAGATTCGATGGATAAAAAATCGATCTCTAACTTCTCAAAAGGCACTAAAATGTGACAAGAAAGTCTGATAACAATCAAAGGAGGGTCTTGGGAATTTATTTGGCACACTAGAGTATGAAACTTCAATCGATCCTTTGTTATCCACACCCACTGCCAATAAAATGCAGATGCATGGACAAGCACCAAGAAAACAAATTCAACTGGCATAATCCCACCTTCTACCCACAGACAATTTGAAAGCAAATACAAATCAGAGTAAAAACACATGTTATATTAAATCAGATAGATGTAAATCTACCTCGCCCGCATATAATTCATCAGCTTGCAATTGTTTAGGTGATAAAACTCCAATTTCATCAGCAAAGTAATCCTGCAGACGGGTTTGCGTCACTCAAAATCAACGTTGCAGGTCCAAGATCAAAGGATGGGCATCAAGCCTCATCCCTCATCCTATAAGGTAGAAGCAGAACTGAAGAAACTATTATACCTTTTTACTGGCCATAAAAGTGATTCTATCACCTTTCTTTATGGTGCCATCAATCACGCGGAAATATACAATAACACCTCTATATGGATCATAGTAACTGCAAAAAGATTGATATTAATTCCAACAAATTTTAAGTCTCCGGATGAGACAAAAAAAAAGGGTGATATAACAGAGATGTTGACAATCTTTAAATATAGTGCAAAAGCAGTATTCTCATGTGGGATTGAACAAGCACGCTGCTGCATGGTATGCATTTATCTACAGGAAAATATTATGCTTGAGAATGTCAAGTACAACTAAGAGGTCAGGGTTCTGATATGACTGGGTAGTATAAGTAACATCTGAGTAAGAAGTTACGAAGCAGATGACATAATTGCAATTGTCTTCTCCAGCTCATATAAATAACGACCTAGTCGGAAAACTAAAACTCTGTGAGGAGTTACAGCAATATTCTCCTATAGGAGGTAGGTAGCAAGGACATTAATAGTGCTGAGTGGATATACATATATTGAAGAAACATAAATACCATGCACCTGAAGGATAGTGCTGAGTGGATATACATAACACCCATGGTGGATAAAGGATGGACGGGCAGTGGCAACATTGTTTAGGCTATGTATTTGGTATTGGGTGTGTAGACTATGCTCCAGGGTTTACAGGAAGAAAGCAATTTTTTTTGGAAAAAGGAAATGACGTATGAAAAGGTTGATAGAGAAGACAAAGGGAGAGAACACAGCCAAGCACAAGTTCATCCTAGTACTCTACCTGGCAGTTTTTTTTTGTCGCATTGCCAAGCATAGAACTCGACAGAATTATATTTATATATAGTCAGTATGAGTATGTGTGTGTCGATTAAGATGTCATCGCATACGAAAATTCCTTAACATTGAGAAGTGCAATACCTATCAAATATGAGAGCCCTCAAAGGTCTGTTCGCCGAATCAAGAGGTGCTGGAATCCTTTCAACTATAGCATTTAAAATCTCATATATACCTATTCCCTCCTACAGAAGAGACAAAACAAGAAAACAATTGTACTCCACATATCAAATAAGTACCAAACAATGCGAATAAGAAGCTAGTTATCCCAAATCATCTTTTGGGTATATGAAAAGTTGTTTTTTGTTTGCTTCGAATAAAAAGTTAACAGAAACTAACCTTTGCCGAGCAATATATCGCATTGCTACAATCTAAACCAATAACCTATACAAGACGAAGCATTGTGTATAAGGAAGACAAAAATGATGCTTGGTAGAAATCATCAAAATAGTGGAAAAACAATCAAACTACAGCTGGGAAATAACAACCAAATAAATTCCTTATTGAACTTCAATACATCTAAAAGTAATACAGTAGTACTTAAAAGAGATAAGTTACAAAACATAATTTAGGTCTAATTACGTTTACCCCCACCCCCACCCCAAGGTATCCTCCAAATTACACTTTGCACCCCAGTTCGAAAAGTTGGTCTTTTTGGTACTTTACTTTTGAAAGTCCCACTTTGCCCCCTTAAATGCACTTGACCAAGGGGTAAAGTGGGATGATTTGGAAAGTGCCAAGGAATAAAGTGGGACAATTTGAAATTAAAGTACCAAATAGACCCACTTTTCAAACTGAGGTGCAAAGTGGGATGTGGTGGATACTTTGGGGGCTAAACGTAATTTGGCCTATATATTTTATGTTTAGATACTCCCGGCTTCCCATACTTAGTGTTCACACTATCCTTTTTTATCCTTCCCAATATAAGTGTTGCCTTTCAAAATAAGGAACTGATCATAGTGCAATTTAACCATGGTACAAGCAAGGTACAAACAAGTAAAGCATATTCTTTAACAAATTGACAGATCAGCTGTGACACTTACTATGGGACGGACAGAGTAATATTATGAGAACAAAAGATAATTGGTAAAAACTCATGTAATTGTAACACCATATTATTTTAGTGAAGAGGTTAACTGAAGGTGAGTGGACTTCATTCGCTGAACCATGTTAAATGCTTCTGTTTGTCAGGTGCTAACCTTTCTATGTTGTGATGACCGGAAAAAATAATCAGCATAAAATATGGATCAGAGTGCTAGTGCTGGCATTGTACTGGCATCAAGTGTATGAGGCCTATAGGGGTTTTTGGGGGGTTCCCATTTCAGACAATCATATGGGCTCTTTGGTTGATGACCTTCCATCAATACAAACTAATGGGCAAAATACATTTGGGACAAAGGCTTAGGTGAGTTAAATGGAGTATGACGAGAGAAAAAAAACTGTTATCCACAAAGCAGAATGAGTTTCACTTGACCAATAGTGTAGTCCTGAACTGGACCCTCATAAATAAATTACTAAAAGACGGGAGAAGATCAACTCCACATATGTAACGAAAGATCAACAGTGTAATCCTGCATAACATGTTCCATAAAAGATGGAGGTATATGCTTGCCTATGTAACATGGACTCTTAATCTCACTTGCCATACCCCGACAAGACCCACCCGGATATGGGCGTGCCAACTGTGTCGGACTCTTCAAGGAGTAACCTGGACACTCAAGCTCATTATATTCAGTATCCTTGAAGTTTTAAGACATACAGGTATTAACTTTCAATATCTTTAAACAGACATTGAAAGTTTTGAATTTCTTATATACTCCACTGATTTTCCATATCATATCCATCATATATAATAAAACATTGTCCATGACGTCTAAGAAAAACAGCTGGTAGGACGTCTCCAAGTATCCACACTTTATCTCAGATCTTTTTGAGGGGAGTATAAGTACTCCCTCCGTCCCAAAATGATCTTCATACTTTTTTCGCCGTTATTACGAAGGATCTTTGAGCAATAATTTTAGTTTGATTTAATTATACTAATGAAAATCTAAAACTTGTATTGATACACCATCAACAATACTATCAATAACAAGTTTTAGATTTTCATTAAGACCATTAAATCAACCTAAATTATTGCTCAAAGTTCCTTCGTAATAACACCGAAAAAAGTATGAAGATCATTTTGGGACAGAGGGAGTATCTAAGAACTCGTGGTTCCTGGACCAACTTATGGACAAGTACACACACCAGAGTCTAAGCAACATAGACATTAGCTACAAATAACCAATAGCAGATATTCCTATAGACAGCACATGAACAAATTATAAATAACTTTGTTTTGATCATGTTTATATCAGAATTATGGGACATCTAACATTTAAAAGTAATTGCCGCCTCTGAACTGACCTCTTCAATTTCCTTCAATACACGATCTGGTTCAGCACCTGGAAGGTCTATTTTATTCAAAACCTGCAACCAATATGAGTATTACATAATTTATTGAAAACCTGTAACAAAATGAGTATTAATTAATCTATGACATATACGTGTTGAAAACAATGACAGGAAAATACCATACTTATATTATTCTCAAAGCAATTAGGACAATGATAAATCAAATGCCAAGCATATTGACAGGAAGGGACAAAATCCATATGTATGTATAAACATATGCATGGCTTATATATAAAAAAACGAACGTAGGATGCAGCATATTTCAAAAACTAATGGAAGTTGTTTCTTATGAAGAATAACGAAAAAAAATTGGGGGGGGGGGTCCAGATTGATTCTGTCTGAGGGCTCGCTTGTTTTTTTTTATTTCAGCTCTTAATCAGGACTGAAGTCTGAATTGTTCAGACATAAAAATCTCTTCTTTTTTTCATTCACATCTGAATGCCACTTAGTTTTCAGATGTAAAAATGTCACTTATTTGCCTCTGAATTGATGTTTTTTCATATATCTCTTCCTTAAACTCATAATTCCAAAGATACCCAACCAAAACACTATATAAACAACGACTAACGTCATCTCTCTACTCCATTCAATGTCGTAATCCTAATTTCATATGTGAATTCAGACGAATAATCAAACGGCTTGAACAATTCAGAAATCAGCCTTTAGACGCCGCCTCTTATGAATTCAGCCTCAGATGTGAATTCAGATTTCAGGACTTAACACTTAAAAAAACGTCATCTGAGTTTTGCCATCACCTCACTGACATTACTGTACGTGATTACTTTTTTCGTAAAAAAATAAAAAAGGTCATAATTCAATAAGATGGACAAGAGGTCTAACTACCTACAAGAGATAGAATCTATGTGGATCCAAATTAAGCTAAAGCTGCAAACCAATCCCTCTTCAAGTAATAAGTGATGTACCTCGGAAGGCACCATTAGCAGATGCCCAAAGAGATACTAAACAAATCACTTTTTCCCACAAATTATGCCTCAGTAGATACTTATTTTCAATAATCCTCATGTTCCTCTCCAGCCAAATACACCAACAAATTGTAAAGACCCCACAATTCCACAAACGTCTCGAATCTTGGAAAAAAATACTTGTCTATTCGTGTTAACTTCCGTTTTTCTATGAACATTAGACTTAGTTAGGATTCATCTCTCACCCATGCAGGAAGCCACGAGGGTCGCATGTTTCCGGTGACAGACATGGTGGCCCATTGTAATAATCGTCTTACAGCATGTATGATCATACACTATTGATCCAAATATGTTCCCTGATAGATTAAGCATCAGTACAACTTGCACGGTGACTGCCACAATCAGAGCCCTACGTGTGTGTTTGTGTTGAATATCAATTTTCTATGAACACTATACTTTGTTCAAATACAAATGGAAGAGAATAAAAAAGGCCAAACACAGTGCACAAGGCTCACATTCATGCGGGGTCCAGATGAGGTGAGCTGTAGGCAGTCTTACCTCCATTTATACAGAGGCTGATTCCAGTACTCAAACCTGCAATTGTGCTGGTTGGCAAGGGCAAGGGCACGGGCACTTTCAATTGTGTTTCGTTTGGAAAGATGTAAGAGAATAAAAATAATATTTTTTTTGTCATCTATCCCTTCAGTGCAGATGTCCTGGTAGCGATGATAATTTGAAGTAAGTGATCCATCAAGAACATCACCGAAGTGTTGGTCTAAACTATCACCAATTTTGCAATCAAGAACCATCATCAACGTCAGAAATATTTCACCAAAGAGTGATACAAGTATCAGATAAGCATATAAACTATAAAGTGCTTAAAACCAAACTGCATTCACCTATGAGTAACACCAGGGAGGAAAATACATTTATTGGTGGAAAAACTTTAGTATCACTTGGTGGCAGGAGCTAAAGATGCTGTAAATCAACACTACAATACTGTATCCAAGTTGTGTATCCATTTTGTCACCCAAGCATTACTCTGCATATATAGCATAAGAATCTCTAAAAAAGAATATCTCAAGGCAGCCAACTTACAGGAATTATTTCAAGGTTGTTTTCCAAGGCCAAATAAACATTAGCCAACGTCTGAGCTTCCACTCCCTGCAATATAATGTTAAGTCATAACAAATGAGAGATTCACAACACTATAACAGCAAAGAGCAAAGATGCTGATCCTGAAAAAGTTTCTACATGTCTTTAATTACAAATGCACAAAAAATAAAAAATAAAAAAATAAAAGCTGAGAAAAAATTTAGAAAATCATCGACAACCTAAGCTGCAAGCTTGATGCTAAATATGAGAAGCATAAGAGAAAAGAAAATCTAGAATGAGAAACATGCCTATTCCGTGCATATCTACTGATGGTGAACTTGTATTGTTATATGGTTAGTTACAACATTATTATAACAATTGATGATCTTTGCCGGCATGTATAACATGTTGGATCATAGGCCAAATTGGACCAATGCAACAAGTCTGTTGAAGACACCATCCTAGAAAGCTGGTTTCTTCAATTACTCGACATCGCCAATGAATAGCTTATGTATCAGAAGCTGAAATATGTGACAAATTTACAAGATGACCAGAGCTAGAGCTAAGGAACGACATGCCTGAGATGCGTCCACAACAAGGAGGGCACCTTCACATGCAGCAAGCGATCGAGAAACCTGCAATTATGGAAGCACAAGCAAAGAGCCGCATAATTGCAGCACATTATCAGATAAGCAAAACTTTGGAGCACTGAAAGCAGTATATTCTAAAACTAGCAGAAATTCTGCAAACTGACAATGCAATCTACATAAATAAAATGAAGATATTTGACGGTTTGACCCCCCATCATTTTTCTTACAGTTGTTAGCAAGGTTCTAAAAAGCGTTAGGCGGTCGCTAGGCGCCGCAGCAGCGCCAAGCGCCTAGGCGGGGTCTAGACGGAACTTAGGCGGGCCGAGAATTCAGAAATAGTTATAATATCCTAGGTAGGGATGGCAATTTGACCGAACCCGAAGGCGATCCGCCCCGAAAAAGTAGAGTTCGGGTTGTAATTTTCATGACCCGAGCGGGTTAGGGCCGGGTTCGGGTTTTGATATTGACCCGCCGTGATCCGACCCGACCCGCACCCTTATGTACAAAGTCAAGATATTATGTTAGTTAATCATATCATATGTTGTGCAATTTATTTTTATAGTTGTTTTTTAGTGAGATTTGATGATTTTAAACTAATTTCTATAACTAATTAAAATTTAAGCTTATACATAGATTGGGCCCAAGCAAATATGAGTTAAAAATTTTATAATTTTGTACGCTTCGGGTCGGGTTCGGGTTTCCTTACCTTCGGGTCGGGTTCGAGTCGCACTTTTGACATTAGGGTCGGGGTCGGTTTTGACGAAACCCGCCCCCCGAACCCGACCCGTTGCCATCCCTAATCCTAGGCGGGACTTAGGCGTTTCATGAACGCCTAGCGCCTAGGCGGGGCATAGGCGGCCTAAACGGACGTCTTTTAGAACACTGGTTGTTAGTAATTGTCATTATTACTATTCTGATAGTAACATGTGCATTGAAAAGATTTCCGGGGGAACCTGTACAGAAGCAAGAGGCCTTCGAGAAGATAATCTCATGTCAATAACTGATGAAACATGAGAATACACAAATGAATGAACCAAAAGTAATAAGTACCCAACCCATTTGCACCAACTAAACCACAGAAAGGATGAGCATATTGGGTAAGTACTAAGTGACCCCAAAAGAAAAAAAGGGTGCTAAAGCATTGAAAAGGACGCTTATGTGTCAGTGAAAAGCTTTTTTTCAGGAATCTCATATTCCTCCCCAGCCAGAGGGTTCACATAATTCAATGTGGAGCCACCAAAGGTGGATCCAGGATTTTTTTTAAGTGGGTGCAAATTACACTACAAAGCTTCAAATTATGAATGTCCCCTACGTGTTTACAATAATAAACATCAAATTAATCATCTTTAACGTCGCTTTAGCTCTTCCTATCATATTCTTAGCGATTGTGAATTATTTGAAAAACAAAAACAAAATGTAATTGTGAATCAGTTGATCTATATACGCATATATCTATCAAACATGAAGCTGAAATGAACTGTAAGGGAAAATGTATGAAAGAGCCTGAGGTAGGCATTAACGGACAGGGATGATAATACCCCAAATCTACCTTGGACGGAAAAATTAATTCCCACCATGATCCTTGCGTTTTACCAACCAAGCTAGACAGACTACTTGATTATGGGGTGCACTCTGAGCAAACAATTTCAAAAAGAGATTTCTTTCAATTAAAGGCCTCTGCCCTTCTTTCGTGAGTGCGGCAGGCACCTTTTTCTTTGTTTCAGAGCCTCAACAAAGTCGTAAGACCATGTGTGGAGGGCCTGGAGGCCAACGGTAGAGTACTCAGCTTTTAGGTGTGACTATGACCAACGAAAGGCAAGAACCAAAAAATGACAAGAAAGAAAACAGCATCTTAATTATGCTAAAAGAAGCATGGTGTCACAGAATTTTCTACATCTACTCTGGGTCCTGATTCCGGGATGGAGCCATATGATGCGAGAGTCTCACGTACAGTAATACGAACATAGGTCCTCCAATGGGAGTAACTCACCAGAGATATCTTTCCGATGCTAAAAGGATAATGCCCACAAGCCCCTGCCTATGTCACAATCCAACAGAAAGAAAAACGCAATTATGGGGATACTTCCATCCACATGTGATCTCACGGAAATGCACTGACCATTCCACAGGGTCATAAATCAACTATTGTGCAATCCTTATCGAAAGAAACCCAGTACAGTCCAGGAACGCTAAACAGAGACAATACTCTACAACAACAACGAAAAAGCCTTGGCCCAAAATGATTTGGGGTCGGTTACTCTCCATGCAAAAAATAAATCCAAATATAAATTCTATCGTCAGTCCAACTTTCAACTGAATACGTTGACTGAAGTTTATCCCACCCGGCCATAAACTTCTGAACCCAACTTAAAAAGAAAGGACCATTGTTAACCATTACCGTATCTGTCACTGACAATCTGTTTCCTCCGTAACACATGTTGAACTTGAGAAAAATCTCACAACCACTTACCTAGCAAAGCTTGGTTGAAAATGTGATGATCCATAATACCTAAACCACCATTTCCAACTAACCAGGAAATACTTGAAGCTTTACTCATTACCTCTCCATAAGAAATTCAGCATTTAGCTTCTATCTGACCAACCAAGGAAGAAGAAAGCATAGACAAGTAATATGTGGGCAGGCTCAAGAGAGTACTTCTAATAAAAGCTAACCTCCCCCCACCACCACCCGCAGATAGATATTCTCCCAAAGTAGCCATAAATTCAAATAGGTCCATGACTTCCCATGTGAATCCCACAGCCGATATGGATCTTAAGAACAGGTGAGATAGGCCATGAAAGAAGGGAATAATCTCGTGGGTGTAGGACCAAATCCCCCTATCAAGAGGCCGTGACAGGGAGTTTGCACATTCTTCCATGTAAGAAATCCAAAGTAAACTAGTCCACAAATATTCTTCCAAAAGTAGTCTTAACCAATAGAAGCACGTGGTATAACAAGCAGCAGCTGACGGCACCTATCAAGCAAATGTTCCAGCATCTCCAAAAGAGACAAGCAGAGAGAAGTTGAATGCGAACACATAACAAAGGAAAACCTGCCATTTTGTCTTTCTCTTTTTCATGTAGCCACTACAGTCATCTTCAGTATCAATGTTAGAAATAAAAAGGCGGACTCCCCTACTTTGCTACCTTTCCACAGCAGTCTCTCGAGACAGAGGACCACTTTGTCATGATATTTTCTTGAACACCATCAACACCAAACTTTAATCAGTACACAACGTATGCACATTCCATAAAAATATTTAATCAAGTATAACACATCATGAGAGCAGTAACCTCCACAATAACCGTAAATAACACATGTAAGAATGTAAAGCTTGAAAAATCAAACCCTATAACAGAAATGAAGTCCGAATTGCATAGCAAGATATCTAAGAGGATAAACACTGAACGTCTTTAATATCTATTGAGAGATATGTATCTACCTCATATGAGAAGTCTACATGCCCTGGAGTATCAATTAGATTCAAGCAATAAGGTTGACCTTTATACATGTAACGCATTCTGGCAGCCTGCAAAAATAATTATTAACAAAGAATCACATTATGAATACATTAAATAAAAGACCGAACGCAGCAGGTAGGCATTAGTCCCACTAAGAACTACACACTTGAACGGAGTTGAAGAGATGTACTCATATGCATAAAGATAATTTACAAAGCAAATATCTTCACATGGAATGGGAGGTAAGCAAACGTGGTCCTTGGGATCTGTTGATGCTCTTATAGATATAATCAACCATTAGTTTCATGTATAGTTGGTGTGGAAACGGATGGCTCGATTGGCTTCTCTTGTGGACAAAACTTAATGTCTTACTGATTGCTGTGTCTTGAGACTCGGCGCCTCTTGTATGTTAACTAGACATGTTTATCAACTGATTTTATTTCAATAGCTACTTCTTGTGGCATAATTGTGTATTGCTCCCTCTATTATAAAAGATTTCCAATTCCCTTAGATAACACAATTGTATCACTTAAAAAAATCTTCTATTGGCATTTATTCTTTAATTTAATAAACTGGTAGCACCAAAGATATGTGTCAAAAAAAAACCTTGTCCTGCAATTACAACGGTTTGCAAACAGCATCTGGCATCAGGACAAGCAATAATAGTGTGGCACATTAGAGAAATGTCATGCTTTGAATAGAACGGAAGAGACTTAAAGAGCAGTGAAAAATGTGAGCAGGAAAAGCAGGTTCTCTTATTAGGGACATTGGCAATGGCTAAGGGTCACCTGTAATTTGATCGTAATGCCTCTTTCTCTTTCTAAGTCCATGTTGTCAAGAAACTGTTCCTTCATTTCCCGCATTTGCACAGTCCCTGTCATTTGGAGCAGCTTATCCGCTAAAGTTGATTTCCCATGATCAATATGTGCAATTATAGAAAAATTTCTTATATTTGAGATGGGGACCTGCAAAAAGCATAATTTCGTAAAGCACTTGTCTTGCTTTGCAATAAATCAGCACGTGCACCCGCAACCATAAATTTATCACATCATTTCAACATTATTTCATATTAGTATGTCGCGCATTTACTTCTTACTCCCTCTGTCCCTAAGAAATTTTTGCCCCAAAATGATTTTTTTTTTTTTTTTTTTTTTGAAAAGAAAAAACTTTCTCCCTAAATGTTTTTTTACCAACTTTTTTCATTAGTCTCTTTATACTTGTTAAACTAACTGTTTGAAAAGAGGATACAATGATCTTCACCCTGAATTGTACTCCCTCCGCCCCATCCTAAGGTTCTTATTTTCTTTTTTAGTTTGTCTCAGCCTAAGGTTCTTAGTTGTTTTATTACTTAAAATGGACAATGGGGTCCACTTGTCATTCTCACAACAAAAACTCCCCACTCACTTTCTCTCCTACTTTATTTTTCATGCTCACAACATTTACTTTTCCTTCACCCCGTTGCCAAGTCAAACTAGAAACCTTAAGCCGGAACGGAGGGAATCTAAAAAGTCGAGATTTTCATATAATGTGTCTTGTAATGAAATTTGGACATTCATTTAGGGATAGAGGGAGTAGTTATTTACGCAATCATTTCCATTGAGGGTATGCTTGGAAACTCAACTCCTGGCCTTAGGTTTGGACCTGGAGGAACAAATTTAAATCCATGGAATTCAAATTGTTCTTCCAAATCCAGTTCCAATTCCACAACTTCAAATTGAATTGCCAATACACCCGAATGGTGCACTAACTTCAATTTAAGTTTGTTCGAAACAGTTACCATGTGAAAAATTAAGCTGGAAATCTACATTACTTTTCCCAAATTATCCTTAGTCTCCAAAAAAAAAAAAATCAGCATGGTAATAACATGTCCACGCTCTTACTTAACTTGTCAATAGAGTGTACCTTGGAAAGCCGGTCTTGGCCAACAAGAATGGATGATTCAGGGTCAGATAAGTCTTTGGATTGAACGCCACAACAAACGCGAAGCTTTGAATTTTGGCGGTTGAAATTGAGGTAATTGGAGCGAAAGGCATGGCGGGGAAGTGAGTGGTTGAAGGTTCCGATGCGGTGGTGTTGCGGTGGTTGTGTGGATAAGAAGAATTTGAGGCGGCAAAAGTCCGCACTGGTCATTCTTTTTTGAAGTTATTGGTGGGTTGGGATTTGGATTGTACTTGTGTTTTAACACTCGACTGCTTCCTGGGGGTGATGGTTTGTTAGCCGGGTAATGCGAGGGAAAATATATATATATATATATATATATATATATATATATGTAGGTGCTCAAATGAGAACCTAAATATCATGAGAACCATGAGAACCAAGGATAGCCATTGGATTAAACGCAAATCAAGGGTTTAGATTACCTTTTTAGTTTAAAAATTCGGTGGCATTCTTGTAATTAGGTTGACAGACAAAGGGAAGGGCAAAATACCATGTGTGTTCCAGAATTTGCCACGTCATTACCCAAAATTTTTCTAAATTTTCAAAATTAAATATCTCATTAACTACAATGTTCATAACAATTCAGTTAGATACAATAGGCAAACACCTATTGTATCCAACAGCAATGTTGACACATTGTTGTTAGATACAATAGCTAAATAGCTATTTGTATCCAACATCAATGTTCATACACATTGTTATTGAATACACTAGCTACTCCCCTGCTGTATGTAATGCAATGTTCATAACAATACAGTTAGATACAATAGCCAAACACCTATTGTATCCAACAGCAATGTTGACACATTGCTGTTAGATACAATAGCCAAATAGCTATTGTATCAAATACAATTTTCATAACAATTCAGTTAGATAAAATTGGCAAACACCTATTGTATCCAACAACAATGTTGATACATTGTTGTTAGATACAATAGCTAAATAGCTATTTGAATCCAACAGCAATGTTCATAACAATTCAGTTAGATACAATAGGCAAACACCTATTGTATTCAACAGCAATGTTGACACATTGCTGTTAGATACAATAGCTAAATAGCTATTTGTATCTAATACAATGTTCATAACAATTCAGTTAGATACAATAAGCAAACACCTAATGTATCCAACAGCAATGTTGGCACATTGCTGTTAGATACAATAGCTAAATAGCCATTTGTATCCAATACAATGTTCATAACAATTCCGTTAGATACAATAGGCAAACATCTATTGTATCCAACAGTAATGTTGACACATTGCTGTTAGATACAATAGCTAAATAGCTATTTGTATCCAATACAATATTCATAACAATTCAGTTAGATATAATAGGCAAACACCTATTGTAACCAACAACAATGTTGACACATTCCTGTTAGATACAATAGCTAAATAGCTATTTGTATCAAACAGTAATTTTCATATACATTGTTATTGGATACACTAGCTACTCCCCTGTTGTATGCAATGCAATATTCATAATAATACAGTTAGATACAATAGCAAACACCTATTGTATCCAACAGCAATGTTGACACATTGTTATTAGATACAATAGCTAAATAGCTATCGTATCCAATACATTGTTCATAACAATTCAGTTAGATACAATAGGCAAACACCTATTGTATCCAACATCAATGTTAACACATTGCTGTTAGATACAATAGCTAAATAGTCATTTGTATCCAATACAATGTTCATTACAATCCAGTTAGATACAATAGGCAAACACCTATTGTATCTAAGCGTATTTTAAAAATTTGACGTTGTTCAATATTATTTTTTCAAACCCCTATATTCAGGGATGTAGTTTGATTCGTCTCGTCGAGACAAAAAAATCAGTGTTCTCGAATTATTTTTTCGATTTATAATTAATGAGATATTTAATTTTGAAAATTTAGGGAAATTTTGGGTGATGACGTGGCAAATTCTGGAACACACATGGTATTTTGCCTTCCCTTTGTTTGTCAACCTAATTACAAGAATGCCACCGAAGTTTTAAACTAAAAAAGTAATCTAAACCCTTGATTTGTGTCTAATCTAATGGCTATCATTGGTTCTCATGGTTCTCATGTAATTAAGTTCTCATAAGAGCATGACCCTATATATATATATATATATATATATATATATATATATATATATATATATATAAAATGATGGATACTAAGTGAGGTGTCGATATTTTATTAGTTGCGTCGATTGTGGACCCGACATACTCTAATAAAAAACATCAATAAAATTTTGACACATCATTTTGTAAGCCACATTTGTAACACTTTTATGTGACTTTATATTTACCCTTGTTAGCCACAAACAGTTTAGATTTGGATTTGGATTTATAGCCTCCGGCATAAAGCTGTTTCAAGGGATAATTACAATTTAGGGTCTAAACTCCAATTACTTTAATTTCAACTGTTAAAACTATGCTCGCATCACTTTTATTTTCAACACTTCCACAGCAAGGCGAATAACAAATATTTATTGTGATTTCTTTTTGAATTTATAATAATAGGATATAAAGTCGTTTTATGACCTAATAAATTTTAAAATAATTAACATATATATAAAGCGAATCTCAACGGTAGGCGCCCAACCCATCTATTCGGTACCTCGATTGTTTAGATAGTCATTTTTTGATTGAACCAGGTTTGAAGCGGATTTAGAATTAATCGCAGTGTTTCATTGCTGCCTAGCGTTTAGGAGGGCCTTGTGGCTCTAGTGGCTCTAAGGGGGCTTTTCGAACATATAAAGAAACAATCCCACTTTAGTTTTTTTTTTTTTTTTGAATAAACTCCATTATATTTATATAAGAAAATATGGCTCGGGGCCAATAAAATTTTGATACACATTCCTAGCAGCAGTCGCATTATCATGCGCATATTTAACTACAGATCTACTAACCTTACATATACTGAAAAAACTACAATTACAAATTAAGTTATTTATATCTAGGAGGACCGAGTCGTGTTCAAAGCTTGGAATTTGTTCCCCTTTGATGTATGAGCATGCTATTGCAGAGTCTGTGAGGACAGTAATCTTCAAAAAATTGTGCTTTGTTGCCCATTTCAGGCCTTCAAGGATAGCCATGCATTCCGTTTGTATGCTCGATGGAGCATTGCAGGATTTGCTGCAACTTGCTATCCTCCCATTTCTTCTGTCCCATAGTTCCCAACCTAAACCAGCATGCCTGGCATTTTGTTTCCAAGAACCGTCTGTAATTAATAAGCAGTCATTGTCCAATCCCTGAGCACTGTTCTATGTTCCACTGTTTCCTGTTTCGTTTCTCGTTGTTTCAATGTTTTTGATGTATTCCTCAAGAGTCCTTCCATTGCAAGAATCAGGACTCCTTTGTTGGTGGTTTGCTACATTTGCGGCCCTAGACTGGTGTGACCCAGGGTTTTGGCCGTAGCTATTTCCTCCATTGCGGGATCTTGTAACTTATCTATCTTTAATTTTCTGGAGATTATCTAGGGCATTGGGAATGATTGTGTCAATGTCTGGGGAGGCGGAATTGAAAATAATATTGTTCCTATTCAACCAGATTTCCCAAGCTATCAGGATCACCAGACAGAATTCCAAATTGTTTAGGGGTTGGTTTAACCAATAAGCAAACCAGGTAAGCAAAACTTGGTTTGGGTCGATCCAGGTTGAAAGGAGTTGGATAGTTGCAGAGTTCCATGCTTGTTTTGAGATCCAACTGTTAAAGAAAAGGTGGTTTTCACTCTCTTCAAAGTGACCACATCTTGAGCAAATGTTGGAGTTGGTGCATTTTCGGATAAATAAGATATTCAATTTTAAACCCAAAAAGGAAAATAAAGAAAAATGCTAATTAACTGATTATCATTTAAGTGCTCTATTTAGCACATGTGGTTAGGAAAAGGTTTCCTAGAAAAATCAAGGAATATTAGTGCTCGGGAATAATAAAGTTACAAAAGATGGCTACAAAATGTGGGTTACCAAATGAGGTGTCATAATTGCATTGGTATTTTTAATATGAGTGTGCCGGGTCCACTATCGATGTGGCCAATGAAATATCGTCACCACACCTTGTATCCTTCATTTTGTAAACTTCTTTTGTAAGCCTAGCATTGCCCTTAGTGCTCAGATAGATAAAGTGACGTGTTCGTTTTCTGTTCGCCCTCTTTCACTCCATGTAGCAGCTTTAGATCAAAACTAAAACGCAAAATCTTGGAAAAAACGCGTTTTTCTAAACGCTTATGAAAAACGTGTTTTAAAAAAAACGCGGTGGCATTTTTGTAAATAATCAGAACTTCTCAACGGTTCTGGATATAATTATAAAACATTCTGGATATGATAATGATAGCCAGAACCTTTAAAAGTGAAAGCCAGATGGGTCCTGAATATCAATATAAAGCCTTCTGGATATGAGATTGATAGCTAAAACCTTTGAAAGTGATAGTCAGAACCTTCGAAAGTGATAGCCAGAAGGGTACTGGATATCAATATAAAGCCTTCTGGATATGAGATTGATAGCCAGAACCTTTGAAAGTGATAGCCAGAAGGTTTTGAAAAACACGTTTTTCCTAACCATTAGGAAAAACGCGTTTTACAGGAGACCAACCCAAACTAAAATTAAAAATAAAAACTTTTAGTGACTAAAAATAGTATATTGATTACATTATGTTACTAAGTCAATTGCCGGTATTTTTTATGAAAAACCTTATACATACACTATTTATTTATTATTTAAACTAATATTATTATTTAGAAAGAAAAAATAAATATGTATTTGAATTCTTGCATTTTGTCGGCAAATGTTCAAATTAACGGATACGTTAACGGGCTATTCAAATGTAACCAAAGGCTCTTTTTTTTTCCTCTCTACCAAAAAAATAAAAAAATGTAACCAAAGGCTTCGACTTTGTGATGTGCATTAGTATCGGATAGGCTTAAATGATACTTCTCCTATGTCCCTAAATGAATTTTTTAATTTTTCATGGGACATTTAAAAATCTTGACTATTTGTAATTTTGTACAATTTAGTGGCAAAAATCTTTTAATATTTTTTTAAAACATTTAGTTTTGCTATTATAAAGAGACTAGTGAAAAATATTTCGGAAAAAAAAAAAACATTTATGGGGAAAGCTATTCTCATAAAAAGACATTCATTTTGAGACGTTTTTTTTTTTTTAAAAATAAAATAAAAAATTGACAATCATTTAGGGACAGAGGGAATGAGTTATCTTCTAGCAATAGTAACAAATAAGTTGGAATAAGATGAGATGATAATAATTGCAATAATAAACAACCACGAGAGTCCCTTTGATCTATTACAAGTGACTTCTGAATACATAACATAAGATTTTATGCACTTGCACTCTCTATTACATTACTCTCTTCAGTTTTGGAGTTTAAATCATCAAGATATTCCTGATAAATGTAAGACGCAAATCCCCAAACTGCCAACAACAATGCAACAACCTTAACTCCACTCATGTCATCATGGAAGAACACCACTGCAAAAATGGGCACAATTGGCAAGCCCAAAGCTCCAATAACATTGGAGAAGAATGAAGAAACCTCGAAAATCAAACCAATGGCTCCCATACCATAAACTTGCCAAGACATGGCTACCCCAACCAAGGTTATAACATAGGATGCCCTTCCAAGTTTATACCCTTCCATCTCTCCCTTTAGTCCCTTCCACTCTTTGCTCACAAAAAGACACATCAAAATCAAAATAGACGCGACTAAACACTCATAGATCACCAAGTCAAATGCCACTCTGAAGGTTGTCGTAGTTTTCGTGATCTTTCTCAAGGTGAATTGAGTTACAGAGAGAAGCAATCCACCAGCAGCGGATGCACCAATGGCGCATAAGAACCCCGTTACATACTTGGTTTTGGAGATGTAATTAGATGATGAAGTCCCTTGTTTGTCATTGTTTTGGAAAACAAGAAGGGCGGACGAAATGGTGAGAAGGACTAGAGAGTTGATGATAAGAGGAGTGAATTTTTGGGCATTGAGAAAGTAGGAAAATAAAGCGTTGAAGGCCAATTGAGATGCAAATATTAGAGAGTATGTTGAAACGGGTAGATTCGCAACCCCTAGTGCGGACAAGGAGGTGTTTATCGCTACGAGAAAGCCTAGGAAAATATAAAGTGATGCGAGTGTAGGCAGCGGAGGCTTATCCGCACCATCATTTTCATTTTTTGTTCTAGGATAGATGAATATAAATGGTATAAGGATTGGAAAACCTCCCATCTGAACAAGTGTAGCCATCCATTGACTATTTCCTCCGTTGTTGAAATACAACCGTAATAAGAGTGTCGCAACTGACTGACCAGAGAGGGTGAATATTGTGAAAATGGTTATTCTTAGCCACCACTTGTACCTTGAAGCCACCTTAGAGGTTGGCGTCGTATGATATTTAGGAGACATGGTCCCTTCAATTCTCTGTTGGCTTATTCCTGATCTGTTAGAAGAGTAAAACAAAAGTTCATTTTAGGACAAAGTTATTAATAAAATAGAGACTATAAAAGTTGAGAAACAACACATTTTTTTTTTTTTTTTTAAACATGATGCATACTGGAGATGGGATTCTATGATGAAATTCATGCAATAGAGAGTTATTTCAGCAAAATGAAGATGTAAAGTAGCTATCTTACCAACCACTGTCTTCCTTTCAGCTTCCAACGACTTAGGTTTATGTGCTGCCAAGAAAGGCTTTGAGATAAAGAGAGAGGGGTTTACATTGATACATTTATAGACATGCAATCTGCCTGTCCGTGCAATTTAGCCTTGGTATTAGTGTTTGGTCAAAGTTTACTGTAAATTTTTCAAATAAAATTATATTTTCGGGGGCGTATCATGTAGCATTATTTTTATTTTGGTGGTGTTGTGGATATAGAATTAGATGCTTGACTTGTTATCTTTGAGTTGAAAAATGTCACTTTCTCAATTCAAAAGAAAAAGAGCTAAAGGTAATAAGAATAATAAATGTGTTAGTTATAGGCAGGGAGATCTCAATATTTGACGGTGTCAATTAAATATTTCATTTTAATTTTCTATCAACCTTATACTCCATTTTGAGTAGAAACATTTAAATTATAAGGAAATAACAAACAATAACTGATCACATTTTCCTCTCTTTATTTCAGATATACAATTGACGTTAGAAAAATGGAAGTGTATTTGATATTGATTAATGTTACACTTTAAAATAGATTAAAAAAAAAATGTCATTATTGAAAAGGAAAATGCCTAATTTTGATTCTCATTTTCGTGGTTAGAGTAGGCCGTTGACCACCTTCTTAGGGAAGCGAAAGGGTTATTGCTTTTTGATAAGTAACAGCAAAAATAAATATAAATGGTGAGCCATATGATTGACTAATTGTAGGCTTCTATGTCTCAAGCATATGGGATCATTAGTTCAAAACAAAAACAAAAAAACAAAAACAAAGAGCATATGGGATCATTAATGTGACCCTCAAAGTGGAATACTTTTTCTCTCAATTGCTTTGCTTAGTCCATAAGCATTCTAGCATACTCCCCGTCCCACTCGAATCGAATTAAGATTTTTTATCAATCTTATTATACTTTAACCATTAATTTGGAAAATAATAATTATTTTACTGAAAATCTGAAAAAAAAATTGTTGAATTTATTAGTAACCGTGATACAATAAATTTTTTTAAAAGCATCATTATATTATTATTTTTCAAATTATTAATTAAAGTATAATTAGATTGCCAAAAATCTTAATTTGAGTGGGATGGAAGGAGTAGTATCTGATATAGGAGCATCATGCTTATGCTTTTTTTATTAGGGTATTGGGAGTGCTGGCCCTTTGTTGCACTCGTACCACTCCATAATTTGAGTGCTGGCCCTTTGTTGCACTCGTACCACTCCATAATTTGTCGCACTTTATCCAGGCTCGTCTCAATAATTACAGGAGTCCTGGGTTAAATATGAAAGTGGGGCCTTTAGTATGTCAAAATTTTATAAACATAATGATAATAATGTTGAAATAATAAATAAATAATTTAATAAAATAAAAATATATTATAAAAATAAAATCAAACTTTCTAATTGAGATTTGGAAAAATAGAATGAAATCCTAAACAACAAATATGGGATGAAAAATTTAAAAATAAAATATATATGAAAAGCCCAAGTAAGCTAAAAGATGCCTATAATTTAAAATGAAAGGAAAAAAAGGAGAAGGGCTTTGGACTCTAGACCCCCTGGGTGAGATCCAAATGCCATAAAAACCCAAGGTCAGATCAAAGTCCCATTTAAACCCACCACAGCCCACAACCCGCCCCAGCCCTGCCCATGCCCTGCCCGCCCATACCCAGCCCAGCTCACTGTTTGGATGCAAAATTAAAATGTTGGGTATGGGAATTGAACCCATGACTTATTTTGAAAACTAACAACTTAACCACTACACCAGCCTACTGTTTGATACAAAATTTGCAATATATTCTATTACTATTGTGCCTAAATGAAACTAAGTGAAGAAAAAACAAGATTCTAAATCAATTTATAAAATTTTTGATTATTCCCAAAACATCAACTTTTTGTTAAAAAAAAAAAAAAAAAAAAAAAAACGAAAAACAAGATTTAAAAAAAATTATATAAAGTATTTAAATATTTTATTAGAAAAAAAATATAAAAGACCCAAAGATAAATTAAATTATAATTTTGTGCAATATCGAATTTTAATTTTAATTTTTTTTACTAGCACCCTCCAGTAAACTATTTATATAAAATGACACTATTTAAGTCCTTATTACCAAATTGTCATTATTTGCACTTATAAGACCTTTTGAGAGACTCATGAGTCTGCTATGAGACCTTGTAAATAGACCCTCATAAGTCTTATATGAGACATTTTTACATGTCCCATAAGAATTTACAAAGACTTTGATACAAATTATAAAACCTAAAAAATACACTTATGAGACCTTTGAGAGACTTATGAGTCTGCTATGAGACCTTGTAAATAGACCCTCATAAGTCTTATATGAGACTTTTTTACATGTCTCATAAGAATTTACAAGACTTTGATAAAAATTATAAGACCTAAAAAATGCACTTATGAGACCTTTGAGAGACTCATGGGTCTGGTATGAGACATTTGTAAATAGACTTATGAGTCTGGTATGAGACAATTTACATGTCTCATAAGAATTTACAAGACTTTGATACAAATTATAAGACTTAAAAAATCACTTATGAGACATTTAAGAGACTCATGAGTCGGATATGAGACATTTGTAAATGGCTCTCATGAGTCTGATATGAGACAATTTACATGTTTAATAAGAATTTACAAGACTTTGATACAAATTATAAGACCTAATTAATCATGTTTTTTAATGTAAAATGATATTTATTTTACAAATTTAATGTGTTTGTGAATAATCAAGAATTTCATTAATTGATTGGAAAGTTTTAATTGCTGACATTTATTTTGGCAAGAATGATACTTCTATTATTAAATGTTGTGAAACATTAATCAAGTTGTTCTAATATATTTTTAATATTAACTCTTATACCGAAAGTATAAGACTAGTTCTTCTCTTATACTTTAGATATGAGAGTAATTTTCTCACATTAAATCCCCATTTTTTTAAAGAAATTATATACCTAAAATATAAGACTAGAATTACTCTTATATTTAAGGTATAAGAGTTATTTAGTTTATTTTCTTATAATTTTCATATTTTCAGTATATAATAGACTTAGTTGGTGTCATTTATGTAAATAAATGCCTTAACAGAAGGGTGATAATTAAAAACTTATAAAATATTATGAAATTATGTATTTTCGCAAATATAATTTAATTTATTTTTTAGGTCTTTCATATTTTTTTAATAAAAAGCTTTAGATATTTTATATTCTTAAATCATGTTTTTAATATTCTAACATATATTAAAAAAAATTGTGTTTTTGTGAATATTCAAGTTTTTCATTAATTAATTGTAAAATCTCAAGTTTTGTAATTTAGTTTCGTCCAGATTTCAGTTAGTAATAATAAATATTGCAAAATTAGAAACAAGCAATGCATTGGCTTAGTGGTAAAGACATGGTTGTTATTGTAAAAGACCTAGGTTCGAAACCTGGGAACAATATTTTTGCTTTTAATTAAAAGGGGTGGCTGGCATTGAGTTCTGGATCCGGGGCGGGTGGCGGGTCGGGACATCGGGCCTGGGCATTGGGCTTGGGGGCAGCCTGACCTGAGTAGTGTGTGATGGGTTTTTGGGCTTTTATGGAATTTTGATTTGGACAATGGGTGGAGGTGGACTTTTGGATCTCAGGTGGACTTTTATGGAATAATGATCTGGGAGAAGGGGCCTTGTGGAATTATGCCAAAGGAGAAACCCATAAATTAAAAGAGGGTGTCTCCTGTACACCCGCCGCACAGCGTGCGACGGGCCAGGTCACCCCCACCCCTTTTTTTTTTCGTTTTTTTTTTTTTTTTTTTTTTCACCACAACTTTTTTTTCCTCCTAACAAAAGCAACACTTGTTATAAAGCAATGTAACACTTTTTTCTTTCAAATGTAAAACTTTTTTTAAAAAAAAATGTACCACAATTTTGCTGCAATAGATTAAAGATAACATAAAAGATTGACAACTAAATTAATGTAACACTTTTTATAAAGGAATGTAACAGTTTTATTTTCAAATGTAACATTTTTTAAAAAAAATGTACCACAATTTTGCTTCAAATAGATTAAAGAGACCATAAAAATTGACAACTAAACAAATGTCACACTTTTTATAAAAGAATGTAACACTCTTTTTTCAAATGTAACACTTTTTTTCTTTCAAAAATAACATAAGATTGACAAACTAAACTAATGTTACGTTTTATAAAAAATGAATGTAACATTTTTTTGGTCAAATGTAACAGTTTATATTCTTAAATGTAACATTATATCTTAAATGTAACAATTTTTTATTGAGAAAGTAACAATTGAAATGCAAAACCCAATTTTTTTTGAGTTTTTTTTTTTTAAGCAGGACACGTGTCAAGCTGGGAATGGAGGAAGGCTGGCGGTCGGGTTGGGCCTGCGGGTTTGACCCGCGGGGCACTCCCGTCGCACGGTGTACACCCGCCGCAAATGATACTTTGTCAAAAGACTAAAAAATTTAAATGTTTTCCTCTCACATGTAGGGATGGCAATTTTACCGAATCCGATCCGTATCCGAGACAATCCGTCCGGGGATGGGTGGGTTTGGTAATAGATTTTAAAAATCCGGCGGGTTCGGATACGGGTTCGGATTCTGCCCGAGATCCGACCGTATCCGACCCGAACATATCCGAACATATTAGGTTTTTAAATTTTACTACTACCCCCTCATGTTATAGAAATATACACATAACCCTCCTTATATAAGAAAAAAAATTTAGGTTTTTGTTTATTTTCTTCTCCCAGATCGGCAACACGCCGCTCCCCCCTCTCTCTCTCATCGCTCGTCGATCGCCATTCCCTACCCTCTCTCTCATCGCTCGTCATTCCCTACCCTCTCTCTCTCGCTCGTCGGCCGTTCCCTACTCTCTCCGCGCTCGTTCCCGACTCTCTCTCTGTGTGCGCCGGCGTCGTTCCTTTCGCCTGTGTTGCCGCCGGCCGGTGCCATGGTTTCGTTCCGTCGAAGTCTGCTACTACTACATCTCCAACGAATTTCATCTCTATTGAGGTAAACTAACAATTCTTAGCCATGAATTTCAGTGTTTGTTTGTTTGTTTTGTTTGATTTCCCAAATTCCCCCAAATCTGTCAAACCTAGGGTTTTCTTGCGTTACTTGATGATCTTGTTAAATCATCATCAAAAAAAAAAAATAATAATAAAAAATGGGCGGATAATACGGGCGGATACGGATTCGCCATAATCGGATACGGGCGGATTCGGATATGGGGTCAACTACCTCGGGTCGGATACGGGTTTGGCGATATCCGGACAGTATCCGACCCGTTGCCATCCCTACTCACAAGGAATCGAAGTTGGGTAAATGAGAGAGAACATAAAGCCTCATCTGCCAGGCCATTTAAGCTTTGTATGATTTATCCTGAAGTTAAATATATACTCCCTCCGTCCCAGCTCACTTGAGACTTTTGACCAAAATTGATTAACTTAAGGTCGGTTTGACCAACACTTTATAGAAATATTTATGTTCCAAAAAAATATTTTTGGGGCCCTTAAAATTATTGGGTCCTGTATTATTGGGCTGCTTGCACACCCTCAAAACCGGACCTGACTTTATCATTAATCATTACAGTTAACTTGACACGTGGAACAAAATTAATCTCATTCATTCTTAGTATATCAACAAGAGAAAAGCGGTCAAATTCGTAGCACTGCAGCAGTGGAGAGCATATTCCCACTGTAGCTGTTTCAGACGTTTTTTGTTTGACATTACTTTAAAGAAAGAAAAAAAAAAAAAAAAAAACTGTATCAGTCAAATAATTCATAATTATTGGATTATTTGTGGCACGCAAAATAGACAGGTATGATTTGATCACGGAAATTAATCTATTACAAGTACAAACTTTTGTAAGAAAAAAAAATCACTTCAATTAAGGCAATATAGATAATTCCATCACCTACACTCTTTCTGTAAGAGAAACTTCTTCAATTACATTACTCTCTTTAGTTTTGGAGTTTGAATCATCAAGATATTCCTGATAAATGTAAGACGCAAATCCCCAAACTGCCAACAACAATGCAACAACCTTAACTCCACTCATGTCATTATGGAAGAACACCACTGCAAAAATGGGCACAATTGGCAAGCCCAAAGCTCCAATAACATTGGAGAACAATGAAGAAACCTCAAAAATCAATCCAATCAAACCCATTGCAAAAACTTGCGAAGACATGGCTGCCCCAACCATGGTTATAACATAGGATGCCTTTCCTTGTTTATACCCTTCCATCTCTCCCTTTAGTCCCTTCCACTCTTTGCTCGCAAAAAGGCCAATCATGATCAAGATAGACGCGATCAAACACTGGTAGATGACCAAGTCAAACACCGCCTTCAAAGTTGTCGCTTTCACAATCTTTCTGAATCCATATTGGGTTACGGATAAAAGTAATCCGCCAGTAGCTGCACCAGAAATGGTGCATATGAACCCAAGGGCGTACTTGCCCTTGGAGATCTTATTAGATGACCCTAGTTGGTCATTGCTTTGGAATACAAGAAGTGCGGACGAAATGGTGAGGAGAAAGAGGGAGTTGAGTATAAGAGGAGTAAACTTTTGGGCATTGAGAAAATAGGAAAATAACGCGTTGAAGGCCAATTGACTTGCCAATATTAGCGAGAAGGTGGAGACGGGTAATCTTGAAACACCGAGTGTGACTAATGAACAATTAGTCGCGAAAAGAACGCCTAGGAAAATATAGAGTGAGAAAAGGCTTGAGGTAGAAGGCTTGGAGGTGGGGAGATGGTTTTGAGGAGGAGGAGGGGTGTTTTTGTTAGTAGGAGAGATGATGAACATGAATGGAATAAGGATTGGAAAGCCTACCATTTTGAAAGAGTATGAAATACTCTTAGTTTAATATTGTGTATCTTTGTGATTCTGATTTAATTAATGTATATATTTAGAGTTTATTTATTTTAGGAATTAGTTGTAATTATTTAGGAATAGTTTATTTTAGGATAATTATTATTATTTTGATTTACTTGACTAACCTACTAATGTTTATCTTTGGTTAGTATTTTGTATTTTAGGTGTTTATTTTTAGGTGGACTTTCATAAGGAAAGTTTGATTGGTTGCTGGAAGATCTCTTGGATTGGAGTGGCGGCCAAGAAGACTTATAAAAGCCAGTCGGCATCTCCTCTCTCTTTTACGTATTGCAGATCATAATTTCAGAGAGAAAAGGTTTAGAGAGTCCTTGTGTTTTCTTAGAAGTTCTTCCCAAAAGAACTCTAAGTGTTTGAGTGTTTTAGTTTGTTCTAGAAATCTAGAATAGTTTGTTCTTTTAAGAACTTTTGTTTCTTTCATTCGACTTGTAGTCTGCAAGATCGCTTTTAATATATGAAAGTTTTCCAGCAAGATATTTCTTGCTGAAGTGTTTAATTTATTTCGTTTTATTTCCGCTGCAAATCTGATAACTGTTAAGACAACTGTCTGGACAACTGTTAGCACGTTTGAATACACAGTTGTTCACACAGTTGGTCAGTTCCCAGAAAACAGTCCTAGCTACAAAATTTCTTTCACATTTGAACAAGAGTTGACAGCCATTGACTATTTCCGCCTTTGTCGAAATATAGCCATAGCAAGAGGGTGGCGATTGATTGGCCGGCGAGGATGAATAGTGTAAAGATGGCCATTCGTAGCCACCACTTGTATCGAGGAGGAGGAGCAACCGTAGAGACCGAGGACTCCTCCTGCGGTGGCATGGGATTTTTAGGAGACATTGTGTTTTCCTTGTTACCTAATTCCTCATGTGTTTGAGCTAGAAAATGAAGAGTTGCTACACATTAGTATTAGGTGTGTGTCAATTTGTCTATCTGAAAAATGAGTTGTTTTGGAAAAAAAGAAAGAGGTTTGATGATAATGCAAACATATGAATATGATTGAGGTAATTTGATTAGAAATGAAAGTGCTGCAGTAGGAAGTAGGAGAATGGTTACATACGTTAAGACAAATTTGAGAAACAAGGAAAAAACATGTTTTCATTCTAAAAAAAAAATTGTCGTATTATTTTCGCTCTGTTAGGGTTATTTCACATCATATATCTAAGGGCTTGGTGTTTGGGTTACAATGAGATTATATGTGGCAAATATTTTTATTATTTCATATAATTTTGTAATAATTACATAAAATATATAGAACAAATCAAAAGAGAATTTAAAATAAAATCATGAAAAGAAAATAAGCATATCCTTTTTTTAATGAAAAAAAATTAAAAATAAGAGATATGCTGCTTTGTACAAACGGGAAACTCCAATGGTAGGTATCAAATGAAAATTTTGATACATATGATGAATTACTAGCATCTCCAATTGTATTGTCAATGGGTACCAAAATTTGGTGTGGTACCAAGTAAGGTATATAGCAAATTTGCTACCTTGCTTAGTACCACACCAATTTTGTGATATTTATTGTTGGTATTTTAAAGAATTGTTAAGCATAGTGCAAAAATATTTATCATGTTAAAATATTTAATTTAAAATATAAATATTCATTTAAATATTTTTCTTGTTTTTAAGTAATTATTTAAAAAAAAATTAATTTAAAGCATAATTAATTCAAGTAACGATTATATATTGAAATTATTTATCATTTCAAAATTATTAATAAAGCTAATACCCATTAAAAATTAATTTGGTACCAAAATTTTGATACCTATGAGTGGAGAAATTTTTTTGATACCATGTAAATAATATTCATAGATATCAAAATTTGATTTTGATACCTACGGAGCAAGTACTACCATTACCAAGAGTTGCCCTTAAAAATACAAACCCCAAATTTCTAAAAGTACTAGAGGCCCGACTAATTAATGCTGTATCTTGGTCAAGCAACTCATTTTAAACTAAAACCCGCATATTTATAGGATTTTTTTCTCAAATAATTCCCTTATTTCTAAGTATTTACCAAAGTATCACCTTTTTCAAAGTATGTACCAAAATGACCAACTTTGAAGTAATTCGCTTCTAGAAAAAGCGAATTAAGTAATTCGCTAATGCCAAAAGCGAATTACTCTTTGACCAGATTAGGCGCGCTTTGCATTACGGGGTTAATTAAGGTTAAGATAATTCGCTTCCTGCAGTAGCGAATTACGTTAATTCGCTTTTTCAAGTAGCGAATTACATTAAACCCACACAATAAGATAAGGTTTCAGTATGTGCTGCTCATTATATCTCCATCTTGTCTGAAAATAGAGAGAGAAAGAAGAAGGGACGCAAAGAGGAGAGGATTTTGCAAATCCATTTCTTGAAATACTCAGATCAAGCAAAAAGGTACACCAAGATCTCTATCTATATGTCATTTTTGTGTTTGATGTTATTTATTTTAGGTTTTTTAGTGAATTTGTAGAGAGAAATGATAAATTTAAGATTTTGACTGTTATTATCATTTTTTAGGGTTCTAGGGTATCGATGAGTGGGTTACCGCTTATTTTCATGTGCTACTGGGGAGGGGATGATGAAGATCCATTTAATGGTCCTCTTTTTGAAAAAGGACCAAAATTTGGTCTTAGAGCGATACATAGATGGACTTACACTGAGTTGATTGATCAGTTGTATGAACATATTGGGGTAGATCGAACAAGATTTCAGCTGGAAGTTATTTGTAGGTTTCCTCATTCCTTTGACCATGGAATTGCAAATTACTTTCCATTTCACATCCAAAACGATAATGGTGTGGCGTTAATGTTTGATGTTAATGCTCAATTTGGTGGGTTGAGTAACTTGCAGTTGTATATTATCATGAAGGCTATTGAGGTGTTTGATATCCGTGGGGGTGGGACTGAGATTGGTTATAATCAAGAGACGAATGAAGGTTATGCAGAGGCAGAGACACTTTATGTGAATTCGCAGAGTTACAACCGAGAGCCTGACGAGGGTCCAAGTACAGAGACATTCTATGATAATTCGCAGAGTTACAACCGAGAGCCTGACGAGGGTCCAAGTAACCAGAGACCGCGTCGTAGACGAGTGCCACGTGAGGATGTTCCGGCTGATGATGATGTTTTAGATGAAGATGATGAAGACTATGATGCACAAATAGATAGTTTGTTGTTTCCTGATGATGATGATGATGATGATGAAGAAAACAGCACCGGTAGTGAGATTAGCGAGGGTGACGATGGGCCGAATGATGGGATTGAATCAGATTTAGTAGCGTACGAAAGGAGAGAGAATCGAATGCATGAGAGAGCAGACTATCCTCTTTATCATGATATTTGAGAAGAAGTTGATGTGATTGCTGTTAATAATCAATGTAGTTGTCCGATATGGGATGGAGAGAAGGGTGGATTGGCTAAAGGGATACGATTTTCTAAGAAGATTGAGGTGCAATATGAGATAAAGAAGTATCACATACATTCCAATCGACGTTTTAAGGTAAGAAAGAGCACACTCCGAACGTGGGCCATTGAGTGTTTGTTGAAAGACTATCCATGCCCTTTTTATGCTCGTGTGAGTCAGAAGAAGATAGGATATTGGGAAGTGACCAAGTATAGAGGCCCTCATTGTTGTTTGTATTCTAGACTTAGTCTTGATCACCCCAACTTGGATGCTAAGTTTATTGGTCGGCATATTCTCCATAAGGTCAAGGCTGATTCTGATTTGAATGTTCAAGTTATTATTGCAGATATAAATGAGAAATACGGTAGGACAATTTCTTACAAGAAGGCATGGTGTGGGAAACAAAAGGCCATTGGCTCAGTGTTTGGAGACTGGAAGGAATCTTATGCTCGGTTACCTCGTGTCCTAGGTGCTATTCAGAAATACAATCCTGGAACTATTGTTGAGTATTATAATCCTCCTCCACCTGGTGTATATAAAAAGTTTGATCGTGTTTTCTGGGCATTCGGGCCTTGTATTCAAGCTTTCACTCATTGTAGGCCTGTCGTGTCTGTTGATGGAACGTTCTTACATGGACGTTATAAAGGGGTGATACTCATTGCTATGGGTGTTGACGCCAACGACAGCATCGTTCCTCTTGCTTTTGCTATTGTTGAAAAAGAGGACCATATTCTCTGGAGTTGGTTTTTACGCCTTGTTTGTCAACATATTATCAAGGGTCGTGAGGTATGCTTACTTTCTGATCGTCATAATGGCATTCTTGCTACAGTTGCAGAAGATACTTGGTGGCCAAATGTGCATCATCGATATTGCTTGAGGCATATGAGAGCAAATTTTCTGAAGAAGCATCATGGTAGTGATTTGAAGCGTCTGTTCTGGGTTGCTGGTTGTGCTCACCAAGATAGAAAATTGAAAAATACTTTAGAGTTGATCCGTTTAGTTGACCCAGAAGCCATCAAGTGGTTTGAGCATATAGATAAGAAGAAGTGGACACTGGCGCATGATGGTGGTTATAGATATGGTATTATGACTACGAACTTATCTGAGGTCTTTAATGGGGTCATGAAAGGATCACGTGGTATGCCAATAACAGCTATTGTTGAGACTTCTTTCTACCGTTGTGTGGAATACTTTCACAGCAGACTGGGGTTTGCAATGAATGCATTAGGGGGTGTTACTAATAACCCTAATGCACTATACAAATTTAGCCAAAGGATCCATCGTCGATACAACTACAACACCAAAAAGGCTGGGTCACACCATGTTCGACCGTTCAACGTAAATAACAGGGGAGTGTTTCAAGTGACAACCGGACGTCGTGGTGAAAAAGGTGGAAATACTCAAATTGTGAGATTTGATGAGCGTACATGCACATGTGGAAAATGGGTCGCATATCACTTTCCGTGTTCCCATGCAATCGCATGTTGCGCATTCATGAATGTCGATGGTCGTAGTTACGTTGATCAATTTTACACTCTCGGGTCATACTACAAAACATGGTCAGGGACTTTTGAACCATTGCAGCATGAGGACTATTGGAATGTGGATGGTCGGGTGCCAATATTTGAACCAAATGATATGCTTCGACGCGATGCAAAGCAGGGACGACCACAATCAAGACGGCTTCGAAATAGTATGGACTGGCAATCTGGAAAACGAATAATCCATTGTTCAACTTGTAAGAAGGAAGGACACACGTGCCGGAGGTGTCCAACTAACAGGGAACAGATTTGAATTGGGTCAAATTCCACGTCATTTCAATGGGATTATGTTGTAAGATATTTATCTTGTGTCTGTCTTTCATTTGTAGTGCTAATGAACTTGTATTGTTGTAAGATATTTGAATTGTGTTTGTTCTATCATTTGTAGTGCTAATGACTTTGTATTGTTGTAAGATATTTGAATTGTGTTTGTTCTATCATTTGTAGTGCTAAAGACTTTGTATTGTTGTAAGATATTTGAATTGTGTTTGTTCTATCATTTGTAGTGCTAATGAAATATAACATAAATAAAATAATTCAGTGACCACATCCCGGTCACATAGGAAATATAACATAAATCCAAAAAATTCAGTGACCACATCCCGGTCACATAGGAAATATAACATAAATCCAAATATTACATGTCCAACAAATTAACTTAACAATCGTTAGGGAATACCTTAAAAACATTGGAAAGTGTAATGTTAAGTACTTTTTTTGAGCGTGCGAGGGCGAAGACAACAACCTAATATCATCAACAAAACAAAATATTTAGAACAAAATGTTAAGGAAAATATCCTTAGGGAGTGTAATGTTAAGGAAAATATTTCATACCTGCTTAAGAATCAGAACAGCACCAACATCTATGTCACTTCCATACTCACTTCCGTTAATCACTTTGGGGCCAATGATAGATTCAATTGTATCAGTAGGATCCTTTAAAGTCACCTTAAGAGAGCCAGTATCTTGTGGTGTGCACTCCGTGACAACAACAACAACCTGTAGTAGTAACCAAAAAAATAACGACCAATTATTTTTAAATATTAACCTTAAAAATAAATAATGTTGATATCATACCTGATCCACCCTATCATAGTTATGGCATTTCTCCTTGATGGCCTTCAACGGATAATATGTACCCTCTGCAGTGAGATAGTCCATTGCAGATAGCCAAGGTCTGCGCTGGAAATGATCATCCTCCACCGGCTCTTCAAGCTTTCTCCTTATGGCCTCTTGGGTCGACTGAGGGGGTCCCTGAGAGACATGAGCTTTTCCGGAGTGATACCGACGTACGGCGGCCTGTGCGACACCAGCGGGACCAGGCACATTATGAGGTGGTGGAGATTCTAACTCTTGTTCGATCTGAGAGAGATTAGATTGAGGATTGGAGGTTTGACCAGGATGACCGGGAAGAGGTTGTCGTCCACGATACCAGCGGGGGAGTGATGGATCCATCTGTGTCAATTAAATTACATAATAATTACTCCTTACATAATATCTAGTACAAATTAAATACTAAGTTTTGACCAACCATAACTCATTCAATTTAAGTCCAAATTAACCAAATAAACTACCTAAAGAGAGATCATACAGAGTACAACAAAGTTTGTTTTAACACTTTTCGTCAAATCCTAGTCTAATTATGTCAAAAACAGCCTTCAAAATCAACAAAAAATTAAGATTTTGATTAAATACTAAGTTTTGACCAACCATAACTCATTCAATTTAAGTCCAAATTAACCAAATAAACTTCCTAAAGAGAGATCATACAGAGTACAACAAAGTTTGTTTTAACACTTTTCGTCAAATCCTAGTCTAATTATGTCAAAAACAGCCTTCAAAATCAACAAAAAATTAAGATTTTGATTAAATACTAAGTTTTGACCAACTATAACTCATTCAATTTAAGTCCAAATTAACCAAATAAACTGCCTAAAGAGAGATCATACAGAGTACAACAAAGTTTGTTTTAACACTTTTCGTCAAATCCTAGTCTAATTATGTCAAAAACAGTCTTCAAAATCAACAAAAAATTAAGATTTTGATTAAATACTAAGTTTTGACCAACCATAACTCATTCAATTTAAGTCCAAATTAACCAAATAAACTGCCTAAAGAGAGATCATACAGAGTACAACAAAGTTTGTTTTAACACTTTTCGTCAAATCCTAGTCTAATTATGTCAAAAACAGCCTTCAAAATCAACAAAAAATTAAGATTTTGATTAAATACTAAGCTTTGACCAACCATAACCATAACATCAGTGTCAACTGGCCCAGGGATCTACTGGCGCATGCGAAACTGGCGCATAACTCGATCAGGCAGGTGCAACTCCACCCTCTCGAAACATATAAGAGGCGACCTCGTCCTCCAAACATCCTCCCCCTGCAATCAATACCCTGGAGCAACACGCTCTCCATATGGCTCCCACACAACCTGATCCGCAGTCAAACTATCTAACGCATCCCTATAGCCGCGCAGGTTATGTCTAGTCACATAACCAAACGATAACGCCCCTCGCCATCTGAAATTGAAAATCAAAGAAAATTATACTCCAAAAGCGTAAAAAAAATATATCAATTCATTGATAAGTAGTTGTCCTATCATACCTAGCCCCCAAAGGGTCATCTACATCTGCCCCATATACAGCGCCTAACGACCGCGGCTGGGTACACCTCAATCTCTCCCATGCCCAAATCTGTTCAAAAATCAACATCAATATTTATAAATATATCAATATATATAAATATATACTATAAAATGATATGGTGCACATGTATACTATATTTAAATAGTCATACCTGCACAATCGGCATGAATCCTCCACACTGACTAGTCTGGGGGGAAGTCGCCTTGCAAAGCTCTCGATAAAGGATGGCCAACGCAGCACTGCCCCAGCTATAAGATCCTACAACATCGATGTCTCTAAGAAGTGGCAAATATATGAGCTTCACCTTCGAATTACTGCGATCTGCCAAGATATATGACCCCAATAATGCCAAGATATAGGCACGTGTGTACCTATCAATATCCGCTACTGTGGCATGTTCTCCCAAATTAAGATTCAAGATATGCTCCTTAAGCCACTTGAGATTCAACATCCCCGTCTTCAAGTTCGGGGGACCAGGTCTGACACCTAACAACTCAAAACACAAATCAGCCCACTGGGCGTCTGTCATATATGTCTGATAGCCCGTGACGGGCAATCCATCTATCGGCAAACCCATCAATAGACCCACATCCTGCAGCGTAATCGTCATCTCACCAACAGGTAGATGGAAAGTGTGGGTCTTCGGGTGCCACCGCTCGACCAACGCCTCAAATAAAGCACAGTCATATTTCTTCATCTCCCCCATCCTGTAAACTCCGTAAAACCCCGCAACCCTTAATCTGTTCACAACCCTTCCATCTATATTTGTCGGGGGCTTTGGACCATGTCGAAACGATATACTACAAACCTCTTCGCCAGCCCATAGTTGAGAAGATCTATGGGAACCCTGTAGCGTCAGCACCGTCCGGTTCAAAGGACCCGGATCTACAAACGGCTCATTTACATCCATCTGTAACAATAAAAAACCCACGATTAGTTGGAAAGTGTGGGACAAAGGGAGTGTTAATTTTCAAACAGGTTAATCAATCACTTGATTAACTGAGAGAGCAACACAACACAAAGTCCTTCCCTAATTGAATCCATGTTTGCTTTACTGATAATAGGCTTCAAATAAAAATCAATCACATTTTTTGCATTAATTTTTCAGTACAAAAATAATTTTCATACTTTCAAAGAAAAACTACAAATTAAAATCATCAAAATCCCATTTCAAAATCATCAAAATCCCCTTTCAAAACAGCCCCAATTTCAAACCAAATTTTGAAATCAACCATGCAAATACCACACATTCAATATAATTGTACAAAAACCAAATCATAAAACGCTACTTAAACTCAATAACCAGTCGACAATCACCCACGAAATTGAACCAAAAATGGCAAAATCCCAACCAATTCATATGATAGATATTTTGCTAAAAATAAAGAAATACTTACATTTTATATTAGGAACGGTGAATGACACAGCTTCGAATTGAGAAAACCCCTAACCAGTCGACAATCACACCAGGTCAATCGCCCAGATATCGCCCTCTCAAACTCTCTGTGTTCGTTTGTAATGAACTGAACTGAACTGAAGAGAGGGTATTTTTAACCTAATACGCTTCCGCAAAAAGCGAAATCATTTAAACTTATTTCGCTTCTTGAAGAAGCGAATTACCTTGGCATAAATCGCTAGTACAGGAAGCGAATTAGGTTAACCTTAATTAACGCCCTAATGCAAATCGGCCTAATCTGGTCAAAGAGTAATTCGCTTTTGGCATTAGCGAATTACGTTAATTCGCTTTTCCTAGTAGCGAATTACCTCAAAGTTGGTCATTCTGGTACATACTTTGAAAAAGGTGATACTATGGTAAATACTTATGAAAAGGGGAATTATTTGAGAAAAAAATCTATTTATAGCCCCTTCAAAGTGCAATTTTTCAATTCTTTTTCAGTTATTTTATTTATTACTCTCTCCGTTTCAAAATATCTGTCGCTTTAGACTTTTTTACACATATTAAGAAATGTCATTAATGCATGTGAAGAAGACCCATGGGCCCCTAAATAATTTAATTCTCTAGGTGATTAAATGCTTGCATGAAAGATAGTTTCACTATCATTAATAAGGGTATAATTGAGACAAAAGGGTAAAAGTGCATTGATAATAATAAAGCGACAGATATTTTGAAACAATTTTTTACTCCTAAAGTGACAGATAATTTGAAACGGAGGGAGTAAAGCTGAAGCAGAGAATTAGATTCGAATGTAATAAAGCTTTTAATTTGAGGAAGAGAAAATTAAGAATAAACATATAATCATAATCTTAATGAAGGGAGCTCAAATCCAAATAGAGTATATAAAAGGGGTTTTTGAGAGAGATTACCAGTAATTGGTGCTTGTAGTTGAGGCTGAGCTTCACCCATTGGTTTGGTTTGGTTTGGTTTTCAGTTAAGAAGAAGAAGATAAAAGCAGAGTTAGTTAGTTGTAGAGAGAGAGGGAGGTCTGAAGAGGAAACCAATTAGCTACTACTCCTACTAGAGTAGTAGTATTTTAATACTCCCTCCGTTCTACTATAAGGTTTTTAGTTTGACTTTACACGGAGATTAAGAAAAAAAAAATGTTGTGAGGGTGGAAAGTAAAGTAAGAGAGAGAAAGTGAGTAGGGAGTTTTTGTTGTGAGAATGACAAGTGTGTCACACTTTCCATTTTAAGTAATAAATTAAAATAATAACCTTAAATTAGGATAGACTAAAAAGAAAAATAATAACTTTAAATCGGGAAAATCGGGGAAGTAAATACTAGAGAGTAGAGCACATGAGTCATGACTTATCAGTAATTGTCATTTCCGCCTCTACCACTAAATCCAAATGTCAACATTTTTATATAAAAGAGTGTTGTTCCAGAAGAAAGGATACCGAAACATTATCATGGACCTCAAATTATTATTCAATCTGAAACTGGGAGCTCAACACGTGGGGATCTCTTTTCTTTATTCATTTATTTAAATGCAGGCAACTCCACAATTGGAGCTTTTAAAACCCAACTCCTACAAAAAGTTCTTAAAGTTTGACCTCATTTATTTCTTGATCATTTCTATTGATTTGGGTTTCAAAGTTACAAAAGAATACTCCCTCCAGTCCAAAATAGATGTCACTTTTAGACCAAAATTTTAGTCCAAAATAATTATCACTTTTGAGTTAAATGTCTCTCTTATCCTTGCATTGAAGCTTGTTCTCTTTTATTAATTATCTTAGTGTGAGACATTAATGTAAGAAAGTTGCACACTTAATAGGGGTAAAGTTGGAACTTTTGTCACTAAGTCATGATAATTATTACATTTCTTGTCGCGACCCCGACCCCGCGGGACCGGAGTACGCGAGCTGGACGTCGACTTAGAACCAATACACCAATTTACTGAAGATAAAAATTTCATTTTATACCAAAAGGTAATACAAGGTTTTGTAAATCAAAGTTTAATAATAACAAAGTACCACTAACATAAGCTCCACAAGCTTATACCCCAAAATATAACATATACACTTCTTAATGACGTCATTGTTTGGTGACACTATCCCAAGGTTATACATTTAAATAATGCAAACCGAATAACAACCTTCCCCAAAAAGCTATATCCACACTCGACGTCCTTTCTCGTGATCGGCGAGTCTAATCCTTTCCACCTGAGGGGGGGGTTAAGGAAAAACAAAGATAAAAGAAAAGGGGGTGAGATAAATCTCAATAAGTTACTAATGCAACTACATGACATGCTAATATGCAATAAGCAATAAACAATGATAATATTTCATATAGCACGTAGCAATTATCAGATAACAGATAGCAGCGGAAATAAACACCTTACAAAGGATATTAGCCAAGGCTTCCAAACCGATAGACCCAAATAAAGGATCGCTGCGCAGGCTCAACAATCAACCAATCATAGTAGCATGAAAGCCGAAGAGAAAACCCCGGTACCGGAACAATAATCAAGTAACATGTCACAAAGGACGGGAGATATGCCACAAAGTCATACTCCAAAAAGTTAGCTAGACTACTTCACAATGGAAGCTAGGTCATCTCATTCCAAGGCCAATCTTGAAGAGGAAAATATGGGCAAAACAATGGTCAACATTATAATGGACTTGACTCGTGCCATTATAATCTTTCCCATCGCCCGACACAACCACAAATACCAGCTGGACTTCCAAATAAAGGCTAAGTAATAAAATACTAGCACAATAAACAACCACTGATTCCAAAGTAGGGAACCTTATCAATAAGTCACCAAGAAAGTGAAATGAACCAACAACACACAATTAAAGTGTTCCAATAATCTCAACAATGATAACACAATTTCCATATCACATTTGATCACAAAGGATCCAGTTAACTCAAGTACTCAACCAAAACTACTCACTCATCTCGAAGAGCTCAAGGAGAGCTTTAAAACGATAGCTTATACACCTAAAACGGAGTCCGGATGAGAGAGTTATGAACTATCGAAGATTGTCTACGAAGAGTACAAGAGGGTGAAGCTCAGGACTTGCACAGCGGAGGGGGCGCACGCCCGCGCAGAAAGGGTGTGCGCGCCCTATAGGATCAGAAGGTTCTTGCAAAAAGGCCAGGGGAGGGTGCGCGCGATCGCACGAAAAGGGTGCGCACGCCCACAAGCATCAGAAGGTATTCCAAGCTGAACAAGGGAGGGTGCGCGCGCTCGCACCTAAAGGGTGCGCGCGCCCCCTAGGGATTTCGGCCAAACCCAGATTTCTTCTGGGTTCTTCAATTCGGGCATGAACACCAAAATTTCACCATTTTCATACCAAAATCCTCATAATCAACTCTCAAAGTGAACCTAACAAATGAACTAGGACAACTTATGAGCTTAGAGGGGACCTAAATATCATCATTTAACAACCCCAAACCAAGATTTAAACCAACATTTAACAATCACCATTTTTAACCAAAAATCAAAATAAATTCCAAATAAATTCCCAAACTCAACCCAACATCATATATATCAACTAAAGCACCATTCAAGCATGAAATGAACATTTTAGCATAATAATGGGGGAAAAGCAACTTACTTGGAATTTCTCAAAGATGACGGAATTCAAATATTTTTGGTTCTACGCGATCCTATCGACGATCTAAACACATTTCATAAAATGAGTAATAAGAAAAGATGAGAGGAAGAGGATGAAAATGAAAAGAGAAGGGAGAGGAAAAACTTACCCTTTTCTTGGAGAGAGAGAGAGTTTACTGAGAATGGGGAAATGAGGGAGAAGGGAGGAAGGAGAAGGAGGATGTTTTAAAAATATTACACTTAAGCCCCTCCGCTCCAAACTAACGCAATTAAACCCCAAATAACTCTCTATTAAAAATGATTCCCCTATTTCACACTTAACACAATATTACCCAAATAATGCTAGACATAATTAAATATCATGAAACACAAAATGCTCACATAAATAAATAATCAAATGAATAAATACATAATTATTTAATACTAGAATTTAGAGGCGGGTTTTCGGGTCGTGACATTTCTTAAGAGTTGTGCAAATGCAAAAAAAGACAGTTATTTTGGACCGGAGGGAGTAATACTAATGCCACAAAATCTTCCTCACAAAATTTTAGGTGTAATGATTTTATTGATGTTTTTAAGTAAAGTGTGGCGGGTCCATTATCGATGCAACCAATAAAATATCATCACCTCATTTTGCGAGCAAGATTTTGTGATATTATTTTGTGGCCCAAGCATTGCTCGTTACAAAATGTCAAACCGCTAATATATACTCCCCCGTCGCACTTTACTTGAAACTCCGTAAAATAAAAATGTTTTTACGCTCACAACACCAATCAAATTACTATTCATCTCACTCATTCTCTCACTTACTTTACCTTTTATACTCACAACATTTTCTCTCTCTCATACTTTTTCTTAGTTTAAGTGCCCAACAAAAAGATTTCAAGTAAAGTGGGACGGAGGGAGTAAAACATATGGACCGTAATTTCGCAATTTGCATTATTTAATGCATTGTACTCTTTATTGCCTAAAAAATATAATATATTTTAGAACAAAATTTCAAAAGGGAAAATGACCCACAAGTTCTTTTTTGAATAAACATCTTCTCCTCAAGTTCCTCATTAAATTAAAATACCCGGAAGGTTTCTATGAAATACTATATCATCTGCATTCAATATTTAGTAATACAAAAATATGATACTACATCAATACTTCAATACTACTGCCTCCAGCCACCGCCTCCATGCAGTATTATGCTCAGTTGTGCAGTACTATGCGATGCAGTACATTGCAGAATAATACTACATAAATAACACAATATGTTGTGAGGAACTTCGTTGGCAATTTCAAAAAAAAAATAAACTTATGACATTGCCCCAATTTCAAATAGCACAACCAATTTTTTTTCTTCCTTGACGACATTAAAAAATTAACAAAATGTAATGTAGTTACTAAATCTACATCTACACTATAATAATGACAACCAAGTCCCATGAAGCCCGCCAAAACTCGAGGGTGGACTCGGAAATTCACTTTCCATACGAAAGGGCTGTTTTGACATTTTCAAGTTTAAAGTCCATTCTAGAACTTAGCTTTTCTTACAGAAGCAGAACATTTTAATGCAGCTTTATTCGACATTTGTAAAGTTAGTGGAATGGATGCCATTTGTTATTTTTGGCTGGACAAGTTTGCCACGTGTATATTCCAAGGCCTCTCTATCTTCATTCAAGTTTGAAATCCAAACACACACTAACACACATCAGAGTAGGGGTGTCAGTGGTTCGATCTGAACCGCGGTTCGAAACCGAGTTGAACTAAACCATGCGGTTTGGTTCGGTTTTTGAACATTAATGGTTCAGTTCGGTTTGTAAATTTGACAAAATACTTGGTTCGGTTTCGTATAGGCTTGACCCCTCCAAACTAAACCGAACCGAACCAAACCGATCTAAACCAAACCGAGGTTTGTATAGAAGGAACAAATTATTGTGAAAAGCATCTCACTCTGTTTATTGATTGTATTGAAATATATATACAAGGAGCTATACTTGTATGACAAGAAAAGGATTCCTAGCTATGGTTGTAAATAGGAAACTAAATACAAAAGGAAACTAAATATAATACACAACTAAATATGATACACAAAGTATACTAGGAATCTATATCTTTGACATGCCCCCGCAAGATGGACGACCGATTAGTGAGGCCAATCTTGGACAAAAGAAGATGAAACCGTGTCCTAGGAAGAGGCTTTGTAAGCAAGTCGGTCAGTTGATCTTTGCTCGAGATAAAAGATACCCGCAACGTGTTGTTTTGAACCCTTTCACGGACAAAATGATAGTCAAGGCCAAGATGTTTCATTCGGGAGTGAAACCGGGGGTTAGCAGCAACATAAGTAGCTCCCAAATTATCACAATAAATCACGGGTGAAGTGGTTGATGAACAGCCGAGCTCAATGAGAAGATTCTGAACCCAAGCTACTTTGGATGTAGTAGTGGCGACTGCACGGTACTCGGCTTCGGTGGATGACCGAGCTAATGTTCTCTGCTTTCTTGAACTCCAGGAGATTGGATTTTTGCCTAAATACACAATGTACCCGGTTGTGGAAGTGTAGTTATCGAGATCACCAGCCCAATCAGCATCCGTAAATGCATGTAATGTGATAGGAGAGTCTTTAGATATAAGCAACCCATGTGAGATGGAACCCGCAAGATACCGAAGAACACGTTTTAAGGTAGACCAATGTTCATCTGTGGGTTTATGCATAAATTGGGAAAGCCAGTTAACAGCAAAGGAAATGTCCATGCGAGTTAGGGAAAGGTATTGTAAGCTGCCCACCATAGCTCGGTACTCAGTGGGATCATGCAGGGGTGTGCCTCGGTTGACCGAGAGGGACGGAGAGGGAGCCATTGGGGTGGGTACAGGTTTGGATTCAGTCACGTGAGAACGAGAAAGTAGGTCCTGAATATACTTTTGTTGACTCAACAGAATACCATTGGGATGAGGAAGAACCTCGACACCAAGGAAATAGGAGAGGGTACCAAGGTCTTTAAAGGAAAACCGAGAAGAAAAAGTGGAGATAAAGGAGTGCAGGAGTTGAGGATTAGAGCCGGTGATGATGATATCATCCACATAAACTAACAAATAAATAATGTCAGTGGGTAGATGAAGAATGAACAGAGAAGAATCAGAGACACTATTTTTGAAGCCCAGAGAGAGGAGATAGAGACGAAGTTCATTATACCAGGCCCGTGGTGCCTGTTTGAGACCATAGAGAGCTTTCTTTAGTTTACAGACATGAGAGGGACTGGTTGGGTCAGAGAACCCAGGAGGTTGGACCATGTAGACATCCTCATGAAGAGTGCCTTGGAGGAATGCTTTGTTAATGTCAACTTGGCGAAGAGACCACCCATTGACAGTGGCAATAGTGAGAACAGTTCTAACTGTGGCGGGTTTGACAACAGGACTAAAAGTTTCAGAATAATCAAGGCCAGCTCGTTGGTGAAAGCCTTTAGCTACAAGACGAGCCTTGTGACGATCAATGGAACCATCAGGATTGTATTTGGTACGGAAGATCCATTTGCATCCAATAAGATTTTGAGAGGGGGAGGGTGGTACAAGATCCCAAGTGTGATTATGAAAGAGGGCATCAAATTCGGTTTGCATGGCAGCACGCAAAACAGGGCTTTTTAAGGCTTGGGCAATGGTGTTTGGTTCGGCAGTAGGAGGTTGAAGAGAAGCGTGGAGGTTGAGCTTATTAATGGGTTTGTGGATGTTATGTTGGGAGCGGGTAACGGGTTTGTGAATGAGAGGACCCGAAGGGGCAGTAGGTGAGGGAATAGGTTGGGCAGGGGTTGGAGAGGCAGTAGTTGAAGGAGGGGTGGGAGTTTCGGCAGTAGTGGTGTGAGTTGGTGGGGTAGGGACTGGTGGTGATAGTGGTGAAGCCGGCGGTAAGAGGGTAAGAAGGACAGTGCACCAGTTATTTGAGGTGGAACTAGGGGACGGAGGGGGGTAGAGGCAAAGGGAAATTGTGATTCGACAAAATGGACATGGCGAGAGGTGTAGATTTTGTTGGTTTTGGGATCAAGGCAATGATAGGCACTCTGGGTAGGGGAGTAGCCGATGAAGACACATGGGGAGGAACGTGGTTAAAGTTTATGGGGAGGTGTAAGGGCGAAGCCAAGGATAACACAGGCATCCAAAGCTGCGGAATTTAAGGTAGTTTGGTTGGTGGTGGTGTAGGAGGAGGAAGGGTGATTGTTGATTAAGGGTAGGTGTGGGCATCCGGTTGATAAGGTAACAGGCGGTGGTAAAGGCATGGGTCCAAAATTTTTGAGGCATGGATGAGTAGGAAATGAGGGAGAGCCCAGTTTCAACAATGTGGCGATGGCGGCGTTCAGAGTAGCCATTGTGCTCAGGGGTGTGAGGTGGGGAGGTAAGATGTTGGATGCCATGGGAAGCAAGAAATGATCGAAGACCAAGGTATTCACCACCATTATCACTATAGATGGTCTTGATGGAGTGGGAAAAATGTTTTTCAACAAGAGATTTGAAGTGAGAGAATACAGAGAGTGCATCACTTTTGTGGAGGAGAGGATAAAACCAGATATATTTTGAGTAATGATCCACAAAGATGATGTAATATTTAAAGCCATCATGAGAATAAAGAGGGGAGGTCCATACATCACTATAAAGAATATCCAATGGACCAGAAGAGGAAATAGTATTATCATAAAAAGGGAGTTTATGACTCTTATTACAAGCACAAGAATTGCAATGAAAATCTCTAACTTTAGGAATGTCTAAATTAAAATAATTACTAAGTTGACGTAAAACAGAATAAGAGGGATGTCCTAATCTATGATGCCAATTGGTGGTGGAGGACTTGGATGCGGAGTGAACAGCGGACTGGGACGGAAGCCATTCATAGACGCCATAATTAGTTTGACCTTGGAGAAGGATTTTCCCAGTTTGGTTTTCCTTCACGCAAAACGAAGTAGGTGAGAAGGTAATAGAAGCATTGTTATCATGACATAATTTAGATATAGAAATAATGTTTCGTGAAAGAGACGGAACATGAAGCACATTATCTAATTTGAAAGTAGAATAAGGAGTGCGTAAAGAGGTAGAACCAGTGTGAGATATGGGAAGACTGGACCCATCACCAATGAAAATCTCTTCCGTGCCATCATACGGACAGTGGAGGGATAGGTTTGTGAGATCGTTTGTTGCATGGTGTGTTGCACCGCTGTCAAGGAGCCACGAGGGTCGAGGGGAGGAAGTGGTTGCGGTTGCTGCATAGATGGAGGGGTTGTTACGGTTGTTGGGGTTGTAGTTGTTGTTGTTTTGGCGAGGGGGCTGGTTGGTGTTCTGATTGCGGAAGGGGGTGGGGCGTTGGGGTGGGGTAGGTAGGGTTACATTAGGAAATTGAGCCCAGAATGATTGACACTGAGAGAGGAAGTGTCCAGGATATCGGCACCACTGACATATGCCCTTGTAGGGTTGTTGTTGTCGGTTGGATGGGGAGGGAGTGAATCGGTTGTTGGAGTTGCTGGGAGGGGGGGAAGGGCGAGATGGGTAGTTGGTTGTGGTGGTTTTGGCAGAGTAGTTCACAGAGGCAGGAAAAGGGTTCGTGGTGCGTGATTTTTGTTTGAGTGTGAGTTCACGATTGATTAACTTTTCGTGTAACTCGTCAAAGGTGATTGGGTTTTCACGGTTTTGAACTGCATGAACGACAGAGTCAAATTCAGGGTCGTTGAGTTGATCTAGGATGCGATCAATGATGTCGTCCGGGTCCATTGGTCGGCCGAGGGAAGTGAGTTGGTCAGTGCATAATTTAATGTCACGCATATACTCAGTGATGGTGCGGGATCCTTTGGTGATGTTTCTGAGGTGGTCTTTGAGTTGTTTCACATGACTCTTGGATGGATTGGCATATGTTTTTGTGAGCGTTTTCCAGGCAGCAAGGGTGGTGTCACATTGGGATATCAGAGGTACGAGGTCAGGCGAAAGAGTTCCGGCAAGAGCCCCAAGGAGTAATTTATCTTGACGGAACCAGGTTTGGTAGGCGGGATTTGGGGAGGAGACGGTTTTGGAGGGGGTGGCTGGGGTTTCGTCAGTGGCTGGAACGGCGGCGGTGGTGGTGTTTAGGTCTTTGGTGGGAGCAATATGGGTACCATCGATAAACTTGTATAGGTCATAACCTATAAGGGTTGCTTCGATTTGGGTTTTCCAAGCGATGAAGTTGGTAGGTGTGAGTTTGAGAATGTGTATTAAGGAGACCACAATTAAGGGGTTGGCAGGGTCATCGGTGTTTGGGATGGTGTTAACTTCGGATCCCATGAATGCCGGAGAGGAGCTGCCAGAGAAAAAAAAAACTGCCGGAAAAATTGGGTTGTAGGGTTTGGATCGAATTATGCTCTCGATACCATATAGAAGGAACAAATTATTGTGAAAAGCATCTCACTCTGTTTATTGATTGTATTGAAATATATATACAAGGAGCTATACTTGTATGACAAGAAAAGGATTCCTAGCTATGGTTGTAAATAGGAAACTAAATACAAAAGGAAACTAAATATAATACACAACTAAATATGATACACAAAGTATACTAGTAATCTATATCTTTGACAGTTTGAACCATGAGACCGAACCAAGGTCTAAACCGAGAGATTGGACCGTGGTCTAAACCGCGATAAATTAAACCTTGGCCTGGATATTTGTATCCTCCCCCTCTTCCCCTTTCTTTCCTTCTCAATGTGGGATAAATGTAATAACTCATCTTCTCACCTTGAACACCATTTCCAAAAGTCTTTCCCTTTTCCCACTGAACTCAAAAGCCATGACTCTTCAAATATAGGTTTATGAACTCAAAAGCCATGGATCTGCTACCTATATTTGTACTATAAACATTAAGCACATAATGATTTAGAAGCCACAGGAACCATATCTTATCAAGAATTCCTTGATTATGGTGAATGTAATAGGCAAACTTGAAGGTTGATGAAAATATGGAATAATGAGCACATTGACCAACCTTTCCTTGAAGAAAATTCTATATCTAGTTTTTCAAATGCATCAATCCTTGGAGATGATTTGAAATGATTTCTTGAAGCTGCAAGTAATTATACGGAGCAAAGCAAAGTCTTTATATACCCATACGGCTCGAAAACCGCAGTAACAATTTTCTGGAAGATCCATAGAATTAGCTATCCCTAAATTGTTATTGACATAAAAATGAAAACAAATGAGTGTGCAATCATTTCATTCAAAATGTAGGGGTTTCAAAAGCAAAATCCCAACATATAACTGATAAATGGCTATTTTATAGTCATTTAGGGTTCTATAATGTTATATTTTCATCTTAGTTTAGTTAGATTTTAATTAAATTAATTCATTTTTATCTATGTTTCACAGATTTTATGCTTGTTGGTGTTTTGTGTTGTTTTGTGGATGGAACAGATTATTTAGGTACTTTTTGGAGTGAAATATAGCGCATATAATGGACCAGAGAAAACCGGGGCAAAGGTGTAAAAGAAGGAACAATTAGAGAAGAAAAAGGAGTGAAAATCAGAAATTCCAGTCGGCACGACCGTGCTTCAAAGTCAGCACGACCGTGCCACTTATGTCGAGAAACAGCTTTTGAGGACAATTTCAGCACGGTCGCACCAGTTTAAAAGCACGACCGTGCCAATCCAAACAGCACGACCGTGCTGGTTTCAAAGCACGACCGTGCCAGACGCCTGTTCAGAGCATGCCTTTTCAGATTTGCAGCCTTTTCTTGAAGAGACTTGACTTTTAGCCTCTAGCACTGTAACGACCCAGATTTTCATAAAGTAGACAAATCCATAAAAACATGGAAATACCAATAGTTATCTTACAAAATCCTACTTAAACAGCCCAACGGCTAGTCTCAAACCATCAATTCAACAATAAATGCGGAAGCAAATTAAATGCTAAGTCTTCAAAGCCAGTACAACCACTAGCTAAACAAAATAAACCATAAAGTCTTAATATAACTGACACGGACAGCTTCATCTAGCGATCCGTCTACCTCTTTAAGTCGTTACCTGAAAAAGATTATTAGAGAAAGGGTGAGCGAACAATGCTCAGTAAGTTCATACGGACTTCTCCGATAGCTAAGGAGAAGTGACCGAAAGAACAGACTCAATTGATAATTTCAAAGATCAGACATTATTTAAAATACTAACTGCATGTAACGAATGCAGTTAACTATTCAAAGATTTGTGGTCCTAATTCCATTCCATCAATTCCAAGTTCCAAACACCTTTTCAGGGTGTCACACCTTTTCAGGGCGTTAAGTGAATAAGAGACCTTACACCTTTTCAGGGTGCTCCCTTATTTAGAGTTATCATGATAATTTAGAGTTCCATAAAGTCTAAGTTACACGTAGTTAACTAGACTTATTTCCATTAGTCCGTTTCCTAGGACCGTTTCCACATTAGTCCTTTTCAGGGACTAGTTAGTCCTTTTCAGGGACTATACAGCTACACATGTTGCAATTAGATATAGAATACTTTCCAAAATAGTGTTCCCTAAATGAGAGCACATGCAAATTCAAATGTTCTAAGATTCCCTACGACCAAAACACGTCATAGGTAAGATATACAAAAGACGTTCATCAACGTAGAGTTCAAGCGCTATGGACCATATAGCATTCATGAAAGAATTATAGAGTTCCAATGAATAAAGAATTCAAGATACTTAGGAACGTAATCCCTTACCTTGTTAGCGTTGACTTCTAGCGGGTTCTTGCGTACAATCTACAATCACGCAAAGATACTACTTTTAGGGCAAGAGCAATATTTAACCCCGTCCCCCAACTTCATTTTCTATCTTTAACCTTATGAGTTTATTTCCTAAACCCCTTTTTAAGGTCTTTCTTTAGTTTAGGGTTTACATTACCCTTCACAACTTTCCCAACATACCCTTAGGTTTTACGTAAAAGTCTACTTTCAACCCGAATGTCTTAAGTTGACTTAATTTCATGAAAACACTATTCACAGCGTTGACTTTCACTATTCCAGCGTTGACTTTACTATTCACAGTTTGACTTTCACTATTCACAGTTTGACTTTCACTATTCACAATTGACTTTCAATATTCCAGTTGACTTTTCACACACTTGGAACACCATGAACACACACACACAAAACCCTAATTTACAAACCCTAATTTGTGACACACACTTTACACACACACACACACACTCTCGGCATACACACACTGCACACACGCACTGTACACACACACAAACACACACACTGCACACACGCACTACACACACACTGCACACACATGCACAAACACACACACACACACACTCCACTACCGCCAGCCGCCTCTGCTGCCGCCGCCGTCGTGGTTGTGGTGGTTCATGCATGCATGTCTATTCCATTCCAACTTCCTCCATTAAAGAGGTTTTCAAAGATTAATAATAACCCTAGTTTTATCACTTTAGGGTTAGGGTTCTAAGTTTCGTTTCAAAACTCCTAGGTGATACCCAACCCAAGAATTAATATTTAGAGATGAGGGAATTACCTTCGAAGGGGGGGGTGAATCTTCTTCTTCCTCCTCTCTTTCTCCTTCCTTCTCCTTCTTCTCCCTCTCTCGGTTCTCTCTCTCCCGCCTCCTCTCTCTCTTTCTTTAGGGTTTGTGGTTGACACAAAATAGTAGGGAGAGGGTTAAAGAGGATTTAAATACTTAGGGTTCTCCTTTTCCTATTCCAAAAAGGTTTTCCAAAGTTTGACTAGATTGGGCCCTTCTTTACTAGCCCAATTCATTAATTATTTAATGATCCCGATCACAAAGCATTTAATATAAAAAAAAGAAAGAAATAATAATAATAATAATAATGGCCAAAAAGGCCGATTATTACAAGCACTATATAAAGACATTGTATAGGCCAGAATAAGGCATCTAGAAATTGTTGTAACTAAACTCTAGCAAATTATAGTCTCAATACATATTTATTTTCCATCCTTTTTGAGATGTTCTTGAGGAATATTTTGAGGGAAGTAATAAAAAGTCTTGAGGTTTCTTTTCATTCCGTGTTCTTTCTACAACATCTCTGAATAAGTATTCTCTTCCCTTATCTTTATTTTTATGCTTAATTCATATATAGTTGTTTTTAAGAATTTAATGGCTAGTGAGTAATCCATCCTATTCTTGGGATTGGATACTCAACTTTATATGTTCATAATTTAATTTATGCTCTACCTTTCTTCTCTTCATCTAAAACAATCTCTTCACATTGTACTAAAACGCCTACAACCATGATGAGCTCCATGTTTTGTATGAATCCCAGTTAATCGAGAGAAGGACCTAGCGGTAAATCTCGATTAACGGAACCATATGAATTGACTGGGTTTCATTAATCACGAGAGTATATTAATGGCCTAGGGGTGCTCCTTGAGTGGAAGTACGTGGATTTTAAATAAACTTAATGGGTTTTTACTAATGAACGGAACCATCGAGAGAAAGGCCGTGTTAGTATTAAAATACGTGTGTTTTAAGCCTTAGTTAAGAAGTTGACACAACATAGCGTACCATCCTTGTTTTAAAATGAATATTCAAATTTAAAGAGCATGATTAATTTAAGAACATATGAATGTTTGAGTCCCAATCCCGGGAAGTCTTTTATCATAAGAGTTTTAGTTCAAAATTAGAGTTTTTACAATTTATTTTTGGTTAGTGACAAACGATTTTATACCCCCAATCAATCTTTCTTTTTACTATTTTTCATTAAAGCAAACATTTTCTTAAGTAACCTTGTCCTTGTGGGATCGACCCGCATTTTCCATATTCTATACTATTTCTACACCGTGCACTTGCGGTAATTTATAAACTAAGCCTATCGCTTTAGGCCTAACAATAACAATCAGCTTGGAAGTGGCTTATAAGGCCTAACTTCTGCTGGACAACCCCATACATGAAGATGATTTAGAGACGGTTTCTTATTCGTCCATAATGCATAAGGAGTTTTATTAGTAGTCTTAGAGGGAGCTCTATTGAGAATGTAAGTTGCAGTTTTTTAATGCATCGCTCCATAATGAGTGCGGTAAGGAAGTACAAGAGATCATACTTTTTACTATGTCCTTCAGGGTTCTATTACGTCTCTCATTTATACTATTCATGCTAGGCGTACCCGGCATAGTGTAGTGAGGGACAATCCCACACTCCTCAAGATAGCGAGCAAAAGGACCCGGACGTTGTTCATCCGAACCGTTATTCCGACCGTAGTATTCACCACCACGATCGGACCTAATGTTCTTAATAGTCTTTCCAAGTTTATTTTCAACTTCGGCTTTAAAAGACTTGAAAACGTCCAATGATTGAGACTTTTCATGAAGCAAATAAATGTATCCATAACGAGAGTAGTCGTCTACGAACGTAATAAAATATTGTTGACCATTCCATGAAGGGGTAGTGAATGGTCCACAAATATCCGTATGAATTAGTTCTAAGACGCTTGATGCTCTCGAGGACACTTTTCTTTTAGTGTTTGTAAATTTTCCTTTAAGGCATTCAATGGAAAAGTCTTTATCCGGAGTATCAAGTTTGTTTAAGATTCCCTCCGACACAAGCTTATCAATTCTCCTTTTGGAGATATGACCCAAACGCCTATGCCATAAGGTATAAGAATTTTCACTTGATAACTTTCGCTTTTTGCCTTTGGTTTCATTATTATGAGACTCATTTACTGTTTTAATTGTGTCAAGTAAATAAAGATTATCATTTCTTAACAAAGTACTAGTACCAACAATTTTGGAATTAAAATAAAGAACACATTTGTTATTGTCAAACGAACAAGAATAACCTTCCTTGTCCAAAATTGTTATAGATATTAAATTCCGCCTAAATAACGGTACAATGAATGTATTATTTAATACAAAATAATAACCAGTACTTAACAATAACCTAAAAAGTCCATATGCCTATTACTTCAACCGGATTCTGAGCTCCCATATAGATGTATCTCTCATCTTCACTGGGTCTTCGGTAATTCAGGCAAACCTGCATAGACATACTAATGTGAGTTGTTGCACCAGTATCCAAACACCATGTATATGTAAAAATTGAAACCAAATTAGCCCCAGTATAAACAAGACCAAATGACATACCTTTCTTAGCACGTCATGCGTGATGCTTAGGGCAGTCGCTCTTCATGTGAGTAAGGTCATTGCAAAAGAAGTATTTCTTAACTTTTTGATCATCAGATGATCCCTTATGCTTCTTACTTGCAACCTGTTTGCACCCGAGAAGATTTCCGCTCGCCTTTTTGATTTGAGAATCGCCACCATATTGTTGAACGGAACACAGACTGTGAGATTCTTGAGTTCGGGGGTTAAGTTATGGATTGTGAAGGTCAAGGAGCACTCAATCCACCCAATCTAGGATTGGTCTTGATTAGGTGTTTTTAATCAAATAAAGAACAAGTAATTAAAACAAATAAAGCCAATAATTAATTTCTTAATTATTGGAATGTCGGATCATGTGCTTTGAGACCATCTCCATGGATTGGAGAGGCTCTAGGCTGATCCTTTTGATGGGATTACACTACTCTAAAACAAAGAATGAGATGAGAAGTAGAGATTAAAAGCGTAGGAGTTTACCTAAAGCGTTCTTGAGATTCCAATTGATGGCCTTGACTAAGGCCTTGATGATCCAATAGTTTTGTGATGAACTTGGCTTGAAAAGATGAGTTTTTGATGGTGTTTGGGTGTGAGGGAGGAGTAAAAACGGGATTCTTGAGAGAGACTGATTAAAGAGTCGTTAACCTCTTTTTGGGGTGAAAGAACTCTATTTTATAAGGATTGGATTACTTAGGGACCAAGTCTAGGAGTCCTAATTTTGGTAGGAAATAGAGTCCTTATTTGGAGATGTTAAAGGAGGTAGGAAATCACCTAGGAAGCTTCCTATTAGATATTCCCCGGATTAGGAGAGTGTTGGCCAAGAAAGAGATCGGGACGGAGAAGGAAAATGGATTATTCCCGCAGACAGAGGAGATGTCTCGTACGAGGCATCCAATGTTTTAATACTATTTTGTCCTTGTCTATAGTTCTTTTGTCCAGTTTAGCCCCTGACTAACGGAGTCAGATAGAAATTTAATGAAACATAATAAAACTAACGAGTTTTAATCCAAACACGAAGGCGAGACACGAGAGTGGTGTAATCATAAATTTGAGTTCAAAATAGGGTGTCTACAGAGCCCCTCGGTAACGATACTTATGGAAGAAGTAACGTCGTCGAAGAAAAGACACCATTTATAACTTTGGGTATGGTCGTGCTATAAAGCTGCCTACGTATTCCTTGGAAGGAAATCAGACCAAACGTAGTTCGACTCCGAAAACACGCAAAAACGGTAGTTTGAGGTATTTTGAAAATCATTTTGAAAGCAATACTGCGGTAAGTAAAGTTTTAGAGTTTAGAGAGTAACCCATACTGAGGAATCAATGTCCTTGACCCAATTCTGAATATACCCTTTGTTGTTGATGGAGTGTCGCGGTCAACGGTGCCCAGTTAGCACTTACTTGCTCGCCAATGTAGGACTTCACGCCAGTGTAGGACTTCACGCCAGTCTAGGGCTTCTCGCCAGTGTGGGCTTCACGCCAGTGTAGGCTTCTCGCCAGTGTAGGACTTCAGGCCAGTGTAGGACTTCATGCCAGTGTAGGACTTCATCGCCAGTGTAGGACTTCACGCCAGTGCAGGACTTCACGCCAGTGCAAGACTTCACGCCAGTGCAGGACTTCTTGCCAATGTAGGACTTCGTTGGTTGCAAAATGTTGATGTATCTGAATTCTGTGGGGATCATTTGATCGCTCTTGGAATTTTTTTTTAGCATGGATTGGTTCTTGTACCTATCAATACAACAAGTAGAACCTATTGTAGCAACCAATTTTTCTTTGATTTTAGTTTATAATTGGACTTATGTGGCGGTGACAAATTTATGTGCATGCCCGGTCGGTCAACCTTGGTGTAAGTTGTGTGAATAGCATGGATTCATGATGGGATGTTTATTGGTGATTAACTGTATGTGTTGATTTGTGTGTGGGGGGGGGGTACAAGTGTTTGACAAGTCGGGACCTAATCAGGTTTTCTCCAGAGATGACGTGCTACTGAGTTCCTTCGATGGTTGTCTCGTGTGAGACTCGTTTCCCTTGTGCAAGATGATCCGTCCAGATCGTTCCTTTAGTCATGTCGTGTCAGGGGAGATGACTATTTGTCTGACAACCAATGATGTGCAAGCTCTAAGTAGGCTAGGCGTACTTTTGAATCACTCTAGAATTCCATGTCTGAAAAGTCTCAAGAGAAGGTAATGAGAAACGTTATCTACTCCCCCATGTTGATTTCACGCTTTGGTCTAAGTCAAGCCCCAAGAATCTTGTATGTTGTAGATGACTCCGTGAACAGGCTTATGAGGCTGTTTGATTTGAAGAAGAGTGCTCTCCCGCTTGATGGATTTGAAAGAGGAATGTTGAAGAAGAAATGATTTGAAGAGTGTTCTCCCTATTTTTTTATTTTTTTGTGACGCACCCTGAATTTTGCCTAGACCGCCCTTTCGGGTTTTCAATCTAGCGGGCATCTCTTTTGCGTCTCTTTTCAAAAAAATAAAAAGTGACGCACCCTGATTTTTGCCTAGACCGCCCTTTCGAGTTTTCAATCTAGCGGGCATCTCTTTTGCGTCTCTTTTCAATTTTTTTTTTACAGAGTAAGTACTCGAAGATGACTCAGAGAGGAGAGTAATTTTGTCTCTTATTGGGGGAGATACATGCAAGATTTTTGGGTTTGAATGTATTAGGCATTTTAGCTATCGACTTGGCTTTTTGGGAAGTGTATTCCAAGCATCAACTCGATGAGGATAACACACTTTATAATGAGAGTTAGAGGCGAAGAGGGTAGCCCCTAGTGCGGATTTACTTTGACGAGTTCGTACATCTTGAATAGGAATTGGAAGGGGGGCGGAAAGAATAAAAAGCCCCTAGCCTTGATACTTGGATTTCAAGGAGAAGTGTATGAGAGAGGAAGCCCCTAGACACAACAATGAACGCTACTTGGCTCAAAGTACTAGAAAGATAGTTCTACCTTTAATGGACCCTAGTATTTATTTTTGATGTCTTAAGTGTTTGTTCAATTATTTTACAAGTGAATCATCTAGAAATGTCTTGACAAGTTTTGAGGAGAAGGCCTAATCATTAATGCGCTCTTCGGATTTCTTAATGAGTAATATCTACGGATGGTGGAGATGGTCTTCAAGTTAGGAGTTTCATTTTTCTTCATTTGGATTTGATCTTCGTTGTAGGAGGAGATGAGAGGCCTCCTTTTTTTTACTTCATTGTGTGCGGTTGAAACTCCTTCTTTGTGGGGTTGTGAAAGCTTGAGATTTTTTTTTTTTACTCTCAAAGCTTTGAGTAGCCCCACTTTTGTTTGGGAATGATAATGCCTTTGACTTTCTTTCCGTTGTGGTCCTTCCGCTTTTGATTGGGAATGATAATGCCTTTGACTTTCTTCCATTGTGGTCCTTCGAATTCTGACATGAGCGCGGTAATAGTAATGTGTAGCCCCCAGGCCTTCTTCCCAAAACTTGTGTATATATTATTAATTAATCGTAATAGCTATTATGTATGTTAATAATTATAATTAATAGTATTAATTAATTATAATACTCTGTAGTTATTATATAAATTAATTATTACTATTAATAGTATAAGTTTTTTTTTCAGAGGATTTTTTTTGTAAGATATAGTAAAATTATTATTCCACTAACACATTAGATGTATATTATAAACTTTTATATTTAATAATTATAATGTGTATATATTATGAAATCATTTATTGGATAATAGCTAATAGTATTAAGTCAATCATCTGTAAAACTAAAAGTTATTTCATAACAATAATAACTCATCTTTAGATTCAAATTTTAATTATCATAATAAATATAAATTATGTGCAACAAAAGCTAAATAAAAATTAATTCCCCTTTCAAAAAAAAATAAATTAAAACATTCTCCTAAATTTATAAGCAAACATTTAATTCATACTATACAATATACTTATATTACAAAAAAATATTATATTACTTATTAAATAAAAAATAGAAAAAAAATACAAAAATAATAAATAAGTTTTATGTACAAAGCACGGGTTACCTACTAGTAAATATAAACTGTGAGCCATATGATTGACTAATTCTAGGCTATATGGGATCATTAGTTCAAAAGACAAAAAAAAAAAAAAAAAAAAAAAAAAAAAAAACAAAAACAAAGAGCATATGGGATCATTAATGTGAACCTCTGTACCAAAGTGGGATACTTTTTCTCTCAATTGCTTTGCTTAGTCCATAACCATTCTATCATACTCCCGTCCCACTAGAATTAAGATTTTTTTATCAATCTTATTATACTTTAACCATTAATTTGAAAAATAATAATTATTTTACTGAAAATTTGAAAAAAAAAGTTATTGAATTTATTAATAACCATGATACAATAACAATTTTTAAATTTTTATAAGCATCAATATATTTTTTTTTCAAATTATTAATTAAAGTATAACTAAATTGTCAAAAAAAACTTAATTTGAGTGGGATGGAAGGAGTAGTATCTGATATAGGGGCATCATGCTTATGCTTTTATTAGGGTATTGGGAGTGCTAGCCCTTTGTTGCACTCGTACCACTCCATAATTTGTCACACTTTTTACTTTATCATTAATCATTAATTACAATTAACTTGACACATCACATCGAACAAAATTAATCTCATTCATTCTTAGTATATATCAACAAGAGAAAAGCGGTCAAATTTGTAGCACTGCAGCAGTGGAGAGCATATTCCCACTGTAGCTGTTTCAAACGTTTTTTGTTTGACATTACTTAAAAAAAAAACGATTACTATATCAGTCAAATAATTCATAATTATTTGATTATTTGTGGCACGCAACGTATGATTTGATCACGAAAATTAATCTATTACAAGTAAAAACTTTTGTAAGAAAATAAAAATAAAAATGACTCACTTCAATTAAGGTAATTTACTGAATGCAGTAGATAATTCCATCACCTACACTGTTTCTGTAAGAGAAACCTCTTCAATTACATTACTCTCTTCAGTTTTGGAGTTTAAATCATCAAGATATTCCTGATAAATGTAAGACGCAAATCCCCAAACTGCCAACAACAATGCAACAACCTTAACTCCACTCATGTCATCATGGAAGAACACCACTGCAAAAATGGGCACAATTGGCAAGCCCAAAGCTCCAATAACATTGGAGAACAATGAAGAAACCTCAAAAACCAATCCAATCAAACCCATTGCAAAAACCTGCCAAGACATGGCTGCCCCAACCAAGGTTATAACATAGGATGCCTTTCCTTGTTTATACCCTTCCATCTCTCCCTTTAATCCCTTCCACTCTTTGCTCGCAAAAAGGCCAATCATAATCAAGATAGACGCGATCAAACACTGGTAGATGACCAAGTCAAACACCGCCTTCAAAGTTGTCGCTTTCACAATCTTTCTGAATCCATATTGGGTTACGGATAAAAGTAATCCGCCAGTAGCTGCACCAGAAATGGTGCATATGAACCCAAGGGCGTACTTGCCCTTGGAGATCTTATTAGATGACCCTTGTTGGTCATTGCTTTGGAATACAAGAAGTGCGGACGAAATGGTGAGGAGAAAGAGGGAGTTGAGTATAAGAGGAGTAAACTTTTGGGCATTGAGAAAATAGGAAAATAACGCGTTGAAGGCCAATTGACTTGCCAATATTAGCGAGAAGGTGGAGACGGGTAATCTTGAAACACCGAGTGTGATTAATGAACAATTAATCGCGAAAAGAACGCCTAGGAAAATATAGAGTGAGAAAAGGCTTGAGGTAGAAGGCTTGGAGGTGGGGAGATGGTTTTGAGGAGGAGGAGGAGGGGTGTTTTTGTTAGTAGGAGAGATGATGAACATGAATGGAATAAGGATTGGAAAGCCTACCGTTTGAACAAGAGTTGACATCCATTGACTCTTTCCGCCTTTGTCGAAATATAGCCTTAGCAAGAGGGTGGCGATTGATTGGCCGGCGAGGATGAATAGTGTAAAGATGGCTATTCGTAGCCACCACTTGTATCGAGGAGGAGGAGGAGCAACCGAGGACTCCTCCGGCGGTGGCATGGGATTTTTAGGATACATTGTTTTTTCCTTGTTACCTAATTCCTCATGTGTTTGAGCTAGAAAATGAAGAGTTGCTACACATTAGTATTAGGTGTGTGTCAATTTGTCTATCTGAAAAATGAGTGGTTTTGTAAAAAAAGAAAGAGGGTTGATGATAATGCAAACATATGATTGAGGTAATTAGATTAGAAATGAAAGTGACAATTTCTTTTTACATTATGTATTTTCTATTTTCGATATGGGTATCCTATGCTATGAAATTCTGCACTGCAGTAGGAAGTAGGAGAATGGTTACATACGTTTAAGACAAATTTGAGAAACAAGGAAAAAAAAACATGTTTTCATTCTTAAAAAAAAAAAAAATGTCGTATTATTTTCGCTCTGTTAGGGTTATTTCACATCATATATCTTAGGGCTTGGTGTTTGGGTTACAAATATGAGATTATATGTGGCAAATATTTTTATTATTTCATATAACTTTGTAATAATTACATAAAAATATGTATAGAACAAATCAAAAGAGAAGTTAAAATAAAATCATGAAAAGAAAATAGCATATCCTTTTTTTATTAAAAAAATTAAAAATAGGGGATATGCTGCTTTGTACAAACGGGCAACTTCAATGGTAGGTATCAAATGAAAATTTTGATATCTATGATGAAGCCTTATTTTAGTTTAAAAACATGATATTTATTTTTTAAATTTGTAATTATTGCAAAAATTATGTATGTATATATATAAAGAGAGATTGATAGGAAAATGTGAGTATGAAACAAATGGAAAAAGAGTTATTTTGAGGTAGCTAGGAAAACAGGAATGGTAGACCGAAGAAGAAATTAAAATTAAGTGGAGTTTTAGAGATGTAGTATGGTGTAAGAAAAAGATAGAGATAGAGATAGAAAAAGGTGATCCAGGATGAGAGATTACCAGTAATTGGTGCTTGTAGTTGAGGCTGAGCTTCACCCATTGGTTTGGTTTTCAGTGAAGAAGAAGAAGAAGATAAAAGCAGAGTTAGTTGGTTGTAGAGAGAGAGAGGGAGGGAGGGAGGTATGACTATGAACTAAGAGGAAACCAATTGCTTTACTCCTTCCTACCTACTAGTAGCAGAGCAGATCACATGAGTCATGACTTATCAATAATTGTCATTTCCTCTTCTACCACCAAATCCAAATGCCAACATTTTTATATTTTTTCCTTACATATAAATAAATACAAACATACATACTTTACTAGTCCTTACGTTTGTTACAAAACAAAGTTGCTAACATGGACCTCAAATTATTATTCAATCTCAACGCGTGGGATCTCTTTTCTTTATTCATTTGGGTTTCAAAGTTACAATAGAATAATACTACCGTCACAAAATCCTAGGTGTAATGATTTTTTTTATGTAGAGTGTGGCAGGTTGCAACCAATAAAATATCGTCACCTCATTTTTTGATATTATTTTGTGGCCCAAGCATTGCTCGTTACAAAATGTTAAACCGCTAATATATACTCCCCATCGCACTTTACTTGAAACTCCATAAAATAAAATGTTTTTACGCTCACAACATCAATTAAATTACTATTCATCTCACTCATTCTCTCTCTTACTTTACTTTTTATACTCACAGCATTTTTTTCTCTCTCATACTTTTTCTTAGTTTATGTACCCAACAAAAAGATCTCAAGTAAAGTATGACAGAGGGAGTAAAACATATGGACCGTATTTTCGCGATTTGCATTATTTAATGCATTGTACTCTTTATTGTCTAAAAAACATAATACTCCTTCCGTCCCACCTCACTTGACACCCAAGAGGTGGATACAGAAACTAAGAAAAAAGAATAAAATAAAAAAAATCTGTGGCAGAAAATGAAGAGAGAGAATGAGTGTGGTAAATGGTAGTGTTGGTTGAATAAATTGAGTGGTGGATAATGAAGAGAGTGAATGAGTGGTGGGGTATAGTGAATATAAAATTATAAAAAGTAGGCTATTTTGAGAAGTGTCAAGTGATTTGGGATGGACCAAAATGAAAATAAGTGTCAAGTGAGCGGGGACGGAGGGAGTATATTCTAGAACAAAATTTCAAAAGTGAAAATGACCCACAAGTTCTTTCTTGAATAAACATCTTCTCCTCAAATTTCTCATTAAATTAAAATACCCGGAAGGTTTCTATGAAGTACTATATCATCTGCATTCAATATTTAATAATACAAAAATATGATACTACATCAATACTTCAATATTTTAGCATTTTGTAAGTTAAAGTGGGACAACCAAATGGTTAATTTTTGTAAATTAAAGAGGGAGGGAGGGAGTACTGTATTCTTTGAACATTTTATATGAGGTCCTCTCTACGAAAATGTCTTTTTAGTTTTTACAGATTTTTAGATGCTGTTAGAGCATTATTTTTTACTCCCTCCGTCCTAAATGATCTGTTACAACCTAAACTTAGAAGTGCCTAAACAAAACATGACTAGTGAATCAAGTATAAGAGAAACGATATACAGCCAAATACACCTTTATTATTCACAATGTTAAGTATATATACAAGATACAAAGCCCTAGCTTGGGAAGAAAGTAAAGACTTCTACACAACTAAGGAAAGGAAATAAAGACTTCTACACAAATAAGGAAAGGAAATAAAAGTCAGCCTATACAGAATAATGACCAAATAAACTCTCACGTAGGGTCGTGAGATTGTAGTTCTCTATCATGCCCCCTCAAGATGGACGACCGGTTGAACAGTCCAATCTTGACAGCTAAATCAAGAAATCTGGTGCGCGGAAGCGGTTTAGTGAGCAGATCCGCCAACTGATCAGAGCCGGAGATATGTGACACGCCCCCAGGTCCCGGGATCCCCTAATAGAACCTCGAACCTGGATGGGAGTGCCTAACGGGAAACAAGAAACTTAACAAGAAACTTAATGACATTTGTTTAACAAACTGACATTATATAAATATTCTAGAGTAAGGAGCTATACTAGCTCACAACACGAGTTCTAGACAAGAAAATTTAAAACTAAACTTAATACATACACAGCGGAAACATGCCTAGCACATAAGCTGGCATTAAGAGTACTATACAAAATGTCTAGTGACAACAAGAACTGAACAATACTGTCTACCCCAAAATAAGGAGTTATACAACCCAATACATCGTCCTCACCAAGTGTAAAAGGACACAAGCCCCAAAATGATCACGACCTGCGAAGCAAGCTCCCAACTATGTCGAGCCTCACTGCGCACTAACCTTCTTTTCCTGGGGGGGGGGGGACAAATAAAGGGTGAGATAAATCTCAGTAAGCTATTAGATGCAACTACATGACATGTTATCATGCAATTCAAGTAGATACTCAAATAATCATATCTCAAGTATCATCAAGTAACAAGTATATGAGAGGATAATCCACTCATCAAATAGCACATAAAGCTAAACAAGCAAGTTATAAGGATATTGCTTCCTTCCTTATTCCTCCCAAGAATACCATTGTTGTCGAAGCTTGTATTACTTTGACATCACGATCAATAACAGGAACTGATTATTCAGTATATCTCAGAAGACCCGGTAACCAGTGTCATTCTCAATATCAGTACTCATGATTATTCACGAGGTGTTCGGGACGGGAATTTAGCATTCACTTAAGTCAGGCTTATTGCTCTAACTAAGGAAGCTATGCCCTTACTATGGCCGGTAGTAAGGGGTCGGGCGGAAATACATAGGGACCCGATTGTCACTTAAACCCCAGCTCTCGCGACAAGCGTGAACCTATACATTTTCGAACAAGCAAGGAGAACCAGCTGGACTCACACAAGAAAGTACAAGTAGATATTTACTTGAACAACGGAAGAAGCACTAATCCAAATGTAGTGGACTAGCTCAACAAGGAACATGCTTCAAGTACTCAAGAAGTCACCTTGTTATCAAGCAACTATATGCAATGTTTTCACATACACAACAAGAACATGTCTCATACACGTTAGTGCTTGTTCATAGCACTTCCAAGTTCACTACCATACATATGTATTGGTGTCAAGCCAAGTACAAGATTTTATTATCTTATATTCAAGTCTTAATCCATTTCTATGGATGTTCAAGTCATGTACAAGCTTTTAATGTCTTATACTTCAAGTTATAACTTCCAATCTTTGGACATTCAAACAAGTATAAGCGTTATACATTTACTCTTACCAAATCCCAATCCTATTCTTAGGATGTTCAAGTCTAAGACCTTATGCTAATGCCTCTAAGGTGCACAATCATTGGATTCACAACAAGTATAACACATTAGTGCTTGTTCATAGCACTTTCAAGACATAAAGAAGAGATACTACTCTTATACCTATGTTCTCATTTTAATTCAATGAGTATACATGTTTAAGACCAAGTATGATGCCCCTAAAGTATCACAACACTTGCTAGGACATCTTATACTAAGGTTATATACCTTAATTACGGTTACTTCCAACTTATACAAACTTTAAACAAAATCTTTGTTTTTCAGACGACTGTGCGGTCGCCCAAAATGGACTGTGCGGCCGCACACAAACATGTCAATTTCTTTGAAAAATCCTTCAGAAAGATGTGCGGTCGCACACTCATTTTTGTGCGGTCGCACAGTATACTAAAATGCGAAATTCCCATTTCTTTCCCAGTTTAAGAATTGTCCGTCCCAAAACGTAGGAGTAACTTTCTAGTAACAATTTCAACAACTCAAAAATGTAACCCAAACTAAATTTCCCATTTCAAGTTACTTTTGCTTTCTTACACAGAGGGTTTCATACTCCCTTTGTCCCAAATTTACAAATACCACAAAAATCATCCCAAACACAAAATTAACAATCACAAGTATCGAGAATAACATTTATGCATGTTATTACAAGTAAGGGGGAGCTAATAACTTACCTAGTCAAAATTCAAGTTGACCCAAACTTATTTCTGTTCGGCCTGGAATGCTCTATTCAACGCCACGAATATTAATCCGGGATCGGAATCAAGAACGGAGGGATAATTAAACTCGAGGAGTCGGGAATAGGGAAAACTTTTAACCCTAACTTTGAAACAGAGGGAGTGTACGTAATGAAATTGGGTAAAATGACCCAGAGAAGAAAGCCAACAAGTTGATATACTTCAACTTTCAAAGAATTGCACTTAGGCCCCTCAAGTTTCATTTTTAACAAAAAGACCCCTGAAGTCAAAATTTCACAAATGACCCAAAAGTCAAAACTAGACATTTAACCACCTTAATATTCTAAAGCAGTTAAAACTTTAACCCAAGTAAAACTAACACATAATATGCAAGTTCAAGTATTTAACAAATATGTCAAATATTTAACAAGAAATTCGATGGGTGTTACAATATGAGTCACCCTCAAGTTATTATTCTGAACATTTTCTCGAACAAAGTGATAATCCAATCCCAAGTGTTTCATCCTTGAGTGAAAAACCGGATTAGCAGCCACACACGTTGCCCCCATATTATCACAATAAATAGTAGGTGGTGGAGAAAGAAGAACATGCATCTCACGCAGTAAGTTCTGAAGCCAAAGTATCTCTGCAGTGGTAGCAGCAATAGCTTTGTACTCGGCCTCAGTAGACGAGCGGGCAAGTGTCTTTTGCTTCTTAGAACTCCAAGCAATAGCATTCTTACCCAAATAAAAAACGTATCCAGAAGTGGAGATATAGTCATCCTTGTCACCAGCCCAGTCAGCATTAGTGAAAGCATGGAGAGTTAGAGGTGAGGCTCGACGAATGAGGAGACCATGAGTGCTAGTACCAACAAGATAGCGGAGAACACGCTTGAGAGCGTTCCAATGAATATCTGTCGGACAGTGCATAAACTGAGATAAGCGATTAATAGCAAAGGATATGTCACACCGAGTCAAGGCTAGATACTGCAGAACACCAACAATAGCGCGAAACTCGGTGGGATTTCTGAGAGGGGAGCCGGACTGCGCAGTGAGTGGAGGGTGCGGTACCATCGGTGTGGGGACGGGCTTAGCATCAAGCATGTTAGTCCGACTAAGCAAATACTGAATATACTTATGCTGACTGAGAAAAATACCTTTCGGGTGAGGCACAACCTCAACACCCAAAAAATATGACAGCGAGCCAAGATCCTTTAAAGAGAACCTGGAAGAGAAGCTAGCAATAAAGGTGTCAATAGAAGATGAATCAAACCCGGTTATAACAATGTCGTCAACATAAACCAGTAAATAAACAAGATACCCAGCTGTCTGAAGGATAAACAGGGAAGTGTCCGACACACACATAGTGAAACCAAGAGACAGTAAATAATTTTTGAGTTCAGTGTACCATGCCCGTGGTGCCTGTTCAGACCATAGATAGCCTGTTTTAGTTTATAGACGAAGTTAGGATGAGAAGTACTGATAAACCCTGGTGGCTGTGTCATGAACACATCTTCCTGTAAAGTGCCCTGCAGAAAAGCGTTATTGATGTCAACCTAACGGAGTGGCCATCCATGTACAGTAGCCAAGGTTAAGACAGTATGAACAGTAGTAGTTTTAACGACTGGACTAAACGTTTCAGAATAACTAAGCCTGGTCGCTGATGGAACCCCTTAGCCACAAGACGGGCCTTGTAACGATCAACTGAACCATCGGGATGGTACTTGTCCAAAAAATCCATTTGTATCCAACCAAATTCCGAGTGGGAGATGGAGGCACAAGATTCCAAGTATTGTTACGAATTAATGCATCATACTCAGACTGCATGGCTGCGCACCAAGCTAGGTGTTTAAGGGCCTGAGTGATCGTCGTAGGTTCAGTGTGCACTGAAGAAAGGGACACATTTATGTTTAGTTTCTGGATGGGTTTGACAATATTATTGCGAGAACGGGTAACAGGACCTTGAGGAGCCGGAGGAGGCTGGACTGCCGGGGAAGGGGTGGCAGCCGGAGGTGTGGCAGCCGGGGAAAGGGCTGGACTGGTGGTGTCGGCTGGAAGTGGGGGAGGGGCTGTGGCATCAGCCGGTGGGGTGGGTAGGGAATTTGTGGGTGTAGGCAGTAGGCTAGGGTTAGGAGGTGTTTGAGAGTGGGGTTGTATTGGAGTAGGTGCCGGAAGTAGGACAGGTAGTCTGAGAGTGGTCCAAGTGTCGGTCGAGGGAGCTGTGGTGCTGACCGAGAAGAGGGTGGAGAAGGGGAAGGTGTCTTCAACAAATTTGACATGCCGAGAGACATAAACTTTGGATGTCTTTGGATCAAGGCAATAATAAGCACTTTGAGTAGGGGAATATCTGACGAAGACACAGGGAGTGGATCGAGACTCCATTTTATGAGAAGTGTAGGGACGGAGCCACGGATAACACAAGCACCCAAAACTGCGAAGTTTGGTATAGTTGGGATGAGTGCCAAGGAGACGGAAGAAGGGGGAGACAAGATTGAGAGTTGGCGTGGGCATACGATTAATGAGATAACAAGCTGTGACAAAGGCATGAGGTCAATATTTATGAGGCATATGGTAGTGGGTGAGGAGTGACAGTCCAGTCTCAACAATGTGTCGATGACGGCGCTCAGAGTAATCATTGTGTTCAGGAGTATGGGGCGGAGAGGTAAGATGTGTGATGCCATGAGAAGTGAGAGTGGAGCGAAGGCCTAAATACTCACCACCATTGTCACTGAAAATGGTGAGGATGGGACGGGAAAAACGTTTTTCAACTAATGCTTTAAAAGTTGTAAAAACAGACACAACATCATTTTTGTGTTTGAGCGGATACAACCAAATATATTTGGAGAATGATCGACAAAAATAATGTAATACTTGAAACCATCAATGGAGTAAATGGGTGAAGTCCACACATCACTATATAAGACATCAAGAGGTCCAGAGGAAGAAACAGTATTTTCATAAAAGGGGAGTTTGTGGCTCTTATTACAATCACAGGAATTGCATTGAAAATTCGAACTACTAGGAATATTTAAGCTAGAAGAATGACTAATAAAACGTAAAATGGTGGAGGAAGGGTGCCCTAATCGATGATGCCAAGTAGATGTAGCTTAAGCCAAGGCAGAGTGAAGAACAGGAGGTGAACGAATAGCGATTGGAGGTGGATGCCATTCGTAGACGCCACAGTTAGAGGGTCCTTGAAGAAGAATGGTGCCCGTGTTCCGGTCCTTCACAATAAAGGAATTAGATGAGAAAACTATGCTTGTATTATTATCGTGACAAAATTGAGAGATGGAAATAATATTGCGGGAAAGTGAAGGAACATATAAAACATGATTAAGTTTAAGATGACATAAAGGAAGTGGGAAAAAAGTGGAACCGATGTGAGAGATGGGCAGTCCGGATCCATCACCAATGAGTAATTCCTCAGTGCCATTATACGGAGAATGCAAAGCCAAGTTGTTGAGGTCATTCGTAGCATGGTGGGTAGCCCCACTGTCCATTAACCAGCTTTGGGAAGGGTTCTGATGAGAAGTGATGGTGTACGCTCGTGGAGTAGTGTTGTGGGGCTTTCGGGTAGGCTGTCGAGATGGGGTAGGGTTGTTCGGTGGTGGTGTTGGAACAGTGATAGTAGGGTGCAGCTGTCGGAAAAGCGGGCACTGATTTAAGTAATGGCCAACGGTACGGCACCACTGGCAGCGACCCCGGTACTGATTCTGATTAGGGTTAGAGGGGGGCGCCGGCGAGGAGTTATAGGGTTTGGGCTGCATCCCAGTATGAGGATTAGGGTTAGGGTTGAATTTGGGAGGCCGGTTATTGGTAGCTTGGCGGCATAGTGGACAGTGGCAGGGAAGTTTGTGGGCGATGGGGTGGATTTGTGTTTGAGGGTGAGTTCTCTGTTAAGCAATTTTTCATGCAGTTCATTAAACGAAATCGAGGTTTCTCTACTCTGAACTGCTTGGACCACACTGTCAAAGTCAGGATCATTGAGTTGGTCAAGAATGCGATCCACAATATCGTCGGCATCAAGGGGCCGACCTAGAGACGCTAGTTGATCAGAACAAGACTTGATTTCCTGTATGTATTCGGTAATGGATTTGGGACCCTTCGAAATATTGCGAAGATGATCCTTGATTTGTTTTAGGTGGCTGCGGGAAGGATTGGCGTAGGTTTTGGCCAAGGTACGCCATGCTTCGTGTGTGGTACGACATTGAGATATTAAGGAAGTGATGGAAGGGGATAAGGTGCCTGCCAAAGCGCCAAGAAGAAGTTGATCTTGTCTGAACCAGGTGGTATAGGCCGGATTGTCGACAACGGAGGTGGTTTGTTGTGCCGGTGAATCTGTGGTGGCGGCTTTAGTGGTGGTGGTGACAGAGATAGTTTTCGGAGGAGCAGGGAGAGAGCCATCAAAATAATTGAACAGGTCATGTCCAAGAAGGGTTGCTTGAATCTGAGTTTCCACGGTATATACGAGGTGGGAGTAAGTTGAAGAATATGAGAGAGATTGACAATCACAAGAGGTTTGTCAGGCTTGGCTGGATTCGGAAGCCTATTATCCGATGAACTGGCCATAGTTGCAGACCGAAAATTTTAGGTTTTGTGAGGGGGGGGGACGGAAATTTGGGATCGTAGCTCTGGTTACCATATAAGAGAAACGATATACAGCCAAACACACCTTTATTATTCACAATGTTAAGTATATATACAAGATACAAAGCCCTAGCTTGGGAAGAAAGTAAAGACTTCTACACAACTAAGGAAAGGAAATAAAGACTTCTACACAAATAAGGAAAGGAAATAAAAGTCAGCCTATACAGAATAATGACCAAATAAACTCTCACGTAGGGTCGTGAGATTGTAGTTCTCTATCATCAAGTGTTCATATCCTTAAAAAGTTTGAATAGTCAAATGTGGACCTAGGCTTAGAAGTGCCTAAACAAAACATGACCAGTGAATCAAGTTTTCATATCCTTAAAAAGTTTGAATAGTCAAATGTAAAAATCATTTTAAGACGGAGGGAGTATTTCGTAATTTTTCTTTTGTAAAAAAATTGGTATGTAATCAGTAAATTGGTTCTTATAATAGTATTGACAAAGAAATGTGCTACCAAATCAATTTAAAACTCTGAAAAAATAAATGGTGCACAGTTGCTCCCAGGGGTTGAGAATTGAGTGCGGGACACCTTTATGGCTATAACAAACTATAAACGGATGATTGATGAATGTTGCTAAACTAGATCGGCGCCTGTGCGATGCACGGTTTTACTAATTTTATTATTAAATATTTAATTTTGAAATTTTATTATTTATGAATAATTAATTTTTCCTTTTTATTAAATTAAATGAAATTTCTAAATTTCAGTTAATTCATCTCAACAATTAATTCATCTTAAATATTTCATCTTTAAAGCATAAATACTGAATAAAAAAAATTATACTCTCCCTATCCTAAAATGTATGACTATATTTTGAAAATTTATGTCTCAAAATAAATATTTTTTTTGCAAAAACTTTGTTCCTAAATATTTTCCCAAAAGATTTTTTTTCTAATCATTATATACATACAAAATTAAAAGTTTAAAAAGTAGATAGAAAATATTTTCATACACTTTTATATCAAAAAAATTTTAAAATGTTGAATTTCCCAAAGTTTTCTTCAAAAAAAAAAGATTATTTATTATAAAATGGAGAAAGTGTGTTTTATACATTTAGTCCATCACAATATTAAATTATCTCAAATTTCTTCATACTCCCTCTGTTCTGAAAAGATAGTCCGTCTTTTTTTGTCGTTATTACGAATAAACTTTGAGCAATAATTAAAATAACTTTAATTATCTTAATAAGATTCTAAAAATTGGTATTGATAGCATTTATATTAATGTATCAATAAAAAAAATTAAATTTTCATTTGGATGATTAAAAGTAGCTTTAATTATTGTTCAAAGTTCTTTCATAGTAACGACAAAAAAACAGAGAATATCTTTCCGAGACAGATGGAGTATAATACTACTTAAGTTTGTTAATGCAAACCACTTTTGCTTTCGTAAAAAGTAAAAAAGAAATGCCAATGGATCATAATCAAGAGGGATGTTATTAGCAAAAATAAATTAAAACAGATAAATAAATGATTAAGCTAACCTACCCTAACGCCACCATCCCATGCCTTTTTGCGTCCCCATAAATAACAAACAATTAATGACCTTCTATCTTCCTCTTTAAGTCGTTTCTTAACAATTTCCAAACAATTAATCTTTTAGCCTATCATAAAGGAATAGCAAACGCTTCATTAACATTCCCACAATAATTAATGCATAGATAATTGTTTAGATTAAAAACTTATTAATTGATTTTAATACAAATAAGAGATGATGTCATTAAGTGGTTTAAGCAGGATTTTTTTTAATGTGGAGCTGACACTTGGCACCGCTGATGTCAGCGGTTTCTGATTTAGTATATAGTTATAGATTTTTTAAGAACCTCTCAAAATTGCTATATTTTACTTTTTTTTAAAAAAACCACGTATTTTATTACTTTTGTATACAATTTATAACTAAGTAATTTTCTAAAAAAAATAATTTTAATCAGTTCAATATTATTATAAATTAATTGTTATACATACTCCCTCCGTTTCACGTCACTTGAGACTTTTGGTCAACTTAATAGCGTTTTGACGAATACTATATAGAAAATTTTATGATCTTAATAAAAATTTAAAGATTCTAAAATGATTCACCATAAAAAACACTCTCAATCACATTCTTAAATTTTTATTAAGATCATCAAATTTTCTATAAAATCTTCGTCAAACGATATTAAGTTGACCAAAAGTCTCAAGTGACGTGAAACAGAGATAGTATATTGAAACTAAGTGTAACCCTTTAGGGCAACTCCAATGGTAGTACTAGTCCTATGGGTATCAAAATCAAATTTTGATACCCATTGACCTCATGGGTATCAAAAATTCATCTCCAATAATGGGTATCAAAATTTGGTACCAAATCATATTTTTTAAGTTAGTAACTTTATTAATATTTTTAATATGATAAATATTTTCAAAATATGATAATTAATTAAATATTTTTTTAGTGAAATTAAAATTTTATAAATAATTATATAAAAAATAAAATGTCTATCTCCTGCAAAAATTTAATATATCACCAATAATTCTCGTGGGGCCTGCATTATTTAATAAGACATTTTTTTTTTATCTATTTGCCACATGGCACAATCTTATAGAAAATTCAGAATCACTTCCAAATATCAATCTAGCTTGACAAAGTAATTCATCTTTCACATACTTTCCAACTCTCTGCTCTTTTTGGTGTCATTTGTTAAAGATCGCTTGAGTTTTTTTTTTTTTTTTTTAAGAAAATACAAGTAGAAGAAGTAGAGAAAGAAAATGAAGCAGGGTGTTTGGAAAAGATGAAGTGCACCACAAACAGATATATAGAAAGTCTCATATACGTGTTTAATTAAATACAAATTGAAGTAGTAGAAAAAGAGACAAAAAAGTAGTAAAAAAATGAATGTAGTCAAAAAAGAAAGAAAAAAAATTAAGTATTCAACAAAGTGTGATGACACACATTTGGGAGTTGATTTATTTGAGTGGGTGGGGGTTTTAAAGCACTGACATGGGATTGATAGGATGGGGAGAGACCCATGTGCCTTGGTCTCCCTTTGGTCTCATGCGTTTTGTCCATCACACTCTCTTTCACGCGCCAAAAATTAGTCCCAATCAAAGTCCTAAAAATGTTATTTTCACTAGTACTAACTCAAAATTTAGTACCCATTATTTTCACCATTGGAAATGCTAGGACTTTAAAATGGGTATAAAAAAATGGGTATTAAATTAGGTTTCTATACCCACACACACACTTGGAGTTGGTCTTACGAATTACGAAGAGGAAGATGTGAGAAAAGGAAAAATGATTGATTGGAGAGTCGTATTTTTTTATTATTGAATTAATGTGGAGATGAGAGCTATATCAGGCTACAAATAAGTGGTCTGCTTTTCACATGGGCTTCAAAATCAAAACGTGATCTCATTTCTCCGTTGAAATTTCCTTTCTAATCATTCATAAATAAATATTTTCAAACGGGCACGTTTTATTTCATTTGGAAATGGAGAGGGTCTTTTTTTTGTTTTTGTGTGTGATTGGGGAATATAAATAAGACAAAAACTTAAGTGAAAACATGGAGGTTTTTGACCCGTCCGACCCGACCCACGAATCAGCTACATGATCCATGGGGCGACCCTGCCACGTGGCAGTCTCTCTCATAGGCTCAAATTTTTTTTTCCCCAAATTTTATATTTTTTTGTTTGTCAAAAGTAATAGTTACTATAACTAAATGTAACACACGTGTTACTTATATGTAACAGTTTGAAAATTTTGTCCCAAAATACTTGCAGTTGCAGGATGAAAAATGTTATCCCAAAATATTTGCAATTTTGCAGTTTCCTATAAAACATTAGCATACTTTCTCTAAACTGCCCTTATTTATTACATGCAGTTGTGACTGTAAAATCATTTAATTGTCTAGGTAGTTGAACTATTCAAAGGGTAACTTAGTCTATTTGATATGTATTGATTGCTTTTCTTAATATGTGTGTAAAGTGCTAGAACTACAAGTATTTTGGGACGGAGAGAGTATTTATTACAACTAAAATGTAACGAACGTGTTACTTATATGTAACAGCGTTTATACATAATTGTAACACATATGTATAGAAAAAGTAATAATTCAACCATTAAATTTTTATAGCTAAAAACACTTGATTAGTATTACATGTAAAAGTATTACATTATCTATAGAAATATGTTAAAATTTCTTTTATTAAAGTGTGATATTTACTTGTACAAACAATTGCATTCATGTATATGAGTTGTTACTTTTCAAATGTTACTTTCTTTCAAAAAATTAAATCAAAATACACAATATTTTACATTTCTGCAAAAGCACTATTACATTTCGGTATAAATGATAATTACATTTAGATATTGTTTGGGTTACACGTAATTATAGTTAGTATTACATTTGAAAAATGGGCAAATTGCAATTAGGTTACCTAAGTTTTCCTAGAAGTTGTAATGTGGTTGCCAACATTGAAATTTTTGCAACCCCCTTCCCCACATTGACTTTTTATTGCAATCAAATGATTTTTTTGTTAAAGACATAACTTTCGTTAAAAATCAAGTCATTTGCTTCACATGTGATTTTCAAAGGGCAAAGATGACTTTTAATATGAAAAGTTAACTTTCGTTAAAAAATAATCCCTTGAACGCAATAAAAAACTAACTTTCGTTTTAAACCTCAGTTAAAATTATATCATTTATTTGCTTTTAATTTATATTAACAATATCCACCACCATCCCACAATCAACCACCGTCTCGCCACCACAATCCCACCATCATGACCATCTCTCCACCACCAGTCTAACCAACTTTAACCTCCATAAACACCACTACCGACACTACCCACACCGTCATGCTCACCACCACACCATCACTATATACACTATCTAATCAACATAATTTCCATCGACAAAACCACAACTACAACCAACAAAATCAAAACCAACACAGTATACAAATTAAAATCAAATCTAATTTGGAAGAAAAAAAAGAAAGCCCATACTCTCAAATCAACACAAAATAATTAACATATAATTTAATTTGAAAGGAAAAAAAAACCCATTTGAGAAAGAAAAATACATAGATTAGAAAGAAGAAGTAAAAGAAAACTCCACTACCACCCTCCGCCCCTTTTGTTGACCCCAAATCATAAGAAGAAAAGGCGGAAAACCTTACTCTGATTTCGAATTAAAATATAATTTGATTTGGTCTCATTCTCGGATGTTGATTTTTGATGCAGTCGCAGATTAGGAGGAAGGCGTCGTCGGTTAAGAGGAAGGTATTAAGGAATAGTATATATTCCTAGCACATATTGTAATTACGAAACATAGAGATTGTATCTTGTACACCAAGTTAGATTATTCTAGAATATTAGTTTCCTTATTGTATTAGTATTCCTAATTAGATTAGGACTCTAGAACTCTCTTTGTACTCCTATAAATATGTATTGCTAGTATCAATAATACATGAGTCATTCATACAATATTATTTGAGTCTCTCATATCAATTATCTCTCTCCATGTATGATTGGCTCCGACTATCTTCTTCTCTAATCCTTAACATGGTATCAGAGCAATGATCCATGAAGGGACTTCTCCACCAAAACCCTATAAGCCGCCTCATATTATCTCCACCACAAAAGCTTCCGCCAACCACCATACTAAACCACCACGGGAAAACTTTCCCCACCCTTGCCGCCATATCACCACCACCAAAACCAAGAAACTCCGGTCAAAACTCTATTTTTATTTTCTGCAGTATATCACCACCACCAAAAACCCCTTCCGCTCCACCAATTTGTTTTTTTTTCTGCCATCTTTCCACCAAACCAATACCCAACCGGCTCCCTACTACCTCTATAATTTATCCCACCACTCATGAACCTTTTATTTTTCCCAATCTCCTTTTGGCTATCAGCACCAATTGTCAAACACAAAACCCAATTACACCCGCAGCCCCCACCACCAAAATTGATCAGTCCACTTTCTCCACTACCAAATCTTATTTTGACCGGTTACTAATTTTAATTTTTTTTTGTTTGTTTTCTCTGCCATATCCCCTTCTTCAACCATAAAAACTTCTTCTTTATTTGACCACAATTCCCGCCACCGTCAAATTTGCCTCTCAACTAGGAAGCACCGACTTGGACATCTTGCCCCTATTTTTATTTCTCCCAAACCAAACACCTTTTCCCCTAACCCACAAACAAGCAAACCCATTTTTTTCCATACCCGACTGAACGACACCCTACACCCAGACCGAAGATAACCCCTAACTAACCAAACCCCTCAAAGCCCGTCTCGCGACATAAAAGAGCCAAATCTTTGCCTTAGTAGCACTCATTTTTTGCCTTAGTAGCACTCATTTTTTGCCTTAGTAGCAACCGTTTTTTGCCTTAGTAGCACTCAATTTTTGCCTTAGTAGCACTGATTTTTTTTCCGGCATCTCAGCCGCCTATCCCTGGCGTAACAGCCCTTTTACCTCGGCTTAACAACTTTTTTTTTCCCGACATCTCTGCCGCCTCTCCCTACTGCCCTCAATATCTGGTGTCGCCTAAACCCTGCAGCAATTTCCCACCAAGCTGCCCCAAACCGCACCCTTCCCAAACCGCACCTTCCCAAAACCGCAACTGCCCCAAACCGCACCTTCCCAAAACTGCAATTGACCCAAACCGCACCTCAACTACACCCTAAAACCGCAACTCTGCCAAACCGTACCTCAATTGCATCCCTACCAAACCGCAACTCAACTAAACCGCAACTTAACCGAACCGTCTTGCGACGTAAAAACTCAAGGCCGTCATTGTGACATAAAGTTCATAGGGGTGCAAACCTTACTTGTACAAATGTAAAGATCATGGCAACGTCATTCACGTCCAGGTTCATCTCATTACTTTCAAGATTGGTCTCTCCTATCGGTCGTCCATCTTGCGGGGGCATATTAAGGAATATTATATATTCCTAGCACATATTGTAATTACCAAACATAGAGATTGTATCTTGTACACCAAGTTAGATTATTCTAGAATATTAGTTTCCTTATTGTATTAGTATTCCTAATTAGATTAGGACTCTAGAACTCTCTTTGTACTCCTATAAATATGTATTGCTAGTATCAATAATACTTGAGTCATTCATACAATATGAGTCTCTCATATCAATTATCTCTCTCCATGTATGATTGGCTCCGACTATCTCCTTCTCTAATCCTTAACAGAAGGTGGGTAGTGCAATCGGCGCTTAGTAGGAAGGTGGCTAGGGGCGACTGTTGGTCCCAAAGGGGCAACAAGGGTATGAAAAATGCTAGGAGGGGGGTGAATAGCGTTTTAAAATTCTTTTCAAACCCTTTTGCAAATCGATGGCTTATGCGCACAGTTCTCAAATAAGGTACGTATAGCGCGCAGTGAGAGTGTGAAATGCACAGCGGAAATTTAAAGCAGCTCTGCGCAGGGTATACTGCGCAGAGATAAAAACGCACGCGCTAAGTATGAGGCTAAAGAGTGGCGCAAAAAGGGATTCTAAGGCAAATGAGCAATAACAATTACAACATCAAAGTGTAGCAATCTGAAAGATCAAACAAAGCAGTTCATAAAAAGTTAAGCAGGAAATATGCAATAAGTAATGAACACGCTATTCGGAGAGGTTCGATCGATGAAAGATCTACATCCTCTACCAAGATGGTTAGTCTTGGATTTCTAAAGGAGGTCTTATTATATGAGAGAGTATTACAAATTACAACATTTGAGCTCAATACTAACTCAAGATCTATGAAGAACAAATCCTAGACTAAACCGGTGTATCTCAAGAAGTTAGATCAAAGTGATCAAGGCTTCAAGAGGTGTGTGTGTGACAGAAATTCTGGGCTCTAAGAATATGAAAGATGAAGAGCACCAAGAATTCTGATGATATAGGCTTTGTGATATGAGCAGGAGTTTTGAAGGTTTGAAGATCTTGAAGACTGTTCTAAAGAATCTGGAAATACTAAGCAGCAGTCTTCAGATCTTCATGGTTTTTCAGTGAAGCATAAAACTCGAGCTCTTGAAGCATGCAAGCTTGAGAAACTTGGAAATGGGAATGAGCAGGCTATTTATAGCTGAGCTTCAAGAAAACTAGCCGTTGGAGCTCTGAGCAAGGACGATGAGCTGGCACGATATGATTGGTGCGCAGCTGTCCTTTATAGCCGTTGGGGCTCTGACCAAAGTTGATGACCTGGCACAATATGATTGGTGCGCAGGTGATTTAGAGCCGTTGGAGACTGAGCATGAAGACCAAATTCAAAAGCTTCTTCTAGAAGGTTGACAGCTGTCTTCATTTGAAATATTTCTTTGAGGTATGTCTCCACCAATGGTTTTGCTGAGTGTGCTTATTTTGTCGTTTTGTGCACACCTCAGCACTCTTAATCAATCCAAGAAGCGTAGCTTGTCTTGACGCTTTCCAAGCTTCTAGAATGTGAGATCAGGAGATGAAGAATTTGACCAAGGTTGTGTCCGCGCACAAAGGCATGCGCATTGCCGGCGCGCATGGATTCAGCGCATTAGCAGCATGCGCACCATGCTTGGTCACAAAAAGATCTCTTGAGAGTTTATGAAATAAGATCTTGAAAACTGAGCAGGGTCAAGGGCTGCGCAAGATATCTATGCGCAGTGACGACCTGCGCAGAGAACATCCTGCGCAGTGAAATGAATCCTGCTTAGGAAATCTTCGATCTTTAAAGCTTCAAGTCCTATCATCTAAGCCTATACTATAAAAAGGACTTAGCTAAAAATTGAAGTTATAAACTTCTTTACATGAGGTCCTAAAGTCCGTAAAAATACTTATAGGTGATGGTATCAATCAATTCTAACAAATGTAGGAGGGTTAAGTGATAAACATACCCAACAATCTCCCCCTAAATGATTGATGCCATTACCTACTATAGCAAAGGCAATTCATTGTAGTTGATAATAACATGTCCATAAAAATGTGAATGGTACATCATGCCTCAAGTCAATGCACACACTAGCCAGTGCTATAGATTTCTAATCTATCCAAAAGATTAAAAACTTACAAGATAGGAAAGATAGAAATATCATTCAGAGCATACAAGTAATGTGAGATGAAGTTTTAAGTATGCGTTTAAACTGAATGTTTAAACATCATGCGTAGAAAACATGAGCAGTAAAGATTATGCGCATGAGTTTAAGTAATAATGCATTCAATGTTCCACAAACGAATGGTTTGAATTGAACAGGGTTTTGTGAAAGCTTAATGATGCATTCTTCTCATTAAAACTTTGAAGGATTGACTGTTACAGAGTACAAGTTTTAAAGAGGAAAAACAAAAGAGGTGCGCACAAAATAAAAGCGCATAAAACATATTGCGCAACGAGAATCAAAAAGTCTAAGAAAAACTAGCAAAAATACTTACAAAGGAAATCTAATCTATGTTGATCCGTTGCAGGGCTTCGCGCATCTCATTCTGAATACCGTTGAACTTGTTCATGAGTTCCACCTTTAAATTTTGAAATTTGTCCTGGAACTCCACAGCTTTACCAACATAAGTGTTCATTCCTCTGCGCATATCAGCGTTGTCATCCACTAGCTCTCTGAACCTTGCTCTGCTGTCCGTCAGGATGGCAGTTTGCGTAGCTTCTAATCTTGTGTCGGAATGGAGGCGCTGAGTGTTGACGCTAGCTTGAATGTCTAGCATTGCGTAGTCCATTTTGTCGTTGAACGCAGAAGAAAAATCTGTCATGGACTTAGCAATGCATCGACGCACTTCTTCAATATTATGTGCAGAGCCTCCTTATTCAATCTTCTCTATCTGAGCCTCCGTCTGAGTTTGAAGATTATCAAATCCTCTATGTAACCCATCTGCAAGGGTTTTCTTGAGCTTTTTCAGAATGTCCCTGAGTCCACCATCAAGCGCTCCAAGGGTGCACACATTTTTGAGTTGTGCGCAGACATTTTCAAGCTGGGCGCTGATGGTTCTCAGGGAGTCCAGGATAAGATGATCCAAAGTGATAGGAACTTTTTCTTGCGCAGGCTCAGATGGACTTGCCTTTGCCTCCGTCTTATCACTCTCCGTGCTTTCCCTTGCCTTTGCTTCCTCCTTGACAGCTTTCTCCCCCTTAATGGTATCAATCTCCAAACGCTGCATATCAAGACGATACAATAAAGCAGTTTGAGCAGTAAAGAGTTGATTTAGCTGCAGCTGCGTGGCGACTTGATTCGCTTGAACAGAATGCAAGCTTTGCACGATCTGGCGCAGCTCAGCTGAAGAGAAAGGAGGAGTCTCAGGGGCTGAAGATGGTTGAACTGAAAAAAGATCACTGTTGTCAGTGGCTGCGGAACTAGTGCGGCGCTTCTTCAATCCTTTAGCGCTGCTGCGCACCTTCTGCTTGAGACGAGAAGAGATATGTGCGATATCAGCACTTGGGATGGCTTCTTGAGAGGCTTTGTGCATCTGCTCCCCCTCAACTGCAGCATCGTCTGAATCTCCACGAAAAGCAGCCTTGCGCTTCATTGTGGTTGGCTTTGAGGGAGCAGGCGCTGGATTGCTGGTAGGATCTGCCTCTTTGAAAGAAATCCCTTTGGTGGATTGAACCAAGGGAATATCCTTGAGCTTTTTGCCACTGGGCGGAGCAATGCCCTTCCCCTTGCGATTATACGCTTCTTCTGCGGTCTCTTGCGCAGCATCAGTTGAAGATCTTCCTGCACTCATCTTGGACTTGGCCACAGGAATTGGGCCTATCCAGGGTTCCTTGTTGGGAGCGGCATCAGACAGCCAGATTTCATAGTAATCAGCGTTACCTATCTCACTACGCAAATTCTGGAGGTGTACTCTGGAGTAGTACTTTGCGTCGCAAGACTGCTTCGTGATTGACTTTTCTTCAACATAGGTGGCCAGTTCACCATAAGTCAATAGGAGTTTGGTTAGCAGTCTGCAGTGAGTTCGGTATTTGGTCTTCCCTGCGTTCAACTTCTTCTCATAGCTGGTCATTCCCTTCACAATCTCATTAAAGATTATCTGCGGCCAGTTGAATTGATCTTCGTTGAAGATGGCTGCGCAGTATTCCCACTGCTTTGAGATGAAATGTCCATTATTTCCATTCTTGCAGTTGAGGGAGTCTCCAATTAGGGTGCACCGGTGATACATCACCTCACCAAATTCCTTTCTGTTATATATTGGCCACTTCTTGTTAAGAGAAGGGATGCCAATGAGTTTTTGTGCAAGCGCATTTTGATGAGCCTCATCATAGTTGATTGAAGAACTATCAACATTGAAGTTTAGGAGGCTGCGAATGTGATTGGGGTGAACCACTACATCACTGCTCTGAACGGTGGCCATAATCATTTCTGTTGGCTTGTCTTCAAGTAGTGCAGGAACAACTCTTGCTGTCCTGAAGAATTCATCTATCAGCTCAGGCACTATGAAGGATTGCTCAAGAGTGAATAATGGAAGAATGCCGGAGGAGCTGAGAAGGTGAAGCAGACGACGACCAATCGCATCTAAAGAGAGATCTGCCTGAATAAGTTCCCAACCCGGAATGAAGTAAACGTGTCCCTGCATAAAACAATAGATAGAATTAGACAACCTATTACTCATGGAGCTGTGCGCATATGCAAGTAATGCAGATATACCTTGGCACAGGTTCCAGGATAAACAAAAAAAAGTTTATGCGCAGAAAATAAGAAGAGGGTTGCGCATAAAATAAGAATGCATACACAGAGAGGGATCGTGCGCACAGAAAATAAATACTAGAAAAGAAGTGTGCGCAGAGAAATAGATAAAACTATACGCTCAGAAAGCCATGCGCAGGAAACTCTGCGCAAAACACAAAATATGGGGGGGGGTGAATAATAGACTAAATAAAATATATAAAAAGAATATTTAAGAACATGAACACCCAAGAACATTGAAAAACAAAAGTTGACTAAATTCAACAAAAAAATACATCGAAATGACGGCATGAACAGGACGAAGTCAACCATGTAAAAAGTATAGTCAACGACATTGAAACAAACCCAGAAATTCAGAAAAACGATTCGTCTGCCAAGGAATTTACGAAACACAGAAATTGACGAAAACACATGTAACGACCATTGATCATGAAATAAACTACATGAAAGAATAGATCAGGCAAATACGAACACAACACAACGATCGATTTCAAAATTGATCAACAAATAAGAGAGAAATCGAAAAAGGGAGTCTTGAGACCTCCAAGAACAACAATGGCAAAAAAAAAATAAAGAGTTATAGTGAAACATACCATGTCTTTGATGGTTGGATGCCTTGATTGTCGTTCTACTTCTTCTTCGTGAGAGTTCCCAGGATTGGAGTGCGAAGAAGAGTCGGAGATGATGATTTCTGGTTGAGTTTTGGTTTTCTTAGGCGCCATTGAAAAGGTTTTGAGAGAAGAAAGGTTGAGGTTGAAGATAAGGAACAAGAGATGAGAAATGAGGGTTTAGAGCAGAGGTTAGAGAAAGAGTGAGAGAGAATTTAGAGGGAAGAGAGAAGTAGAGAGAGAAATGGTTTAAGTAGGGAAGATGTAAGGCGCACGATAGCTAAGAAATGTTTGAGAAAATGTGCAGTGGCGCAGGATAGCGATACCACGTGTCACAAAAGGGAACGCGCGTGCGCAGACCTATGCGCGCGTGTGCGTGTGAAGTCCTAAGCCGGTCACTGTCAAGTCGACTTCCTCATAAATGGTGAGTTAGTGAAAGGACGGGCGCACGTTAGCAGGGTGACGTGGCCGAATGGGGAACGCGCGTGCGCAGTTTTTGCGCGCGCGTGTGTCAGCGAAAAGAGGCTGACGGCTGTCGCATCACCTTCCTCATTAAATGGTGAGCAGACATTAGTGAGGTGCACTGTAATTAATTGCAGTTTGCATTAAATGACAATGGGATATGCGCAAGGGTAAAAAGGTAATTTCCCAAGAAAATTCAAAAAATAAAAGCGCGGGAAAATATGAATTACACAAGTACCCTTGTGACTCATCGTTGACTTTTCAGTCAAGGACCTATGTGCAAAATCTAATGAATAGAACACTTACCTGCGGTCCACGATGATTTGCGTATGGATAGTCAAGCGCAACGCATTAATAGCGCAGAGATTCTATAAATCTCAGAACTGTTGTTTCATGCGTATACATTAGTTGCGCATGGGTTGCGCAGGGCGCACGAAACTTAACCTATTTTGCACACTTATTAAGCAAATACATTAGTATCAATAAATCATATGGACAAGTTAGCTAAGATTAAGCATACCCATTTTTCCTTTCAAGAGATCACTTGTTAATTCTTGAGGAGATGATATTAGATGTTGATGAGCTTGGTAATAGTGCTTGGCAGGATTGAAAAACTGCTATGGTGGACATATTATCGCAGAAAATTGGATAATTCTCTTCATGAATCCCATAGTCCACAGGTTGTTGCTTCATCCATAAGATTTGGCAGCAGCAGCTTTCAGCAGCAATATATTCTGCTTCAGTAGTGGAGATGGACACAGCAGCTTGTCTCTTGCTTGCCCATGCTACAAGTCGATTTCCAAGGAAATGACAAGTTCCACTTGTGCTCTTCCTGTCAATTGTGCATGCTGCGTAGTCCGCATCTGAATAACCTACAAGTTTAAAGTTCGAATCTTTGGTGTACCAAAGTCCAAGGTTAATAGAGCCAAAAATATATCTAATTCATTTTACAGCAGTTATGTGCGCTTCAGAAGAATTAGCATGATAGTGCGCACAGATCCAGTCAACATAATATATTGGCCAACTAGAAGAAGATGAGGGAGAGTTAATCATACCTTGACATAGTCTGATCAAATTTACCTTTTAAGTCTGTTTAAATTTGTTGCTGGTGGCCATTGGAGTGTCGTATACTTTAGCACTCAGGTCCAAACTTCTTGATTAAGTCCCTAGTGTACTTGACTTGATTGGCGAAGATGCTATAATTCAATTGCTTGATTTGAAGCCCGAGGAAGAATGTGAGTTCTCCCATCATACTTATTTCAAACTTGCTTTTCTTTTGCTTTTTAAAGCGCTTACAAAGTGACTCATTAGTAGAACCAAATATAATATCATTGACATAAATTTGAACAAGTAAATAATTATCATTATACTTGTTAATAAAAAGAGTTGTATTGATTTTACCGCGCTTGAAGCCTTTCTCTAGTAGAAATTTTGATAGCGTATCGTACCATGCTCTTGGAGCTAGCTTAAGTCCATACAAAGCTTTCTTTGCTTTGATTCTGTGATGCTTCCATTCTTATCCATGTTGTTTCTGAACACCCATTGAAGCGCTAAATATTGGATGAGCTTTTCTTGCACTTCTTGCATAGCATCGATCCATCTTAAAATATGAGGCACTCTATCAATCTTCTTTGATCCGACATGAGAGATAAACGAATGCTACACGGAAAAGTTTGATGCTCTCGGTGTGCGAACCCCTACATTGAGATGATAGGAATACGAAGATCAATGGGTATTTCATTTACTTCAGCATCACGATCATCAAAGGTGATTTGTTGAAGTGGAGAAACATCATGCGCAGGAGGAGGAGTTTGCGCATCAGGGGTTGTAACTTCAGGCGCAGCTTTTATAGTATGCGCATGAGATGGACTGATTCTGAATCTGCTTGATCTATATTCTGCGCAGGAGTAGAATTACTGCGCACCTGTCTAAAAAGCTCAGCAGAGTCATCAGAATCATTGGGAGCCAAATGTGGCTCAAGGAGAGAATGCTTATCAAAAAGTAGCATGTATAGATACTAAAATAACTAGAGATTTATCTTATTAAGATCATGAAAATCTTATAGAATGATTGGCATACCCAACGAGAATACCTTCATCTGCTTTGGCGTCGAATTTACCTCTATAGTGTTTGCAGCCAAAGAGCTTGAAGAAAGTAAGGTTGGGCGCTTTCTCTCCATAGCTCATATGGAGTCTTGTTGTAGGCTTTGTTGATGAGGGATCTATTCTGAGTAAAGCATGCACCATTGACAGCTTCTTCCCGGAAATACATTTAGAAGTACTGCTTCTACTATCATTGTCTATCCATCCTCAATCAACGAGTGATTGTTTCCACAACGCCATTTTGTTGCAGAACTCCAGCAGCAGAGAAATTGTGAAGAATACCATTTGTTGGTTTTTGTTGGTTCTCACAATATTGAGCGACATCGTTGTTCATAAATTCTGTTCCATTGAAGTATCGAACTCTATTGATGTCTTCTATGTTTGGAGATTTAGAAGGAGAGCAGCCAGGATATCATTGAGATACCACAAGTTGGTCCAAAGCTTCGCGGTAGTGAGCGGTCCAAACATATGAGGTGAAGCGGATGTAAGCGTTTTGACATTGGAGCAATCTTGCTGGAGGAAAAACTTCTCAGGCTGCTTACTAAGCTGGCATGGTGCTTATACCATTGCTAGCTGCATTCACTTAGGTTTATTGCTACAAAACAAGGATTAGTAAATAGAAATTATAGCGGTAAGATCAATAATATAAAAATTGGTCTTACGAGTCCTTGTTAGCAAAGTTAGTCCAGAAACGCCATTCTTGATGTAACAGTGCGTTGAAGTGATATGGCATTCCAGACCTTTATCTCATAATTGTGATATGGAGCGCAGGTTGCTTGAGACTATCTTTTATGATTAGTCCAAATCCAATTATGTGCCCTTTGTTGTTGTCACCATATATTACTGAGTGATCTCTTCCTTCGTGCGCACCTTTAAGAGTGTTGACATCTCCAGTAGTGTCTAGAATCCACTGTTGAAACCAACTGAGCTTGAGAGGGCGCAGTGAAGTAGATCCTTTCTGCTTGTTGAAACATTGACTTGCGCTCTACAGCTGAGTTATCATTTCAGATCAGCAGGCACTTTAAGAGATTCCTTACGCGGCTGCGGAGTTGATGATGACGCAGCTTCTGACAGGTTAGCTTTGGCAGATAGGTGCTTGTCATTCTGTCTGCTTGGTGAAGGTGTCCCGTTTCCACTAGAGTAAAGGGATCTTTCTTTGATTGTCTTTGGCATATGCTCAGGTTCCATTTCAGAAACAACTTTTGAATCATAATCAGCATTTGCCATTAAGCAGAGCAGTCTATCCTCAGAGTCAGCATCGTTGTCTTCAGTGTCAAGTCTCCGAGTCCTTAGCTCCTTCTCTGCGCAGTTCTCTTCATCAACCATTCTGCAGTGCTTTGATGCTTTGTGCGCAGGGTTGCTTTTCCTTGTACTCAAATTTTGGAGGACATTGAAGCGTAATGTCCTGGCTTTCTGCAGTAAACCAAGTCATCTGTCTTTGAGTCTCTATGAAAGAGAATAGGATGTTTGCTTAAGGATCCACCAAGTTTGGAGAAATTTTTGAATTTGATATGAGGTTTGAGCAGGCGCAGGAATATGTGAAAAGTTAGCCATTGCCCTAGATTTTTGAAGCCATATGGAATCGGCACCCAAGCTGTTAAGCTTGAAAAACAGAAACATGTTTTATGAAGGTGTTTGCTCTGATACCACTTGTTGGTCCCAAAGGGGCAACAAGGGTATGAAAAATGCTAGAGGGGGGGGTGAATAGCGTTTTAAAATTCTTTTCAAACCCTTTTGCAAATCGATGGCTTATGCGCACAGTTCTCAATATGCTAAGTATAGCGCGCAGTGAGAGTGTGAAATGCACAGCGGAAATTTAAAGCAGCTCTGCGCAGGGTATACTGCGCAGAGATAAAAACGCACGCGCTAAGTATGAGGCTAAAGAGTGGCGCAAAAAGGGATTCTAAGGCAAATGAGCAATAACAATTACAACATCAAAGTGTAGCAATCTGAAAGATCAAACAAAGCAGTTCATAAAAAGTTAAGCAGGAAATATGCAATAAGTAATGAACACGCTATTTGGAGAGGTTCGATCGATGAAAGATCTACATCCTCTACCAAGATGGTTAGTCTTGGATTTCTAAAGGAGATCTTATTATATGAGAGAGTATTACAAATTACAACATTTGAGCTCAATACTAACTCAAGATCTATGAAAAACAAATCTTAGACTAAACCGGTGTATCTCAAGAAGTTAGATCAAAGTGATCAAGGCTTCAAGAGGTGTGTGTGTGACAGAAATTCTGGGCTCTAAGAATATGAAAGATGAAGAGCACCAAGAATTCTGATGATATAAGCTTTGTGATATGAGCAGGAGTTTTGAAGGTTTGAAGATCTTGAAGACTGTTCTAAAGAATTTGGAAATACTAAGCAGCAGTCTTCAGATCTTCATGGTTTTTCAGTGAAGCATGAAACTCGAGCTCTTGAAGCATGCAAGCTTGAGAAACTTGGAAATGGGAATGAGCAGGCTATTTATAGCTGAGCTTCAAGAAAACTAGCCGTTGGAGCTCTGAGCAAGGACGATGAGCTGGCACGATATGATTGGTGCGCAGCTGTCCTTTATAGCCGTTGGGGCTCTGACCAAAGTTGATGACCTGGCACAATATGATTGGTGCGCAGGTGATTTAGAGCCGTTGGAGACTGAGCATGAAGACCAAATTCAAAAGCTTCTTCTAGAAGGTTGACAGCTGTCTTCATTTGAAATATTTCTTTGAGGTATGTCTCCACCAATGGTTTTGTTGAGTGTGCTTATTTTGTCGTTTTGTGCACACCTCAGCACTCTTACTCAATCCAAGAAGCGTAGCTTGTCTTGACGCTTTCCAAGCTTCTAGAATGTGAGATCAGGAGATGAAGAATTTGACCAAAGTTGTGTCCGCGCACAAAGGCATGCGCATTGCCGGCGCTCATGGATTCACCGCATGAGCAGCATGCGCACCATGCTTGGTCACAAAAAGATCTCTTGAGAGTTTATGAAATAAGATCTTGAAAACTGAGCAGGGTCAAGGGCTGTGCAAGATATCTATGCGCAGTGACGACCTGCGCAGAGAACATCCTGCGCAGTGAAATGAATCCTGCTTAGGAAATCTTCGATCTTTAAAGCTTCAAGTCCTATCATCTAAGCCTATACTATAAAAAGGACTTAGCTAAAAATTGAAGTTATAAACTTCTTTACATGAGGTCCTAAAGTCCGTAAAAATACTTATAGGTGATGGTATCAATCAATTCTAACAAATGTAGGAGGGTTAAGTGATAAGCATACCCAACAGCGGCGCTGCTGGGTTGTCGGTAGTGCAGTCGATCGTGAGAGTGGGGTAGGGTGGGTCGGAGAAGACGGTAGAGAGGAATTTTGTTCGTAGGTTTGGACTGTAGAATTGAGGGGTATTTGTTAGTATTACTTATAGCCCACACAAGGAAATGTCAAATTTGCCCATAAAAAATCATGTGCCTCGCACATGATGTAATTTTTAACAAAAGTTACGTTTTTAATGGAAATTTCATTGGATTGCAACACAAAGTCAATGTGGGAAAGGGGGTTGCAAAAAATTCAATGTTGGCAACCACATTACAACTTCTAGCAAAACTTGGGTAACCAAAATGCAATTTGCCCTTGAAAAAAAAAAGGTAAAACCAGTTTTTGTTTTTGTAAAATAAGTGTTACGTTTAAGTACTTTTAAATACTTAACCTGGCTACTAATCTTTATTTATTTCACACTTTAATACTGTAACACCATTAGTTGTCAAGAAGCTTTCAAGCTTCATACGGCAAATTGAAGAAACCATACAGCTGAAGCTTAAATCAATCATTTCGCCATTGAAACCCACCTTATAAAACAGGCATCTTGAATATCGACTGGAGGGGAGAGGGGCATTGGGGACACTGACAACCTGCTCGATGAAATGCGTCAAAGAGGTATGTTACCACTATTTCGATTGTGGATTCAGTTGTGAAATATTTTTGTTCCTGTGGGCGGATTGATGAAATGGTTACGCTAAATTTAGTGTAAAATCTGAAACATTCTTGTACTGTTTTGAAAAATTAAAGCAAGCAGGTATCTAGGGGAGGAGGCCGAACGTAAAAATACCCTAATCCATACTAAGTATCTAGAATGTAAACATTTGACAAGTTGGGAAACTTATAACAAAATTAACATTTTTTCAGGATCCAAGCTACCTATACGACTGTTTCCAATGTCACTTCTGTTTCATCTCGCATTTATCATTTTTTCACTTTGTGCTTTGGGGCTCATTCTTCTTTGCCATCTCTAATGTGAGTTATCGGTTTATGAGCATTCTATCCAATTATGTATGGTATCAGTTATGTACCCATTTTTTTGGTTACTGCTTTATTTCTAATCATGTTAGTTGAACATTGATCTTCATAATAATAAGTGTAGATACAAGTTGTAGTATACAGTATACAAGTTCATTATTTCAATGAACTTGCAGCTTTATTGATAGGAAGCTACTGCAAAAGTGCAGGAGTCATGGTTCATTGAGTTTTCCTTTTAGCTATTAGGGAAAGAATAAAAAATAGATACCTTTCATTATGCCATACCAACAACACAATCTTGTAACAAGCATTAATATTAATCCTTAAGAGACATGTCCATCTTTCTTGCCTTCACCAAACGCTGAAGCTAGTCTAGAAAACTAAGTAGAGGAGGAGGAAAACGTTGCAGCTGTGATTTTAATTGTTTCAGTTCTTGTACCCAAAGAGAGTAGGTTGAATTTTTTGCCACAACATCTTTGGACACCTCCTTCCTCTCAATGAGTGTTGTTGCATATTGATCGAACTTGTTAATTTTATCCCACAAGAAAGAGAGCTTCCTGGAGTCATTCTCACTCCTAACATTCTCTAACCACTCTTTTGCTTCCTCAACCCTTGCCCAAAAACACGAGTCTTGAGTCAGACTCGCAAACTTGCTCCTCTTAGTGTTAAGTTCCTCGCTAACGATCGTCCTTTCTCTCCACCACTTATCAAAAATTTCATACCTTCTTTCCCTACCATACTTCATGTAGTGTCCCTTCTCCCTGTGCATCCCTTTCCTATAGTACTCTGCAATGTCCAATGGCTCAACGAGTAGCTTATAGAATTGAGAAGCGTTTACCCATTTTGCCCTTTTGATGAAGTCCTGAGGAAGTTGGTTGGTCTTAATCATTTCGATTACTTGATCCCAGAACTTACCGAGCTTTATACGGTTCATGGTCACCTTAAAGTCTTTTTTGGAAGCATCTCTCATCTTAAAGGCATCATAATACCCCATTTGAGCATCAGACTCGTCGCATATTGCTTTGTACAACTCTATTTGTGCTCGAAAAGGCGTGATCTTTGATAAACCAATGGCAAGGCCGGCACTGTTAAGGTTTGGCGAACTTCGTCCCATCTGCTTTGCCATCTTTAGGCACTCTTTTGCTGGTTCTGTAATTGGTTCCTGCAAGTGCACAGCACAGAGTAATTATAATATGCTCAATTCACATAGTAATGTGTGCTAATGTTCATGTTGATGCTATAAGACTTACATGTGTGGTTATTTCAGAGGACTGCAATGCCAATGCAAGGCCAGCTTCATAGCTCGACTCGGACAGCTCTTCTTCCATGAAGTCTCTTCTTTTTAAGAACTGTAAAGAGACCTTCCCAACATACTCGCCATACTTGAGATGGTCCTCAAAGCTAGAACGAGGGGAGCCCGTTTCAAACATCAAATGCAGCAACTTGACAATCGCCTTCTCACCATCAACACAAACTGCACCAGCATTGGAACAGAACACAAAGTTCCCAAATGGCACGAACGAAGAACTTCCTTGTTCCATATAGGCTAGCACGTAGTTGAATAACTCAAACTCTTGTTGTGGTAGACTGAAGTAGGGAGAACTACTAGTCATGGCGAAGTGGCAAGACTCGAGAAGGGGACGGATGAGGGCAGTGACCGGATGATGATGATGAGGTAGGGGAGCAAGGAGGAGTCTTGGTAAGATGTCGTGTTTGGAGACAATGTGGGAGAAGTTTCCAGCCCATCCTTCTTGGAGAATGGCTTGAGATAAGGAGTCGTTGCCGAGCAATGGGGAGCCAAAGGTTATGCAAAGTAGAGATGGGGAGTTGTCGAGCAATGAGCGAGCGTAGGAGAGGAGCCATAGTGATGAAAGAGAAGCCATTGTTCCTCCAAGGGAGTGCCCTGTCAACACAACTGGCTTTCCTTTCTTCATTATTTCATGCATCTGCATCCAAATGTAAACCAATGCCATAGTGATTGTTAAAAGGATTTCAATAACAATTTTTTGGGTTTTAAGAAAATAATTTAGTACTAACTTTTTGGTCATAATTTAATCAAATTGGTTTAAAAAAAAAAGACAAAATGTAACGTTTGTTATTAGACAGGTGGAGTATTATTTAATTTCAAATGGACAAAATGAGTTTGTATGATATTCCCACCGTCCTTAAATCTACAAAATTTGTCATTTGATTGTCCCACTTTAATATACAAAGTCTTAAAAAGGAAACGTTTTAAAATAATGTGGCACACTTGTCATACTCACAACAACTATCCACTTACTATTCTCTACTCTAATTTTTTCTCTCACTTAACTATCTACACGCACTTTTTTTTTAAATAATGTGTAAACCAAAATTTATAAGTTAAAAAAAAAGGGACGGAGATATATGTGAAAGTGAAAGTGACGATGAAATTGTAGTACTATTATTAATTACAACTGCCAAAGTCAAACACGACTAGTAATAACGCGTTAACTGGAAATGGAATGCCTGGAATTGGACTCCCCACTGAACGTAAGCCATACGTAAACAAATTACTACTAGTATTATAAGTAAGATTAAGCTCTTTCAAAGAAAAAATAAATAAATAAAGATAGATTAAGCATGAGTAAACTTCAAATTTATTACCTTAATTTGTCTTTTTGCACCTTTAAATATTCTCTAAATTATACCAAAATTATAATTTTGTACTTTCTCTCGTCTTCAATTGAATGTCTAGTTTTAATTTGAGAGAATCCAGAAAAAAAAAATGTTTAAGCAATTAATTGACATGGTTGCATAAACATCACTAATGAATAATGATATCGTAATATAAATTATAAAGAGCAATGCGAGGGTCACAAAATCTTGCTCACAAAATGAGGTGGCGATAATTTATTGGTTGCATCGACAATGGACCTGCCACACTCTAATTTTAAAACACCAATAAAATCATTACACCTAGGATTTTGTGAGCAAGATTTTGTGACTTTTTTGTGCCCCTAGTATTATTCAATTATAAATGTTTAAGGAAATTGCCATGGTTAAAGCATAAAAAAGAAATTGAAAAAAAAAATACAAAAAAAAAAAAACAACAAAAAACTATGTCATAGGAAAGGGATTCTCCAAATCGCATTATGCAAACTACTAGTGATCTGATCACTTAGTGTTTTTTTTTTTTTTTTTTGGTTGAGTTGGGCTCATAATCTAAAGTTGTAAAGTCAAAATCGATCGCATTACAAAATTGAGTGACTAATTATGCAATAATTTAACTTGTTCGTGGAGTTTGGGGGAATATTGTGTTATTTTTCTTTTCAAAATTGCGACGATTCTAGCATTTTCTCACAATGAAGTGAGTTCTGATGTTCTAACTACACAAGGATTGTTCGGAAATTTTGAGATGCTTGGTAGGCGTTTTCTCGCCAACCCGGATTCTGCATATCTCGTGCTCAGCGCAACATTTTACCCGATGGGGGGATTTCGTAAATGCCAGATTGAGGCAGTCTCCAAGTTTCGCTTGGAAAGGAATCCGTACGTCTCAAGGTTTAGATATTAAATATAATTCTTGTAATTTACGAAATAGAACTACTATTGTAATTCTGAGTGAGCTTCCAATCTTTGTGTTGTGCCATCTCTTTTTTCATTGTGAATGAAATGAATTATCGTTTGCCTTCAAACAATCAAACAAACAAACAAACAAACAAACAAAAAAAAAAAACTCATTTCCAAAATTAAAGCTTCAAAATCACTCAATTTCCGTAACTTAAAATGTAATCAAAAAGTAGATGAATGAAAATGATAATTTTTCATTAATTAACTTATTTTGTTATAGTTGGTGTGAAATACCTCATCCCACATCAGAAAGATGTGGGCTAAGATTGTGATAGACTCACTCTTTTGTGAAAAGGTTGTCTCATTTTGACATTTTATGGTCAATACAAATAAACTTTGACTAAATATTAATATTTTTCTAATCATTTTAGTGAGATTTTAAAAATTATAATTGACAAACTATTAAATGACTTGTCAATAATAATTTATAAAATTTCATTGTGATCATTAGATTGTCAGTAATGTTTGGTCAAAGTTCATTAATGTTGACCACAAAAAGTTAAAATGGGACACACTATTCGGGACAGAGGGAGTATAAAATTCCATAAAGCAACCATTGAGCACCGTTAACATTCATGGACTTTTTGGTGAGTTTGAAATAAGCCAAGTGGACTCAGTTATTTGTGGTCAGTGGGCCAATGCGTAGTGATCTAGGAATTGGTTAATTGTTTGGTTCCACAAATCTACAATGGAGCACTAATAACATTTATAAACTCTTGATTGGGTCTTTTGTAAAGTAATTACTAGTATTAATTTGGTATGAAAGAATATACTCTTGCATTTCAGTTCATGCTACCTGAAATTAAATGAATGTGATTTCATAGTAAGAAAAGAAGCAAGTGATGAAAGGAAAAGAAATAGAGAAAACAAACCTGGTTAAGAAAAAGAGGTGTGTTGTAAAGAGACATGAATAGATGCAAGAACCCAGAATGAACCATAACTGGCTCATCCCCCAACACCAACTTCTCCAATCCCAAGAAAACCCCCTTTGCACCCTCACCCAATGGTACCAAACTTCCCCACATGGCATCCAATGATTGGATGCCGGAAAACGCCACGTAACTCACCCCGCCTACCTCATCCACCACGAAACTCCGCGGCGCCGCCTCGTTGCAGAGCTTCCATGACTCTGTTAGAAGCGGCGTCGACGCCAAGAATGTTGCCAACATTTCACTACTCTCAAACCTGCACCAATCATGTGTTAAAATTAATAGTAAATACTATATATTGATTGAAATTTCTAAGTCAAGATAATAAGATTTTATATAGAAATGAGTATATATGAGGTGAAATTTACAATGAAGCTTCTGCTTCCATTGATTTTGTGAGTGGAGATGGCCCCAAGTTCTAAAGGTGGTGGGTTTGAACTTTGAATTGAATATTCTTGACAAAGTATAGAAGAGGTTTATGAGTTTTGTTTTTTTTTTTCTTTCAAAAATGATGGGCTGCTTAATTACTATTATAGGGAAGTTAGTGGGGCACTCAACCATTTTAATTTGTTGACCTTGGTCAACCAGTCAATCACCCCAAATAGAACGCCAAGATTTAGATAGGAACAAAATTGGGCAAATTAAGTCGTACTATGTCGGAGTTAAGTCGTATGGCTTCGCATTTCTTATAACTTGGGCTTTTCTTATGACAGATATTGGCGCATAAACCCCTTCTTTTAAATTTTTCGAGAAGGAGAATTGATATACTCCCTCCGTCCCTATTTACTTTACAAAAATGAGGTTTTGCACAAATATTAAGAAAATGATTGTAAAGTTGATGTGTTGTGAGTGTAGAGAGTTGAGTGGGAGAGAGAAAGTGGGTAGAGAAAAGTAAGTAAATAGTTGTTGTGAGTATGACAAGTGGGTCCCACTATTTAAAAAATGTTTAAAAGTTTCCTTTTTGGGATTTTGTAATGTAAATAGGGACACCCAAAATGACAATTTTTGTAAGGTAAATAGGGACGGAGGGAGTATGCATATTCGAAACATCGTAATATATGTTACTCAGCTTCTCGCAGGTATCCTCGAACAACCATTTCATGTGAACCCGAACTCTTTTATCCCGGAAGAGTTCCTTCATCAGGCCCTCTCCAATCGGCCCACACGGATAAAAAAGCAGCGACGGCTTTTTTAGCGGTTTGTAAGGCTCATGATTATTCAAGAAGAAAGGTCGCAACGAAACTATATTATATAGGCCAATTTTAATTTTTTGAGTCAATATAAGTGAACTTTGACCAAGTATATATTAATGTTAATTAAATCATTCTAGTGAAATTATAAAAATTGTTATTGATAAATTAAGTGATTTATTAATAACAATTTTGAGAATTTTACTAAGATGACTAGATTGGCAATAATAATTGGTCAAAGTTCACTTGTGTTTGATCAAAAAAGACAAATGTGGTCAATATAAATAAGACTGAAGGAGTAATTACTTTAATATAAAAAATTGCAAGTATATCATGAAATGTAAAAAATAAATTAGCTAGGAACAATTTGTTTAAGGACAAACTTATTTGAAACACTGATATTTATTTTGTGCTTAATTAGACTTGAGAGGCAATACATGAGCCTAATACTGCCTCCGTCCCAAAATGATCTACTCATTTGACTATTCAAACTTATGAACACTTGCTTCACTAGCCATGTTTTGTTTATGCACTTTTTTTTATGGCCAAATTGTAGAAATTAGAAGAACTTTTTGGGACAATGAGAAATGACAAACGTAAAGATCTTTTTGGAACGGATGGAGTAATTCTTAATTTTTTGATTCAGTAGTAAAAGCAACGTAAGGCATAATCTTGACTATTAAAAAGATAGAATTGAAGTAGCAAGAATTGAACTGGAAAATTTACATTCTAGTTGTAAGTTGTAACCTTACCAAACACCAAACAAAACGTCTTCATGATTTTTGTCCTTTAATGCTTCATTGACCCAGAAAACCCACGACAAGTACTTTTTTTTTTTTTTTGACAAAATTATCTACTTATAAGGTCATCCAAATCTCACTATCATGTGATTTTAAGAAAGTCGTAATAGTAATACTAGGCAAAACCATTTTGTGCACTATCGGCGATCATCATCAAATCAAGGATGAGGAGACAATCACTTTTGTGTATTATAATACTTTTTTCTGTCTCATTTTAATTTTTAAAATTTCACAAATGTGTCTCAATTTAAAATTTAATTTAAAAAAAAAAAAAAAAAGTTCCACATGTCATACTAATAACAACTAATTCACTAACTATTTTCTACCACACTTTCTCTCTCCTACTTACTTTCTTTACGGATTTCGAATTGCTCATCCTAGATCTTTGATCCACCGTTGCTACCATGAGACGAAATCACCTGTACCACACTTGTGTACCACTTGGTGTACCATTAGTGATCTAACGATTATGAGTTAATTAAGTTGCCATTAAGATTTTATCATCAATGATAATAGCCGTCGGATCACCAGTGGTACACAAAGTGGTACATAGAAATGGTACAGGTGATCTCATCTCTGCTACCATGTAAAAACCAACAAACGCTTTGTAATGCATTTGATACATAATGCAAAACGTTTTGAAACGAACATAAAAACTTATTAGCTCCCGTGCTAATTTATGTTATATAAAAAGGTTTGGTTTTTGGGTAGCACACATTTTACATTGTGTAGATAAGTTGTAATGGCCCGAGCCCGCAGGCCCGACCCGTTATACAAGTAAAACGCACTGGCCCAATGAATACAAATATCTTGGATCCACTTTGCTTACCACAGGCCCACCCAAAAATCCTTGGACGTATTGGTATTCATTGGTAATTCGTTGTACCTTAAGTACCACTCAAGATTTTGATATCCCACCGATGTGGGATATCACAACGACCCGAGCCCGCAGGCACGACCTGTTACACAAGTAACAGGTCGGGCCTGCGGGCTCGGGTCGTTACACAAGTTGTTTCATTCATACATGGGAAAGGCGGTGGAGCAAATCTGGGAGGAGCGGTTCCAGATATCTTTCTATACTCACAACACTCTACCCCCATTTTCTATATTTTATAAGAAAAACTTTCATTCCTTAAATCTTGTGCTCAAATTTTTTTGAATCTTAAAAATGGGACGAGGGGAGTATTGTGTACAGTAAATGATTTAACGGTTATAAGATTGACATAATCATTATGTCATCAATGTTGCATAACTGTTTGATCACTTGTATTACACAATATGATATACGAATGTGGTACAACTAATCTCGTCTCACGACCGAGTAGACGACATCATATGTATCACTTTTGTGTATCACTTGGTGTATCGCAGATTAACAGTTATGAGTAGTTAGAGCTGACATTGCTGTTGTCACGACCCGAGTCCCGAGGTCCTATATGGCACCTCGAACAAGGTGCGTGAACCCTGCTATAAAATTAACATAATACCATAGACATGTATAACGCATACTAACTTCACCACATCGGCTATACAAAAGTCGGAACTATACTTTGTTTATACCAACAAACAACACCTCAACGAGCTTTTAGCTCGGAGACAACTTTACGAATGCGGAAGAAAGAACGACTAGTAATATATACACACGAATTTGCTAAAGTCCACAATCCAAATACAATCACCATAAACTATACCCAAAAGACAACAGTATTTACATAATACTGTACAACCACGTGTTGGTGTTGGTGCCCTAGGCACGTTTGTTGAACGTTGTAAGTTATCATGATAATAAAGAGATAATAGGATTATTATTATGGCTCGTGTTTGCTTATAATAATCTCCGTCCCTAGAGCTTCTTAAGCACTAGTATAAAGGCTAAATGATCATGGGGTGATCATGTTAGATTTATGGGTACTTGTTTGGAACAAGGTACTGGACATGACCCGCGGTATGAGATTTATGTCATGGTCGATGTCATATATAAATCTCATATTAGTTATGTCATTTGAATCCTTAGACATGAAGTTATTATAGTCTTCCACTTGATGAACATTATGTTTGACATATTCAAACGCTACCTTAACACGGTAGTTATAAATGATATGATTGGCATGATTGGATTCACGTAGGGAAGAATAATAAGCCAAATGGATTTGTCCCTCTTCGGAGAGATGTCAAGCTTTGGCCCCTCGAAGGAATGATGTTGGTGAAATGTTTGGCCAAACTCAAATGGATTGATTGGATCAATGTCATTTGGATTATCAACATATTCGGGATCGAGAAAAGTATTGAACAAAACAAGTTGACTTGTTGACCATGACTTGTGTTCAAAGACATCGTGGACAAAGGGATTATGACATGTTCTAAAAGGAATGCGAACTTGTATCTAGTTATACTATTTAGGTAGGTATGACGGTTTGCTAGAACCTAATCATATCTTATGGTTTCATGTTTGAACCCATTGCCAACTTAGTGTAATCCTAGAGGGTCACACACAAATAGAACGAATCGTAAAGGACTAAATGGGAATTATGGAAAAATATCAGTGTTTGGCTCTGGCACGGTCGTGCGCCTTAAAATGGCACGGTCGTGCCATAAATCCAAACCAAGGCAAACCTGTCGACATGATTGGCACGACCGTGCCAAATTACCAAGCACGACCGTGCCGAAAATGGGCGGCTGGGGAATTCGCGCGGACTAGATGGCACGACCGTGCCAGATTGTAGGGCACGACCGTGCCAGTCAAGTCGGCCAGAATTCCTTGTTGCCTAATTTGGTGACGGGATTTAGGTTTCCTAAGTCCTTAAGGGTTAAGGATTAGGACCTATTTAAGGATCCTTTCAGCAGTCATTAAGTACATGATTATGAGTGCCTCCATAAGATTTTGAGAGGTTATTTTCTTGTTCTAAGATCCAAAAAGGTGAAGAACAAGAATATTCATAATTTCATATAGTTCTTACAATTGTGAAAGCGTGTTTCATAATTTGGTCTAGCAACCAAGATCAAGTGTTCTTGATATTCGTTCGTGGTGTGGATACCGCTAGAGGGTGAAACTTATCATCTTCATAAGTTCGTGATTCTTGCTTTGTTCGTGATCAAGATTTCAAGCATCCATCGAATTCAAGGTTGCAAAATCAAAGGCATCAAGGGTTAGTATTCTAGTATTCATTATGTTGTATTTGACTTAATCATATGAATGGATCTATGGGCTTTGGGTTTCATAAATTTTAAATGCTTAATTCCGCTGCGCATGTTACTACGAAACCCAACAGTGGTATCAGAGCCCCGTTCATGTTGATTATTTCAATACTAGATCATGTTGTGTGTATATAAATTGTTTATGTACCTAGCATGATATGAATATTGGATTATGCTGTTTATGTGTTATATGATTTTATGTGGTTTATTGTTTTAGAAACTTTAATCGCACAATTCAATCGCAATAAAAATTATGGTGGATTTAAAATTGTTTGGATTATCAATTTTTGATTTGATCAAAGTTTTGATATTCTAGGGATTCAAGAATAAATCGTTTATTCAAGGTTTTGATGATCATGGTGATTGGATCACCAAGAACACCAAATCCTAATTGAATCGGGAAAAACAATTTTGAGATAAATTTTGGAACTTTAAAAATTTGGATTTTTCGCAAGGGGTCCGACCGGACCCAAGCCTTGACCCGGCCGGACCTAGGGTTTGGCGCGGGGGTAGGGTTTGGGTTTTGGGTGTGGATCTTGGGTTTAAATCTCCTATTTGTTTTAGTATTGTGATTCTAAGATTGGTTCAAGGTTTGGATGGCTAATCTACGTTCATCGAGATTGTGTTTCCCAAACTTGATCGCAATCAAGGTTTCAAAGATAAAACGAAATTAGAATTATGAAGAGTTCATAATTGCTAAAATTGAGAAACAAAGTTCTTGATTCAATGATTGGAGATCCATGTGGAATTGTGAATGCAATTGGCCTACGTTCATCGAGACCATCTATTGCTTAGTTTCTGCCACATGGACTACTTTCTTGGTTTCTTGAATTAGTGCGGAATTGTGGTTGCCAATGGCTTAGTTCGGCCGCACTTCTTGTTGTCTTGATTTGGAGATGATGACCAAAGTTCAAATAATCTCATCCTCATAATAATAGAGAAACTAATGACACATAAATATTATGCTTAAATTAATGGAGATTAATTCAGTGGCTAAACTTGATGCGTAACATGTTTATCTTGTGTGCTCATAAATGTGTTGTATGCTATATGGTGATGAACCTTCAAGAAAGTTTTAAGTCCTTTTGCCACGCCATGATTAAAACACTTGTTAGTGCATGGGTGATTTTAATGTGGGTTCTCCCTAGCGAGGTGCATTAACTTTATCTATGTATGAGCAAGATGGATGATGTGGGCACGCCCTAGCGAGGCACATCAACCATGCGTTTAAAATGGTTAGACTTAATTGGGCGTCAAAACAGTTTTGGGCCTTAGGCAAAAGATGAGATTAAACATGCTTTTGAAATTGGATCACTAAGAATCATATTGGATATGATTGACAAGAAATTGTCTACCTAATTAATTTGATTTTGAGCGGTCCGCCTCCGTGGACTCAAGATTAAATTAAAGTTGGATCTTAGCCCAATTTAAAAGAGTCTCATGAAAGGATCTAAGAGTCATATGGGATATGATTGACAGGGTTGTCTACCTAATTAATTTGATTTTGTGTAATCCGCCATAGCGGACTTAGAATTAAATTAAAGTTGGATCTTAGCACATTTAAATTATATTATACATTGGATGTATATGAAGGTTATATAATTTAGTGGGAGTATTTTTGGAAAGTACATTATTTATCTCTTTAATGAGATTGGTACTTGTAAAATTTTGGAAATTTTGCATGAGTTGTAGATAATGACAACTAACTTCGTTGCGATCAATCCTTTAGAAGGATGAGCTTCATAGAGAATGGTACAAACTTCATGGATTGGATCCTGAGCCTAAGAATGGTTCTAAGGCAAGAAGATGGGTTGTACATTCTTGATGGGCCTATTCCTAAAGAACCCAAAGCCGGAATAGACAATCACAAGAATCATGAGTATGATTCTAGGAATGTGAGTTGTATTATGCTCGCGGTTATGTGCTCAAAACTCCAACAAAGTTTGGAATTTGTGGAAGCCTATTAGATAGGCGTGGAGTTGAGTTACATGTTTCAAAGAGAAATCTAGGCAAGAGAGGTATAAAACCATTATTGCATTCACTTCTTGCAAAAGGAGTAAAGGGCAATAAGTGGAACCCCACATGCTTAAGATAAAGGCTACGTAGAGCATCTTGAGAAACTTGTTTGTCCGATTGGATTGGAGCAAGCCACGGATCTCATTCTTGATTCATTGTCCAAAAGTTATAATCACTTTGTGATGAACTATAACATGCTTGGAATGAATAAGAATCTCTCCGAGTTGCATAATATGCTGAAAAAACTGTGGAGATGAAGATGGTGGAGAATGTATTCTCCAATGCTCATGGTTCATGATGGAAAAGGAGGCCAAATGCCAAAAGAAAGGTAAGATAGATTTGTCAAACCTAAAGGAAATAATTATGATTATAATAATAACTCTAAATTGATGCAATTTGGTAATGAGGCAATTGGATTGACCATTTAGAATTGTAGTCAAAATTCTGGATGATCAATAAAAGGAATGGTAGTGGGACTACCACTTGAGAATCTTATGTTATAAATTAATCTTTTAAACTTTAATTATTGGGTATTGGATACCGGATATGGATCCCACATTTGTATAAATGTGCAATAATTAGTAAACTGAAAGACTACTCATAGTAAAGGTTGATCTATGAGTGGTAATGATGCAAGAGTTGCAACATTATTCATAGAACACTTGTAAAGTGGCTTTACTAATGAAATAGGAAATATTATTTTGTTATAAGATAATGAAGGATATTAATTTCTTATTTGGAATAAGAAAAGTGCTTTATTTATTATGATTTACTTCATTGTGTTATCATATAAATAAATATTATATCCTAAATCTTGAAGAACAAAGTAATAAAGACTATAACATAAATAATTAAAATTCATTATGCATTATTGTTTTGATCAAATAAATGAGAAATGCATATCTAATATTCCATGGGACGGAGTTTTAAGTCATATGATTTGGAATCACATGATTTATGCAAATCTTATTTACTTGGATCAAGACATCTTTTACTATGATTGGTAAAAAGACTAATGTCTTAATTGACCTAATACATTTTGATGTATATGGTGCATTAAGAAGCAATGCTAAAAGAGAATTTTGGTTATACTTGGTAAAACTATTCAAAGATTCTGATTGGATCATGATGATGAATAATTTAATCAAGAATTTGACAGTCATCATTAAAGTTGTGAAATGGTTTCACAAATTAACTTCACTAAGAACACCATTCTAAATGATGTGTCTACATGGAAGTATAAGAACCTTCATTAGATGATAACGTCATATTGATCTTCCATTATTTGTTTTGGGGTTATGTATTTGAAACCGCTATAACTACACTAATTTGAGTTCCATCAAAAGAGGTTAAATGGTGAAAGAAAACTCGGTTTGTCTTTCATAAAGATTTAAGATGGTGAAACCTTTTGGAAAGAAATTGTCTGGGACACACTCACATTTAAATCTAATAAATATATTTTCATGGGATATCCTAAAGAAACTTGAGGATAAAATTTTACTCATAAGAAACAAATGGTTTGTTGCTTATGATGATACTTTTCTAGATAAAAGGTTTATCTCTAAAAGAATCAGCGGGAGTAAAATATATCTCGAATGGTTCGAGACCTAGAAAATAGTATTTAACCTATGATGGAAGTTGAACAAGTTTTCACAAGGGGTTGTGAAATTCCGTTCAAGATATACAAGTACTTGCACACATGATAAAATACAATCTATTAGAAGAAATATTGGATATTTCGAGATAGAAAGTATTGAGGTAAAGTTCATTTAGAATGAAGTATTTACCACCTATCAAAGATGCAGTATCAACTCCACATTTAGTTTAATGGCTTGGAGTCATAAAATCTAAAAGGAAATTCATGTATAATAATCAAGTTTGGAACTTGATCATTTTAACCTAATTTGTAAAAATCAAAGGAGATGAGTGACTTTTCTTGGAGAAAAACTTACATGGGTAGCAAGAAACTTATTAGAATTTTCATAGTCACATGTTCATATTTGGAATATGAAATTTGACAAAATGATGTTAAAACAAGCGTTCCTCAATGGGAACTCACTTAAGGATGTATTGGATACAAACTAAAGGTTTTGATAGTCAAGAAAATTATAAAAGGTATGAAATTTGCGAAGATTCATTGGATGGATTAAAGCAAACTTGTGGGAGTTGGAATCTTCGTTTTGATAAATCAAAAGAGTTTGACTTGATCAATAACGAAGATGAACCTTGTATACACAAGAAGATTAGTGGGAGCATAGTGATATTCCTTAAATTAAATATGTGGATAACATATTGCTCATTGGAAACGACATTCCTACACGTTAGTCTGCAAAGACTTTGTTAAGAAAGTGTTTCGCAATAAAGAATATGGATGAAACTGCATATGTCCTTGGCATTAAGATCTATAGAGATAGATCGAAGAAGCTAATTGATTAAGCCAAAGTACATACATTGACAAAGTCATAAGAAGATTCTGCAAGGAAAATTCTAAAAGAGGACATTTGTCAGTGTTACATGGAGTTTCTCTAAGCAAAACTCAATGTCCTAAAGACAAAAGATGAGCATGAGAAAATGAATGAGATGCCATTTGCTTCGGCAATTGGATCCATGATGCCATGATAAGTACTAAGCCAGATATATCTAATGCTTGGAGCATGACGAGTAGATATCAATCTGACAACCGGTGAGAATCACTGGATGGCTGTGAAACAATTCTTAAAGCACTTTGAAGGACTAAAGATTTGTTTTGATCTATGGAGGGATGAAAGATGATCTCGCCGTATATGGGTACACGGATGCATACTTCCAAACTGATAAAGATAATAGAAAAATCGCAATCGAGTTTTATAACTAATGGTGAAGCTGTAAGTTGGAATGGTTCCAATCAGAGTACAGTCACTAATTCTATGACTAAAACTAAGTATATTGCTGCATTGGATGCCGCAAAGGAAATTGTTTGGATTAAGAAGTTCATTGGTGAACTTAAGATGGTTCCTAGTATTGCTAATTCAATAGACTTTATTAGTGATAATAGTCGTGCTATTGATCAAGCAAAGGAACCAAGGGCACATCCTAAATCCAAACACATACTTAGGCGTTTTCTTATCGTTCGAGAAATCGTTGATAAGAGAGACGTACATATATGCAAAGTACCTACTAATGATAACGTTACAGACACGCTAAACAATGGGACTTCCATAAAGCTAAACATGATGGTCATGTTAGGTCCATGGGTATTGGATACCTAGGGAATTGGGCCTAGGGCAAGTGGGAGATTGTTGGTGTTGGTGCCCTAGGCACGTTTGTTGAACGTTGTAAGTTATCATGATAATAAAGAGATAATAGGATTATTATTATGGCTCGTGTTTGCTTATAATAATCTCCGTCCCTAGAGCTTCTTAAGCACTAGTATAAAGGCTAAATGATCGTGTTAGATTTATGGGTACTTGTTTGGAACAAGGTTCTGGACATGACCCGCGGTATGAGATTTATGTCATGGTCGATGTCATATATAAATCTCATATTAGTTATGTCATTTGAATCCTTAGACATGAAGTTATTATAGTCTTCCACTTGATGAACATTATGTTTGACATATTCAAACGCTGCCTTAACACGGTAGTTATAAAGGATATGATTGGCATGATTGGATTCACGTAGGGAAGAATAATAAGCCAAATGGATTTGTCCCTCTTCGAAGAGATGTCAAGCTTGGGCCCCTCGAAGGAATGATGTTGGTGAAATGTTTGGCCAAACTCAAATGGATTGATTGGATCAATGTCATTTGGATTATCAACATATTCGGGATCGAGAAAAGTATTGAACAAAACAAGTTGACTTGTTGACCATGACTTGTGTTCAAAGACATCGTGGACAAAGGGATTATGACATGTTCTAAAAGGAATGCGAACTTGTATCTAGTTATACTATTTGGGTAGGTATGACAGTTTGCTAGAACCTAATCATATCTTATGGTTTCATGTTTGAACCCATTGCCAACTTAGTGTAATCCTAGAGGGTCACACACAAATAGAACGAATCGTAAAGGACTAAATGGGAATTATGGAAAAATATCAGTGTTTGGCTCTGGCACGGTCGTGCGCCTTAAAATGGCACGGTCGTGCCATAAATCCAAACCAAGGCAAACCTGTCGACATGATTGGCACGACCGTGCCAAATTACCAAGCACGACCGTGTCGAAAATGGGCGGCTGGGGAATTCGCGCGGACTAGATGGCACGACCGTGCCAGATTGTAGGGCACGACCGTGCCAGTCAAGTCGGCCAGAATTCCTTGTTGCCTAATTTGGTGACGGGATTTAGGTTTCCTAAGTCCTTAAGGGTTAAGGATTAGGACCTATTTAAGGATCCTTTCAGCAGTCATTAAGTACATGATTATGAGTGCCTCCATAAGATTTTGAGAGGTTATTTTCTTGTTCTAAGATCCAAAAAGGTGAAGAACAAGAATATTCATAATTCCATATAGTTCTTACAATTGTGAAAGCGTGTTTCATAATTTGGTCTAGCAACCAAGATCAAGTGTTCTTGATATTCGTTCGTGGTGTGGATACCGCTAGAGGGTGAAACTTATCATCTTCATAAGTTCGTGATTCTTGCTTTGTTCGTGATCAAGATTTCAAGCATCCATCGAATTCAAGGTTGCAAAATCAAAGGCATCAAGGGTTAGTATTCTAGTATTCATTATGTTGTATTTGACTTAATCATATGAATGGATCTATGGGCTTTGGGTTTCATAAATTTTAAATGCTTAATTCCGCTGCGCATGTTACTACGAAACCCAACACCACGACCTCGCCAAAACCAAAATACTAAACACTATAAACAACTGCCCCAAAAGAAATACTACCTGAAGCTCCCCACCGGCCTATGAACTCAACGATGTGCCTCCCTGGCCTCACTGAGATCTAAGGAAAACAACAAGAAAGGAAGGGGTGAGTCGAAACCCAGTAAGTTACTAAATGCAGCAATATGGTATGCGAAAATGCAACATATAACTATATACCAACATAATCATCATATACACCACAATCTTATAAAACATATAGAAGGGTGCATAAAGTTAACACATAAGTGCGGTAACGTAACACTTAGAAGGATACTGAGCCAAGGTTCAATCCAAAATGATTTAATAATCTGAGCAGCATCAACAGCTGAAGAAGAGGTTCCGGAACCAAATAACAACATCAACAATAAGGAGAAAATGTCACAAAGTCATATCCCAAACGTGTAGCTAGAATACTCACTCAATGGGAGCTAGCTAAAACCCAATCATGGCCAATGAAAGGGGGTAAATAATGGGAAACCATTGGATGACATTATAATGAACTTGGCTCTGGTGCCATTATAATCTCCTACCACTGCCCGATATAACAATCAAGTACCAGCTGGACTTTTAAATGAAAGCACAGTAATAAATACTTGCTTAAACAAGCAGTATATGATTTCAAAGTAGGGAACCATACCAAATACCTCATAATAGATGATAAACATGAATTGCTCATAAATAGCACGACGACCATGAACCCTTAAGACCATTCCTTTTAACTTAGGATTCCAAAGTAGGAAACCCTAACAAATACATCATTAAAGATGTTAAACAAGTCCATATTGTATAACACATAATAAGGTATACACTCAACATATCATTCCAAGAGTCTTTTATAAACCAAGTACTAAACAACCTTCCCAATATCATATTTGAGATGTTAAGACATCATTTGGTAATCCATATATTGTACTTTAAGTATGGTGTTCAATTGGGTTAAAAGATGTATTAAGTATTTAGTTATGACTTTTTAAAGTTTCTTAACAACCGTAAGGTTTACACCTTTATTTTCACCTCAAGCTAGCACCACCATACACACACTTCGTTAGAACTCATCATACCTTAATTTCGACCAATTCCAAGCTCAGGGAAAATGTTCTAATGTTACATAAAACAATTATACATCAAGAATTCTAACTTAAAAACACTATATGAGCAAGAATTTAAGAAAGAAAATAATAACTTACCTTCCGAAATAAAACGGGAAGAGTTCAAATCTAGTCGGATATAAATGATCTACTCTTCTTCCTGAACATTTTGATGAAGTCGGATTTTAGAACGAAGGATAATCAAAGAGGAAAATTGGAATATTTGGGCGAAAATCTCGTCGTTGCAGTCGAAGGGGACGACGTACTTGTTCTTATCTTTCGCACACAGACTTCAAAATGAACTCTCTTCTTCTTACAATATTAAGATTTACACTTAAGCTCCTTTAAGTTTTACTATTAGCACATAAACCCTTCAATTATTAAGTTTAACTAATTGCCCCCTTAAGTTTGAACTTTACAAATGACTTCCTTATCATTAATTTTATATTTTTAATTAAATTCAATAAATATTAAATCAACTACTTTAACTTTTAATAATGTTAATTAGTCATTATTCAACTAAACTATTTTTATTTAAACATTTAATTGGTCAAGTAAGTCATTTAAAATGATAAAACTAACACAAAATAAATCATAAAAATAATGCAAGGCATGAAATTTATATGCAGTACACGCTACACATATGTGCTCAACCTATGACCAAAATGGTGTCGGGTTTTAGGTTCGTTACATGTCGCACCGACAAGTGAACCGGATATTCGTATTCACATATTGTACCCCAAACACATCCGCCAGTTGGACTCAAATGCACTGTACAAGTAGATGTTTACCTACCATAAACCAATTCAACTAGACCCAAAAGTAATGGACCTTTCCATAATTCAAATGAGCAACTGTATCATATTTCTCAACAACATATAACCATACGCAAATACCCAGCAACCATATGCCACATAAAGTGTCCATCATAACATAATCAATCCAAATATGAGCCCATACGTATTAGACTCCAATTAAGTAATAGGGTAGATCATATTGTACCTAGTCACAATTGTACACCTCGCGTATATTCGCAATTAATGGTCGAATACATTTTACGCCACATATTGTGTTACGTAATTATTTTCGTCAACTTTAATGTATTAATCATAATTTTATTAAATTATAATTATACTTTTACTAGTTCCTATTTTTCTTAGGAACTCATTTATGGGACGGGGTATTTTTATTACACCTTATATAGCTTCATTAGTATTTTACTCATCTTAGATTATTATTATTATTTATAGCACCCCTATTCCAACGTCTCAAAATTACTATTACTAGTTCCCGTTCTAATTATTTTGGTCAATTTAACTTGTTAAAATGTATATAGAATCACATATTAACAAAAATGATAATTAGCATCAATTTTACCCATAAAGCAATAATTGACAGTCAAAGTATCATACATAGCCATGTATGAACATTACTATAATTAAAAAGGCCTATCGACATTCTAAACCACTGTACTTTGATTAAGCTGTCGATTAACCCACCCGTGTTTTTTTTAGCAGTTTTAACCATCCAACTTCATTTACATTTTTAATAAACCCAAATGGCCTAACGACATCCAATAATGTTAGAAAAACCTAACAAAACCTAACCTAATGTAACGCTAGTTAACGAGAGTTAACTTGGACATAATTCTGTGAAGATTAAAAATCACCCATGTTCAGAGATTCCTCAGAAAGTGAATTTTTGACATTTTAGTACCTATAAAATTTTAAATAATACACTTAAAATATTAATTTTGTCATTTTCGACCCCCTTTAATTGTGGTAAATTTTACACTACAATATCATTTTGACCCCCTTGTGCTCGATATTTATATAAAAAAAAATATTATGTTTATTCCCTGAAAAATCTTGTCCCCCTAAAAAAAAATCTGGCTTCGCCACTGCACACAGCTCGTACGCCATTTCCTGTATTCTACTCTCTGTTTTCTTAATTAAAATGGATAACTCAGTGCTGAAGAAAGGGGTATAGTCGGTTCTACACTTAAAACAAAAATTGGCCAAGTAAAACTAGGGTGTAAAACATATACGGTACAAATGATTTTATATTTATCCATCCAATTATAAAAGGAAGGAAATGATTATATTATTATTGTAACAATTAATGAATGAGTTATGCCCATCCCCACTTGACTGATCCCACGCCAAAGTAACTCCTAGTAATAAGGTGAGATGGCAAACAACAATTAGAAAGTCAAAGTAGTCAACTATATAAGCTAATATGATTGGCTGAATAACTTCCCAATTAAACAACCCATAAAATTCTCTTTACTAATCCAAATTGAGCAAATAAATATTCTTCTTTAAAGCTTAAGATGTCTAGTTCACTCACCATTTTTCTGATTTGGATTTCGAATTTTTTACAAAGCGTTATAGCTGTTTTAGTACAAGGTGTCAAAGCTGGCCGAAAAATCACACTCTTATGTCATCTATATATTTGTATGTGTAATATATTCTATTTAAATGTTAAAATTACAAGGAACACAAAAAAACACAATTATGTCCAATATTATATTATAAAACTAGCATGTAAATATGCATAAATAGTGCATCTCAATCATATTAAAGATGCAAGCACGTCAATAATATATTCATGGAATGCATGCAAAATTTGTGGGCGTTATAGCTGTTACATCATCAGTGATGCATGATCGCTTCTGTTATGAGTGAGTTTTTATGGACAATTCCATCACCACATCAATTTTTTTTTTTTTTTTTTTTTTTTTTTATAGAGTTGCGTTGATAGCTTGTATTACTTGTGGTACATAATATGATACACAAAAGTCGTACAACTGATCTCGCCCCAAAAAAAGAAACAAGTCCTCTAAGTCAAGGAGTACTCGTTCCGTTAAATGACACGTGAGTCGCACGTGGTCTTGTAACGGGTTTTACTAACAAAATTCGTTAAAAATCATAAAATGCTAACATAATGATAACATTGGAGCTTAAATTGTAAATAGTGAAACAAACCCCCAACTTGGAAAGACCCTTTATACTTTGGAGCTTAAAATGCAATTTGCCCTAATTAATGTGATGATGATGATGATGATGATGATGATGATGATGATGATGATGATGATGATGATTTCTCTCCCTAAATGTAATGTGCACGGCACGGCATGTGGCTCTCTCCCATATAGACCAAATTTCAGTTGACTCTCTCCTACCACTGTCCTCTGGTCAAAGGAGTTCACACAATCACACTCATTTTCTATTTCTTTGCTCCTCTCGAAATCATCTACAGAGAAACTAAGTGAAGCATGATCTTCATCACACAATGAAATCCCAATCTGAATCTCACATTTTTCTCTATATTCTCATTTTATTGGCTCATTTAATCTCAGCTTCATCTTGAAAAAAAAAAGATGAATTCAGAAACTGCAACCAAACCCCATTTTGCCAACGAGCTAGATCCCGCAAACCCGGTTGAAGTTCTCTCACTGTCACCGACGTTTCCATTATCGACGGCGATCTCACCGCCAAACTCTCACCATCAGTCGTCAAGAACCCCGAAGGTGAAACCCCAAACTCCAACCCATTAATCCTTTCTTTATCCGCTTACCAAGATGGTATTCTTAGATTGAAAATTGATGAAGACCCATCTTTGAATCCACCCAAAAAGAGGTTTGAGGTGCCTGATGTAATTGTTCCTGATTTCTTGAGCAAGAAGCTCTGGTTGCAAAGGTTTTCGACAGAGACGATTGGGTCTGACTCAGAACCATCTTTTGTTGTTTATTTGGGTGATGGGTACGAGGCTGTTCTTAGACACGATTCGTTCGAGGTTTTTGTTCGGGAAAAGGATGGAGGTAAGAGGGTTTTATCACTTAATTCACATGGTTTGTTTGATTTTGAACAATTGAGGAGTAAGAAGGATGAAAGGGAAAATCGGGAGGATAGTTTTAGAGGGCATACTGATAAAAGGCCGTACGGTCCTCAATCTATAAGCTTTGATGTCTCCTTTTATGATGCTGATTTTGTTTATGGCATTCCTGAACGTGCTACTAGTCTTGCTTTGAAACCAACCAAGGGTCCTGGTGTTGAGGAATCTGAGCCTTATCGTCTCTTTAATTTGGATGTTTTCAAATATTGAATCACCTTTTGGTCTTTACGGGTCTATTCCATTCATGATTTCTCATGTGAAGTCTCATAGAACCTCTGGGTTCTTTTGGTTGAATGCTGCTGAAATGCAGATTGATGTTCTTGGGTCTGGTTGGAATGCTAAGTCTTCAATCCAATTACCATCATAGCAGGGTAGGATTGATAGTTTGTGGATGCCTGAGGCTGGTATTGTTGACAATTTCTTTTTTGTGGGGCCTAAGCCTAAGGACATTGTTAGGCAGTATGTTGGGTTTCGTGCAATCATGTGCATCGGAAGAAAGACATGAATAAAACCCAATAGCCTAGATCCGCTATGAACAATAATTCATAATATAAAGATTAAAGAAACTAACCCTTGTAGGATTAGACGTTAAGAGAGACGCCCTCTATCGCTGATCCGCACAACGAACATATTTCAAGAACGCCTTCTTGAACTTGACTGCTAGGCCTTCGGTTTGAAAAACGATGTTGAAGAACAATTTTTCAAAGCTCCTAATGATTTATTGTGAATTGATGATTGAGAATAATCAATCACAATAACCCAAGAATATAATGTGTATTTTCTTTCTCAAAGAAATAGTTTGGAATTGATAAAAGTGTTAATTTCAATTTAGGGCCTGAACTGCATAGGGTGTTCCCCAAGCGGGGCCTAAACCTTTTTTTTGGTGAATCAGGGCTCAGAATGTAAATTTTTGATCAATTCGGGGCTTTTTTACGGAATTCGTTAGAATTTCTGTTAAGTGCTCATGTGCCTTGCACATGATCGACGAATTGGTTAATTTTAAGCTTATACTAACTATTCTTTCAAAAAAAAAGCTTATACTAACTATTGAGAGGTTAAATGTAAGATTTTAGAGATGATGGGTGAAATTGAAAAATTCTCCCTTTCTCTCTCAAATATTACACCCCTTTCTCCGTCCTCCCCCTCTCCCTTATAAGAGTTTATTTCAAAAGTGACATGCGTACTTTGTGCAATATATCAATTTGACTCGCGTACTTAATAAACATCAAATGTGACATGCGTACTTATGATTGGCAAGATTTTTAGTCTAATTTTTAACACCCGTTAAAATTTTAACGGGACTGTTCATGTAACTTAACATATATTATAATCAAAACTTCTACATATATTAATCATAACTTTAGGGGGTAAAATGCAAAATGCAAAACTACTGTAACCCTATTAATCTGGACATTCCAAAAAAAATACCTTCCCGATGCACAGCCCCTCCTTCCCAATTTCATCAACTCTTCTTTACCCTTTCCGATTTCCACTATTCACCGATGCCTCCCCCACCCTTGCACGCCACTGCAGTCGCCACCCGGTCAGGCTGCTCTATCCCCCTCTGGCCCTCTCTCTCCAGCATCCCTGTCATCCACTAGGGCCTCCTCTTGAATTGCAGCCACCTGCATATCCAGCAACATTCTCTCTCTTCTACTCATCCAATTCGGGAATCTCGAAACATCGTCATCCTCCGACGACATTAATCTACGTCGGCGGTTCTGAATCGGTACTCCGGCGAAATTGTCGTTGCCGTTCGCCGCCGAGTATATTGTCAAGTCATCACGTCGTGCGTTCCACCCGGTTTCTGCTGATGTCCACCGTCCGACGACAGCGTGACGGAGAACAACGACCGAGATAACTGATCAATTGAGTCCTCGAGAAGCTCGAGACAGTCTTCGTACGCCGACCGTGCGTTCCACCCTGTAATTTCCTTGCCGTTGGTCATCTCCTTTTGTTTCCTTCTACAAATCTCATCTCCAACCTTCTAAAAGAAAACCTTCTACAAATCTTTGAAAATGTCTCTCTTCCATTCATTTGCAATTGCCCCTAATTCTAGATCTGGATATAATTTTGAAATCTGATCAATTTTTCTACTTGAATGAGGTTGTGCGAGTCAAATTGTTGGTGGCAATAGGTGGTGGTGGGTACTGAGAGGCCATTGATGGTGGAATGGTGGCGTTGGTGATGCTAATTTCAATCAAAGATGGTGGAATTGGGTTGGTTTTGTAGTAATGATGTTGGGGTTAAAACAAAAGAAAATAATGATTATAATATTTTTTTAAGCAATGATAAATTTAATTATTAAGAACTTGGTTTTCCTTTTTTTAAGTTATTGGTGTTTATTTTAATTTATAAGGGTCAATTTGAAATTTTCGAATGTAATATATGTTAACTTATTAGTAATCATTAACATTCACTAACGCCTGTTAGCAATTTAGGTCGATTTGAGAGCTTACATGGACAGTCCCGTTAAAATTTTAACGGGGGTTAAAAATTAGTCTAAAATCTTGTCAATCATGAGTACGCATGTCACTTTTGCAATAAACTCGTACCCCTTGTCTTCCCCATTCGACTCCCCTCCCCATTTGACTGCTCGACCTCATAGACAATAATAAACAAAGCTAATTCCACAAAACAATTTGTCTTCCCCTTTTGCTCTCGTTTTTTACAGGTATTGAAGATGAGAATTTTCTGGGTTTTCTGGGTTTTGTTTCATCAACTGATTTCATTTGGTCTTCTCTATACCTTCCCCAATCAATAGTTCTTGAATGCAATTCCGCTGAACGAACTGGAGTTTCAGAATACAGTTTCCGTCGAAGGGGATGAAGTCTTTTTTTTTTTCTTCCCTTTTCGACGATGCCATTAATAATGCGAAATTCTAGGGCTCCGGTCGATTAGATTTAGGGATTTTATCTCTCAAATTAGGATTGACGGAAACGATACTTGAAAAGTGGCAATTGGAGACAGATTCAGGGCTGGGGATTGACGGAAGGGAGGTCGGATCTACGAAAAAGAAGAACGATGAAAGAATTTACCAGAGCTTGAAGAATGGGATTTTGTTATGAGTTTCAGAACAAGGATGAGATGAATGAAAGGGATATGGTGTTCACTGTTGCTCAGAGATTCAAGCAGTTGTATGGAGAGGATTAAGAGTGTATTTTTCTTTTTTTGGAAACCATGGAGGATTAAGATATTTTTTTTTTATTTTTTATTTTTGGAAGGAATGGAGGATTAAGAGTTAAACGTAAGAGATTAATTTGGATAGGTCTATTTAGTTTTTATTTGGGTTATAGTAAGTTTTGCACTTATAGTTATTATTTATTTAATTCTTTTTATAATTTTTTGTTATTTGTAGATTTTATGTGAATAAGTAAACTAATACTCCTTCCGTCTCAAATTAGATGTCGTTTTGGAGTGTTTCACACATATTACGAAATACCATTAATGCGTGTGAAAAAGACCCAAATACCCCTAAAGTAATTCAACTACCTAGGTAATTAAATGGTTAAGTAAGAGATAGTTCACTATTATTATTAAGGGTATAATTGGTATAGAGCAATAAAAAAGTTTTGAAAATAGTGAAACGACAAGTATTTTGAGACAAAATTTTACTCTCAAAACGACATCTATTTTGAGACGGAGGGAGTAGAAAATTAAATGTTGTAATTAATCATCATTTATAAATGATAATTACTTTATTTGTTTTTAATTATTGTTTTAATATTTGTTTCATTTTTTTACTAATATTTAAGGCAAAACTGCACAAAAAATCACTCAACTATGACCACTTTAGGTATTTGATCACTAAACTAATTTCATTTTGAAACATCACATCCAGCTAAGAGTTTATTGAATCGAAAGTCACTATCACTAACACGGTTACATTTTTTTTCGTTAAATAGTTATGTGCCAATGCACATGACTTTTTATCAAGGGTATTTTCGGTACAAAAATATTTTTCTTTCCTCTTCAAGATAGAACTCAGATCTGGGATTGTTGGGATTTTTTTCCATAAACCCAAATTCAAAATCAAACGCACACAATAATGAATCAAATGTGAAACTTTCAGATCTAAGAATGTGGGTGATGACCTATATAACAAATAAAGAGCAAATATTGAGGTAGATCTGAGCTGGAAGGAAGAGGATGGCCTGACACGGTGGGGACCGGCGGTGGATTAGGACAGAGATGTTGGGTTTAATTACTTCTGGGTTTGTGCACTTACGGTGGCTTGAGGCGGCTCAAATGAAGGCCGATGACTGCATTTTGATGCAATTAGCTTCGTATGGTCGAGGCGATTCAGTCTATGATGTTTGATTTCTGTTTGCATCGTCGGAGTGTCGCCGGCGAACGACGTGTGCAGAGAGAGCAGCCGTTTTTTATGGTGGCGATTGGTGGCTCGAATGAAGCCCGATGACGCTGATTTTTGTGACGATGAAATCGTCCTCACGAAGGGAGTGCAGATCTGTTGTCCCTTTTGTGATTTTGGCTGGTCGGAATGTCGCCGGCGGTACGAACTGGCGGAGGCGGGTGGCTGCACATATTGGCTCCGAAAATACCCTTGGATGATGGAGTTTATATTTTTTCTTTTCAAAATTTCTTCACACTTATTTCTTCTTATCATTCTTATTTTATTGTTTGATTGTATCTCCCGATTGGAGGTGGAGAACGAAGGGGAGAAGAAGAGGAAAGAACATGTGTGGATTTAATTTTCTGGGTTTAATTTGTGGTTGTGGTGGTGGGTGGTTTAATTGAATAGGATTGAAAAATATTTTTGTACCGAAAATACCCTTGATAAAAAGTCATGTGCATTGGCACATGACTATTTAACGAAAAAAATGTAACGGTGTTAGTGATAGTGACTTTCGATTCAATAAACTCTTAGTTGGATGTGTTGTTTCAAAAGGAAATTAGTTTAGTGACCAAATACCCAAAGTGGTCATAGTTGAGTGATTTTTGGTGCAGTTTTGCCAATATTTAATTATTTTGTATTTGGAAAAGAAACTTAATTTTACAACCTTTTAAATTTAAGAATTTGCATTGAACCCCTTAATATCTAATATAAATTCAAACTAGTCCAGTATGTTGGTCACGTGCAAGGCACATGAGCACTTAACAGAAATTCTAACAAATTCCGTCAAAAAGCCCTGAATTGATCAAAAATTTACATTCTGAGCCCTGATTCACCAAAAAAAAAGGTTTAGGCCCCGCTTGGGGAACACCCTATGCAGTTCAGGCCCTAAAGTGTAATTAACCCTTGATAAAATCAATGTTATGGGAACAATTCCCGTCAGTCCACATTATATATAAGGGGTTTCCAAAACCCTTTAGGACTTAGGTCTTCTTGTCCAACAAGAAAAGACTTGAAATAAACTGGTTGCCGGGAAGGCAGCCGTACGGCTGTTCAGGAGCCGTACGCACGGCATCCAGCCGTATGGTGGCTTCCACCAGTTTCCTCGTTTTTCGCTCATTTTAATTATCCATCCTGTGTGTGTGACCCAATAGGATTATATTAAGTTGGCAACGAGTTCGAACCATTCAAATCTTGTAAGTCATAAGCGGACTCTAGCAAGCCATTATGACTACCCAATTAGTATAACTTTGAAATCCAAATTTTCCTAAATAGAACATTACACAATCTCTTTGTTACACGATGTCAGTTGAATGTAAGCCATAGTCAATGGCCAACTTACCTTGTTCAACGCTTTCTCGATCCCGAATATATTGATAATACAAATGTCATTGATCCAATCAATTCATTTGAGCATGACCATGCATTTCATCAATGCCATTCATTGAGTGGCCAAAGCATGACATCTCTCTTGACGAGGAACAAATCCCATCTTGGCTTATTACTCTTCCCTACATGATTCCGATTACGCCAATCATATTCTTTATAGCTACCCGATTAAGGGTAACGTTTGAATATCTCAAACGTAATGTTCATTATGTGGAAGACTGTAATAACCTCAGGTCTGGAGATTCCAGTGATATAACTATATGAGACTTAATTATGACATTGTGACCATGACATAAATCTCATAGGGGTCAGTCCGGTATTTGTTCTCCAACAAATATCCATAAGTCTAATTGTATCACATATACATAATCATCATATGATTATCTATTAAACTTATACTAATAATTAATCATAATTATCAGGGACGAAGATTATTATAATAAATATGCAAAAAGATATAATAATCAAATATTCAATATCTTTATTAAATCATAAAGCATTTTATAACATTAATCGTTCAAATAACGTGCCTAAAGCCTACACACCAACACAATATACTAGTTTGACTCGGGAATCGGGTTTGCCCCAGCTGTTTGCGACAGCTTATCATCAGTGTCAATTTCTTGTCATAATATTTATAACTTCTAATTGATTTGGGAAATTAATAAGATGGATGTTTCTTCCATCAGTACATTAAGATACATTCCCTCATTGCATCTGTCTTAAATGATGTGATTCTAGTGGCAGTATTATTGTGTTCCTAATGCAACACTAATATTGACACTAACACAGGGAACATAATACTGAACTGATGAGGGAAGCTCTGTGTGTCCGCTACATGTTGCTCCCATATTTCAACACACGACAAAATCTTGGATACAACGGCCGCACACCATGCGGCGGGCTTTGCCCATGGGCCGCCCCGCTAGCCCGCCAGCCTTCCTCCATTCCCAGCTTGACACGTGGTGCGCTGTAAGCCACATGCTGCTTCACTCAGCCGCGCGCTGCCACGTGTCTTGCTTTAAAAAAAAAAAACATCCATTAACTTTAAAATGCTATATCTTGAGATTCATAAGTCGAAAAATATATTTAAAAATACCGTTGTGTTCGTCTCGACGAGACGAATAAAACTACATAGGTCATGATTTTTTTTCGATTTTTTTTTTTTAAACCATATTTTTTTACACCCAAAAAGTTTGAGTTGCTTATCTGCTAACATGTAACACTCTGTTCTGATAAAAGTAACACTTTCATCTTCAAAAAGTAACACTTTCTACTGTTAAAGGTAACAACAGTTTTACAAAAAAAATTTGGGTTTACATTTCAATTCTTACTTTTTTCAATAAAAAATTGTTACATTTCAGATATAATGTTACATTTAAAAATATAAACTGTTACAATTAAGAAAAAAATTGTCATATTCATTTTTTATAAAATGTAACATTAGTTTAGTTGTCAATCTTATGTTAATTTTCGGAGAAAAAAAGTGTTACATTTGAAAAAAAGAGTGTTACATTCCTTTAAAAAGAGTGTGACATTAGTTCAGTTGTCAATCTTTATGTTATCTTTAATCTATAGCAGCAAAATTGTGGTACATTTTTTTTTAAAAAAAGTGTTACATTTGAAAGAAAAAAGTGTTACATTTCGTTATAACAAGTGTTACTTTTGTTGGGAGGAAAAAAAGTTTTGGTTGACAAAAAATAAAAAAAAATCGAAAAAAAAATCGAAAAATAAAATAAAATATAGGATGACCTGGCACCGCCGCACAGCGTGCGACGGTTGCACAGGAGAGTGCCTCTCAACACACTCTTCAGAGAGGAAAACGTGACTGGATCCCAGTTGCGCGTCCACTTTGGATGGAGTTCCCTTCTGATGAAAAGCCCTTCACTAATGATGAGGCTTTCATGGTTGGAAGCGGTCTTCTGGTGCAGGGAATCTATACCAAGGTGCTAGTGCTAATATAACCAAATATTTTGTGACCTCTTTCTCTCTCTCTCCCTCTCTCTCTCTCTTCCCTTTTCTTAATGCACCAAATATGTCAAGCAGGATGCTAAGCATGCAACAATATATTTTCCGTCTGGACAATCTTGGTTTGACCTGAGAACGGGAACTGCTTACAAGGGTGGTGCTCCTTACAAAATAGAAGTATCAGAAGATGCAATTCCTGCTTTCCATCATCCCAAGAAGAGACGAAGAAATTTCTGTAAATCATTGCAAGTTGATTTAGAGGTCGGCTCTGTATATCCTTCTCATTGTATGCTGAGTCATGGTTTTTGAATGTTAATGGTATTTGTTCACCATGTTATGGGTTTTTATTACACAATTTTGTTTTTGAATGTATTTGGGTTTTGAATGTGAATTGATAGAGCTCTGGGAGGTGACGGTGGGGTGGTGGTGGTGATGGATGGGATTGTGAGTAAAATCAAATTCAGAATATTAAATTGGGATGGAGGGTATTATTTGAAAGGTTTTATAAATATAATAAGGGTAATTGGGTCATTTTAACACATAATTAAGTGAATTGTGATCTTGTTAGGTTATGGGAGCAATTTGAAAATTATGACAGTAATATTTGTTAAGAAACTAACTCTCATTAGCTTTTATTAATGATTTTGGTTTTATTGTTTATTTTGTACTACCTCTGTCTCTAAATGAGTGTCCAAATTTCATTTTAAGGGACACTGAAAATCTCAACTTTGTTGTACAATTTGGTAGCAAATATTCATATATAATCTTGTAATCTCATTTCCAAACACTTAGTTTTGCAACCGGTGAAAAAAATTTCGAAAAAAAACATTTAAGGACAAAGTTATGTTAAAAAAAGACACTCATTTTGGGACAAAATTTTTTTGAAAATGGACACTCATTTAGGGACAAAGGGAGTATATAATATGAATGTTTTATTGGTTATTTCGTTAGTGCGCAGGTAAATATGAAAAAAATGATTTGTACGGGGTTGTTTAGGTAGTTTATTACGTTTGCACTATTGTTCGGATGGAAGCTCCTACTGAACTTAAAATTCGTTGAGGCCTGAGGGTCACCAGCTACCACGCCTAGCCTAATGCTTGGTTTTTTTTTTTTTTTTTTTTTCTTTTTCTTTTGTCCAAAAAGAAAGAAAGAAAAAAACAAAAAAAGAACAAGAGGTGTTTGCGTAGTCATGATTTGAAGGCGTTGATTACACGCGCACTATGATAATGCGTGGGAAGCACTCTCTTAAAACGATCAAATCTAACCGCGTACTATTACTTGTGGTAGTTGTACAAAATTCATTAAAAATCGACCAAAAATCATTAAAGCCATCGTCATCATTATCAGAAGAAAGAAGAAGAGAGGGTTAGGGCAAGCCACCCAAGCCAGCCCTAACGCACCCCCTCTCTCTCTCTCTCTCTCTCATCTCCGCCGGAGATCCAAAAAGAAAAAAAAAATGAGTGGTCAAGCTGCTCCTCCACCTCCGAGAAGGAACAGCAGCAGTATGCTCACGCAGAGACGCAATCCATCCACGGTCAAAAAATCAACCACCCTCTCCGACAACGGCAACGGCAACGGGAATCTGTCGAAGCCGACATCGCCTGTTAACGGAGAGAGAACGGTGAAGAAACTTAGGTTATCTAAGGCGCTGACCATTCCTGAAGGCACCACTGTTTCTGATGCTTGTCGACGTATGGCTGCTCGTCGTGTCGATGCTGTTCTATTGACTGATTCTAACGCCTTGCTCTCCGGCATAGTCACCGATAAGGTTTCACCTTAACTCACCCTATCCTATCACTATCATTCCTTGATTTTAATTTTTTTTTTTCCTTCCCGTATTGGCTTATAGGACATAGCTACGAGAGTTATTGCGGAGGAATTGAGGCCTGAACAGACAACAGTGTCCAAAGTCATGACCAGGAATCCTATTTTTGTCACATCTGATTCACTGGCTATTGAGGCTCTCCAGAAGATGGTTCAGGGTTAGCTTATTAATTATTTTCTATTGCTATTTTTTGTTATTTTCATGCATAAGCAGAGATTAGACTGTGAGAGGATTTATAATTATAGGGCAATGTGTCGGAACTGGGTATTAACACAAATTAATTAAGCCAACCTGCCACTATTGCCGGGAAATGATTGGCCTACTACTTTTTTTCAACTTGGCCTTGGTTTCGGACCAAGTATGGGGACTTTGCCCTTTGAGGGACATAAATAAGTGTTCAGGAAGAATAGAAGACTGAGCAAAGAAGAACTTGGAAAGAAGAGCCCCCTTGCAATTAATCGACCGTGTCGAAAGAGCACAACATTAGCCCTCGACGCTGACTTGTTTTGGACTCTAGTTACTCTTAGAGAATACTTCTCTCTGTTGCTAAAGGTGGAAGATAACTCCAGTTCTAGAAGAAGATGGGTTATTTAATGAACTACAAATGTAATTTGATAAGCCCACTAGATTAGATATCCCTATTATCTTTCTGATGCTTAATAATATCGTTATCTGCATTTGTTGCTTTCTCTTGCAACTTCACTAAAATAGAACGCTCATTGAGGGATACCACTTTTTGAAAAATGGATGTCCATTTAGGGACGGAGAGACTAATAACTTTTTTTCTGCACACTAGTTGTGTGAAGTCTACCATAAGTAGTACTGTATAAGAAAGCATTATCATTTTTAGTTTTGTAAATTTGACACTGGACAAGAAAAAACTAAGTAGTCGGGTTGGGGTAAGGTGCTCTTTCAAGGTATAGGGACAAATCAGTAGGCGTTAAGTGATGAGATTTCCATTTTGAATTGTCTATATATGACTCCAGGCTGGAACTCTTTCCCACACAATAATTTTCCTATTAAGAGCATCTTAATTTTGCTTTGAAAAACATATTTGGTTGAGTATCTGTTACTGAGTAATAGCATCACCATTACTCCTTCTGGAAGTTGTGAGTTTAATCCTTGCCGCAATTAAAATGCAGATCATGCTATTTCCAGATACATTTCAGGTTGTAGAAATAGTTTATCATGTTTAAGTCAATTAATCTGTGATTGAATTACCAGTTACATTTACTTGAATCAGTAAGCTTGTCTTTATAGTTGAATGATAGCATGGCAAATTAATTGGAATGTGTAAGGGTTTGGATCTTAGCTTGGCGACTTAGGGAAAGAGGGCTGAAAAAATTAACAAGATATCAAAGTCTTTATCTTCCTTTTTTCTATTTGAATTTTTAGGCTAGCACATTCTCGCATGACAGTTACTACCTTTGTCCCTAAATGAATGTACAGTTTCAAGAAAATTTTGTCCCAATCTTTTTCGAAAAAAAATTCTGCCTAAATTTTTTTACCATTTTTTTTTCACTAGTCTCTTTATACTTACTAAAGTTTGGAAAGAGGATGTTTGGAAAGAGGATTACAAAAACATATACTCCCTCCGTCCCATTTTAAACTTCAAAAAATGGTTGGATACAAAAATTAAGAAAAAAGGTGAATAAAGTGATGTGTTGTGAGTGTAGATGGTTTGGTAGGAGAGAGAAAGTGGGGTAGAGAATAGTTAGTGGATAATTGTTGAGAGTATGACATGTGGGGTCCACAAATAAAGAAGTATAAAAAACTTTCCTTTTTACGTTTTGAAATCTAAAATGGGACAACTAAAATGGAAATTTTTTATGTTTAAAATGGGACAGAGGGAGTATGATCTTTGCCACTAAATTGGATAAAAAGTAGAGATTTTCAGAATGTCCCTTAAAATGAAATTTGGACATTCATTTAGGGACAGAGGGAGTATGTTAGATGAAGTTGTCAATTTTTTTCCTTGTCAGTTAACGCTATATCTGGTTAGTGATCGTTGCTTAAACCTGGAGTAACACTTTCCAATGTCGTAAGAGGTTAACTACTCTCACTGATCACATCTGTTGTTTTAAAAAACTGTCTTGCTTTGTCGACATATTTTCTCTTCTTTTCCTTTTCTCATGGGATTTTCACTGATCATCTTCTTAGAGGGTCGTTGAGTGGACTATGTTGAACGTGTGTAGGAAGTTTGTGTACTTAAATACTTGGGAAACCAACCACTTTCTTTTAGTTCTGACAAAGAAGCTTAGTGTGCAAGATTGAACCTTCTTAGGACCTTCAAAATGGGTCTCTACTGTTAGCTTGCTTCCATGCTATTATTGAATTAATTTCCTTGTTTTTGATGTTCACGCCTAATGCCAGTCTTTCCTTCGTAATTATTCTAGCCAACTGTTTTCTGCTTCTTTTGACATTTCTTTTTATATTATGTTCTTTTCATGTAGCTTTTCTCCTTATTTCTCTTTTCCTCCTCTTGCTGCAATAGGAAAATTTAGGCACCTCCCCGTTGTTGAAAATGGTGAAGTTATTGCATTGTTGGATATCACAAAGTGCCTCTACGATGCTATATCTAGAATGGAGAAGGCCGCTGAGCAAGGCAGTGCGATCGCAGCAGCTGTCGAAGGAGTTGAACGACAATGGGGAAATAATTTCTCAGGTTAGTCACACTTGCGATCAACCTCGCTTATAGATACTGGAGACGTGGATGACTTCCAGAACATTATGTACATGTTTTCCATGTGTTGTCAAATCTAACACATTACTTGTTCGTAATTAAGATGATAAGAGACTTCACCTCAACCACAAAACATACTTTGAAAATTATCTGAGATTGGAGGGAAGCTCTTCGTTAAGTAGTGGTTCTTTTATAATTATTGGTCTTAGTAAATTTTGTTGTATTTCGTTTTCGTTTTTTGATTTCTTTGTTTTTTTCTTGGAGGACAGCATGTCCTCTTGTAATTGACAAATTGTACATTTTGTTCCTTCTAATTATATACTCCCTCCGTCCATAATTAGGGGCACAAATTCCCTTTTTAAGAGTCCCATTGATATGTCTCATTACCCAAAATGGAAACTTTGTTATACTTCTTAAATCAACTGGACCCATTTGTTATACTCACAACAATCATCCACTTACTATACCTTATCCCATTTTCTCTCTCCTACCTTAGTTTTCGTACTCACAACACCTACTTTATTGCCAGTAATTTTTTGAATATATATACTCTCTCATTGATTCCCATGCACTTTCAATTCTGTGCCCCTTATTATGGGACGGAGGGAGTATATTTTTTATCCAGTTAAATAAAATAAATTATTTAATCAATCATTTGTAGACACACCTACTGACGCATTATATGTAAACTAGAAGCATACACTTTAAATCCTGTTCCAGAATGATTCTAAATGTCAACAATATGTACATGAAGTAATCACGTTAAACGGGAACGTTACTGAAATTTGCATGAACTCAAAACAGATACGCGCTATATTTCATATTCTAAGTTAGAAGCAAAGGACGACAATGGGCTGATAATTCGAGTTGTAGACCCCCGCCATTGAGCATCCTTACTGCTCTTAAATCCCACCGAGCTGAGCTAAAATAAAGCTCCATCAAACTGGGACTAATCTTACTCTCATTGGCGTGTGCCTTTGGCTGTTCCCTAGATTACATTCTCTTTTTGTTCCCTAGATTCCATTCTCTTTTGCACAAAATAATTAGGACCGATTGTGTTCAAATGAATTGTTGATTTGCTGAAACTGGTTCTTCTATCACTTAAGGAAGCCGATGGAAGTTTATCCTCCCGCCACCAATTTTTTCAGCCTCAAATTAGATACGTTCACGGTTCGATTTTGTGAGGATCAATTGTCTGAACCAGTTCTGCTTTTTTATTCGGGAACATAGCAATTATTCTTGGAACCTTCATTTTGTCAGACACTTGTTGACAGAGATGGTCAGGATGTAGTTAGGTTGCTCATTCAATTTTAGTCTTTCCTTTTGAGCAAGCCGACAGTTGGCAATGGATTCTGCACTATGCCTTTGAATAATGGCTATGCTTATGACTTCCGTTTGTTCCACTATGTTTTGGCGATGGTATAAAGAAACCTGTAGCGATATCATATGATCTTTTCGTTAATATTTCAGATCAAGCCACCACGTAAAGAGTTGAACGTCCATCCATTTCTATAGCTTTATGATAACAAGTAATTATGCTACCCACATAAGTCTGCATGTTTTTCCTTAGATGTGGGGTGTTGGTGGTTAGGTCTGAAGACCATGCTGTTGTCAACATGTATAAATTAAAGTTATAAGGCGTTCCATAATTATGATCTTACTGCAAGATGCCTTTACTGTTTGCAAGTTTGACCCTCTCCGAATTTCAACGGAGGAAAGGATTCATAACTAAGAATGCGAAAACGTCTGAAAGAAAGGTTTCACATTTCTTTGCTTGGTCTTAATTTACCTCGATGGACTGATAGGAGATGTTTTCATAATGTAGTATAAGATTTTTTTTCATCCCCAGATGCTACGGCACGCCGTGTACTGCATGCTCTTCCTTTGTTCTATAGTGGTAGTCATGTGTGTCAAACTTTTAATATGATATATGTAAGTTCTTGTGAAAGTATCACTTACATTTGGGTTTCATGCTCTGTCAGCGCCGTCTGCTTTCATTGAGACACTCAGGGATCGAATGTTCAAGCCTTCTTTATCAACAATCATTGGAGACACCGCCAAGTATATTTCACTCTTCACTGTTAAGGAATGTGCTCATCTTCATTTTTGTTGCTTAGTTTATTAGCTTTACATTGTCTTCCAGGGTTGCGATAGTTTCACCATCAGATCCGGTTCATGTTGCTGCTAAAAAGATGCGGGAGTTGCTAGTTAATTCAGTTATTATTATGACGGGAAACAAGATTCAGGGAATATTGACGTAAAGTGTCTATTACTCTTTCGTTTTGCCTTCAGTGACATGCACAATTTTTACTTTTGAATCGACTGTCTGAAATTGCTTACTTATAGTTGTTTGTTACTATTTCTGTAGTTCGAAGGATATTCTTATGCGAGTGGTGGCCCAAAATCTTTCTCCTGAGTTGACCCTTGTAGAAAAGGTTCTGACACTACAATCCTATGTTTGGTTACTGATGAAGGATGGATATGTTTTTGTGTTTTTCCTTCATTTGGGTTCATCCTCCTATAGGGATCGTTCTACCAATTTTAGAGTTTTGACTGTTCTCCTACATGGACTTTGACAGTTGCATCTTAATTTAATTATCCTTATTTTGTACCTATCTAACTTTGTGTCCCTGATTTTTTTTTCTATGTATTTTACTGGAAGCGCATCTTTGCTCCCTATTCTTTCGTTTGGTTCGATTCCCGTTTTAACAATGTCATGGCTGCTCATTCTGTAATTAATTCACCCATTCTCAGGAAAACGATAAGGCTTAAAGTAGAGGGACTGTTTATGGTCCTACAATTAGGTTGAACCATCTATGGTCGATTCTATTTCATCATAATACATGCTGTTGTCTTCATAGAGATCAGTATACTTTATTATTTATTTACTCCTTTTAGCTTAAGTACCCTTGAAATTGTTTCTCTAGGTACTATCATAAACTCTCTGGAAGTTAGTAGAGAGCACATGCGTGTCACTTCCTGTTTTCTCGCAACATCTTCCAACTAATCTACTCCTGTAGCTAGTGTATCCTCTTTGAACTCAATGAAGCATCTTTTATCCTATGTGGCGTCGGTCTTTTTTTTTTATCTATGTTTCTTTTGACATTTTAGTACTTCCACTTCTACTAAACCTCCAAAAAGAGTTAACTATCCAGTGTTTCTTATTCCTGGTAGAAGGATCCATCTGATGTGCAGGTTCAGATCTTATCTGAATGCTTAGATGATTGAGAAGTAGGACAGTGTGCCATATCATATTTATAGAGATCAAGAAAGATAAGAGATGCTAAAAAATGATAAAAGATGGTAAAAAGTCAATGTAGGGATTTTCTTTTTCTCTGTTTGCATTTCTTTTAGATTGCAACCTGTGAGCATGGAAACTCGAGTCAAGAGTGAAAAATGCATTTCTTTTTGTACATGTATGTTCTTATAGAGATTTTCCTTGCAAATCTTTTACTCTAAATGTATATTATATAGAATCTTATGTAAGCTATTTAGTAGCTTGTTCATCTCATATGTATAATGTGATCAATAGATGATTTATTGTACATGTTTCAGTACTTGACATGATCTTATTTTCATTTTCCTGGTTAAGGTAATGACACCAAACCCCGAATATGCAACAGTAGACACAACCATTCTTGAGGCTTTGCACATAATGCATGACGGGAAGTTCTTGCATCTTCCTGTGGTAGACAGAGGTGAGTTTTGTACTTCTTTGATTCATGAAATGAACTTCAGAATCGATGCCTTATCGATATTTTACAGATGGAAATGTTGCGGCATGTGTGGATGTTCTGCAGATAACTCATGCTGCTATTTCGATGGTAAACCATTTATCATCTTCTGCACTGTTGTATATAATCCTTGTATTTTTAGTCAGAAATTATATTTTGATGTTTTCTGCAACTTGTGACTTTTCAGATGTTAGTAATTGAATATAAGATAGTAATATCTGAACTTCATTTATAGATCAATTAGAAGTGTTAGTAAATCAGACCCAAGAGATAAATAATAATGAACACAAATCAACACAGAATATACGTGGTTCACCAATCTCTATTGGCTACCTCCACGGGCAAAGGGAAACAGATATTATTATGGCGGAGAAACAATTACAAGAAGATGATGATCACACTAATCTATGTTTGCACAAACTTTGATCACAAAGTTCCTAGCTATGCAAATCCCTAGAACTAGAATTACTGATCTTTCTCTCTCTATGTCTTTGATCACGCTATGAAAATAAATACTAAACTATGGCTAGTATTTATAGTATTGTTAGACCTAATTAGGAAGATAGAAGGAGACATAAATCAAATCCCCAAAGGACTTGAAATACTTTCCAGAATAGCGCCAGAATTCGGAACACTGCGTAGAGCCTGGTCCGCCCGGGTCTTAGTGATGATCCGCCCGGGTCCTTATGGTCCGGCCGGACCTCCCTAGGCACCCGACCGGACCTCCCTCCTGCTGCACCTTGTTCGTCTTCTTTTCCTCTTCTGCTGCTATTTCACCTTCAAAATCACTTTGCTCTAACAATCTCCACCTTGGTTTTGAATCTCCCCTAATAATTCAGATGCACGAGCTTCCGACATAGCCTCCACCTTGAGCCACATCCCTCGTACCAGATTTTCAACCTTTGCCTCAGTCTGTCTTTCGTCAAAGACACTCAATTTTGTGCACCATGTATCTTCAAGACACTCAGAATTTGCCTCACCAGACAAACAACCTTGTCCTCTGGACAATCAGATTTTCTGCATGCAATGTATCCTACGGACACCCAGACGTGCACCTATGGGAACTCAGAATCGCCCCAACGGGCGATTAACAGTCATTCAGTTGTGGCCCATCCATTCGACATTGGATCATGCCAACCATGACTGACAGAACCGGTGTGTGTTGATCTTCTAGCCGTGGCATGCCCAGTTCACTCCGGCCTAGAGTAAAACGATGCTCCACCTGCTCGTCAACACCCTCACCATTCTCAGAACCTTGGAGGATAAACAAGGAACTTTTTCTTTCACCCTTCAGAATCACATCTGAACCTTTGTAGACATCCAGAACTCCACCTTCGCCCTTGAAACTGTATCCCTTCTTGTCCAAACGACTAAGCGATATTAGATTCTTTGCTACTTGTGGAACGTGTCTTACCTTGTTCAATGTGAGAGTTTTATCACCAGAAGTTCTCACCCTTACGGAACCCATGCCAACTACCTTGCAGTCCGATCCATTAGCCATATAAATACGATCTCCATCTTTCTGCTCGTACGTTGCAAACTGCTCCTTGCGCGAACACATGTGATTAGACGCTCCCGAATCTAGGACCCATGCAACTTCCTTGCATGCTACTTCTTCGGTCACAAGGGCATAATCACAATCCTCATCAAGATTGTCACTGCTTGCCGCCGCAGCAGTCGACTCAGATTTCTCCTGCTCTCTCTTCTTCTTGGGACAATCGGTTTTCCAATGCCCTTTCTCCTTGCAAAAACTACAGATATCTCCAGGTCTCGGACCCCGTCTAGAACCTCCGTTCCTTCGGCCATGCCCCTGTTCCTTCGGCCATGCCCCTGCCCCTGCTGCCTTCCGCAACCAAACCTGATGACTGAGATTCTGTACTAGTACCACTCGCCTTTCGGCGCAGTTCTCTAGTCTTCAGACCAGACTTTACTTGCTCCAGAGTAATTGTCTCTTTGTTCAGACATGAATCAACATATGATTCATATGACAACAGTAGAGACACCAGAAGAATTAGAGCAGCATCCTCAACCTCAATTTTCACCTCAATATTACGCAATTCAAGTAATAAAGCAGAAAATCTATCTAGATGATCCTTGATAGGCGTACCTTCAGACATATGGAAAGTGAATAGCTTCTTCTTCATATAGAGCTTGTTGGTTAGAGACTTCGTCAAATACATCTTCTCTAACGTTAGCCACAAGCCTCCCGCTGTTTCTTGATCCGCTACTTCCGCTAAGATCTCATCATCAAGACTCATGATAATCATTGAATGAGCCTTCTCATCCAATACTACCATGTCTGCAGCCTTCTTCGAATCCTCTGCTGTGGGAACGACCTCTGCCTTACCTTTTGGATCCTTGTGATACCTGATTGCAGTAGCCACTGGAGCCCACAAGCTTTGTCTTCGCAACATGGCTCTCATCTTGATCTGCCATAAACTGAAACTGTTCTTCCCATAAAACTTGTCAATTTTCTGGTCCATCCCGGAATACATCTCTTTCTATCGCAGCGGAATGCCCTGATCTTCCTTGACTAACCAGGCTCTGATACCACTTGTTAGTAAATCAGACCCAAGAGATAAATAATAATGAACACAAATCAACACAGAATATACGTGGTTCACCAATCTCTATTGGCTACCTCCACGGGCAAAGGGAAACAGATATTATTATGTCGGAGAAACAACTACAAGAAGATGATGATCACACTAATCTATGTTTGCACAAACTTTGATCACAAAGTTCCTAGCTATGCAAATCCTTAGAACTAGAATTACTGATCTTTCTCTCTCTCTCTCTGTCTTTGATCACGCTATGAAAATAAATACTAAACTATGGCTAGTATTTATAGTATTGTTAGACCTAATTAGGAAGATAGAAGGAGACCTAAATCAAATCCCCAAAGGACTTGAAATACTTTCCAAAACAGCCAGAATAGCGCCAAAATTCGGAACACTGCGTAGAGCCTGGTCCGCCCGGGTCTTAGTGATGATCCGCCCGGGTCCTTATGGTCCGGCCGGACCTCCCTAGGCACCCGACCGGATCTCCCTCCTGCTGCACCGTGTTCGTCTTCTTTTCCTCTTCTGCTGCTACTTCACCTTCAAAATCACTTTGCTCTAACAAGAAGCATATAAATTTTATACTTCGAGTTGATGCACTGACCCAAATATGGATCAAAAGGACTTCATTTTGCGAAATACTGTTACCCCAAAGGCTGAACCGAGTTAAGAAAATAATAATCCTCAAAATATTTCTGGTTAATGTGATGTTAAAATGAATAGTGTACATATATGTACGTTTGCATATATACATGCATCTGAATATCGTTTTTATAATTGGAGATTATTGACAAATTAATTAACAAAAGGAGGACAACCAGGTAGCTCATTGAGGCCATTCACCCCCCTGAGTTGTGGCCTTTGTTTGACTCCATCATTCTGGGTGTAACCTTGATAAATCAATATGCAAACGCACAAGTCTGTATATCTTTTAGTTACAGAGTTAGTTAGCTAGTAGCTGTATAGCTGAGTCAGGTAGCTTCTTCCATACTTCGCTCCAATTCGTAGATCACCCTCTTCCACCATGCACAACAGCATGGTATGCTACTTCATGTCCACTTATGTTGATTTATCAGTCACATTGCCTCCTCTACCTTGTTGCCTTGTCTGAAAGAGTGTTTGAAGTTATTGGTATTTCTGGCGACACAATATCATACTTGCATAGCATGTATGTCATAGCACCAGACTTCTCTTTCTTGTAATATTTTGAAGAGGAATTAAGCTTAGTGTATTGTTCTTTTCAAGGCTGAAAGTAGCTCTGGTGCTGTAAATGATGTTGCCAACACAGTGATGCAGAAGTTTTGGGATTCAGCACTTAACTTAGAACCCCCAGATGATTATGACACTCAAAGGTATCAACTAATTTTCCTTAAACGTGTTTCTGACTTTGTGCTTTCATCAGCACCTAATGCTATACATTGTTGTGTCTAGTGAAATGTCTATGTCAGCAGCAATGACTTCAGATCATACAGAACAAACAAAGTCCACGTATCCATCTCTTGGTATGGGGAATTCATTTGCCTTCAAATTTGAAGACTTGAAGGGACGTGTACACCGATTTAATTTTGGTGAGGTTCATATCTTCTTACTAACAAATATTGTTCATTCTAATCTTGAAAACATAAGCTTGTTAGAATTCTCATGCATACTTGAGGTGAAGATAAAAACTCTTCGTCAATTACTTTATAAATAATGCGAGGGACAGAATATGATGCTGAATATTTGATGGTCTGTGGTGTAAGGATGAGAATGAGAGTGCTCAAGCTAATGGGCGTACAAGTCAGTGGTTTTGAATTGATCCTTTTCATTTAACATACTCTGTCCCAATATAAATGTTGAGCTTTCCTTTTTGGCCAGTCCCAAAATAAATGTTGTATCTCTAAAAAAGAAAATAGTTATGGTGGTGCAATTTTACAATGGTACAAACAAGATACAAATAAGCAAAGCACATCCTTTAAATATTTGACAAGTCAAACGCCATATATTTGATGCAATCTTGTTGTGGCAAAATGATGTTTATTTGGTGTGTATTTTATCAGGCATAGAGAATTTAGGTGAGCTTGTTTCTGCTGTTATGCAAAGGATAGGTTCTGGTAATGATCAAAATGTCCCTCAACTTTTGGTAAGTTTGAATCGTTAAACTTTTGGTAAGTGTGAAAGATTGAAGATAGTTGCTTGTTGATGTCAAACTGTCCTGATCTCCTCCCACCTTTTTTTCGGACAGTATGAAGATGATGAAGGTGATAAAGTCTTACTTGCTGTGGATGGTGATCTGGTTGGTGCTGTTAATCATGCAAGATCATCGGGGCTAAAGGTAATGATTGATACTCAAATGTGTGTGTTACAATTTTTAATTCTTGCATTTATACAATCAAACTGTAGTGTTTCTTGGTTGCGGCAGCTCTAGGATCTCATATTTTATTTACCTTACAGTTCTTGATTGTAGCTCATGATCGAGGCCATGCTCAACCAGGAAAGATTCTTAATAGTTGATCTGTAAGATGTTGTTAGAAATTAGCCAACTCATCTAATACGTTAAGCTGCTAGATTGACGGCCCAACAGTTTGTATCATGCTTGACCCTGCACATACTTAATATTAGTATATGATGGAGGTGCATCAACACTCTAGGAAAATATATGCAAGTGGAGTTCCTGATAACCTGACCTTAAAGCTCGGTTGTATATGCAGACCTTTGGAAATAGGGAATCTACGTGGCTATCGCTGGACTAGTTGTTCTCTTGGCCCTCTTAGAGCAGATTGCTAAGTTGCCTTCAACTGCTAATGGTGATGGGTGTGCACTCCCAATGCCAGTTTCTCCTGAATTATTTCCCTTCTGTTTTATTTTGGTACAAACAGAAAGAACAAAAAATCTAGAATCTAGGAGTAGTAACACGTGTATAGTCTGCCACAAGCAGTTGTAGTAACAGAAAATAGGGTAATAGGACACTTGGTGGAAAATTGGGGAGGTGGATCCGAGAAACTGAAAGTATTATGTGGTGCTGTTGTAGAAATTAAGTACTACAGTAGTACTACTGCAGGTTAATTGGAAGTTCTTGCATCAAACTATAAAGATTGTAACATGAAAATATTTTTCATATTTTCAATGTGATTTTTGTTTTCTTAACACTTGTTCAGTGGTGATATTAAACTATTTTGCTTAATGTCCAATATATCAATCTGCCAGGTTTTAAGATTGCACTTGGACTACTCAGAATCCAGCCAACAAAGAAGAGAACCAGAGCCAGTTACCACCACGAAGGAGTCAACAGAAGAGAAACCAGGTTTTATATCAATTGGAACAGGCGTTTTTGCTGGTGCAGTGTTACTCACAGGTGTGGGTGTAATGGTCTACTTGAAACGATCCAAGCAGTGATCATATATTTATGTTACTTGAAGTCGTAAATATTTAAGTCGAAGGTCCATCAGCATCTGAAGATGCTTTGGATGACCGACTCAGGTGCTAAGATATCTAACAACTAGAATAAGCTGCGGCTTGCGTGAGCACGTGGAGGAGGTGGCTTTGTTTTTGTAGTTATGATGAAGAAATATAGGCACGGCCCAAATGCTATATACAGTATGTGTTTGTAACAAAATGGCTGGTATTGTTACCTCAGCAGGCTGATATTTAATCTTTTTTTTTTTTTTCTGAAGCAAAACAAATATCGTTTTTGTTAAAGGAGAAAAAGAAAGAAAACCTTGAAATTAAAGTAATTTTGCTGCACAAGTGAAGGAAGTGGTCTTTGATATTATTAGTATTGCTATAATTACTCAGTAAATATGAATACTCGTGATATTATTAATACTTGATCCGTCTTGTAATAAACTAGTACTATTACCCGTGCCGATGGCACGATGACAGTATGTAAAGGAGTGAAGTTGTGAAAACGGGAAAGAGAAAAATAATACTGCATGGTAACTGATGAGGGCTTTCCTTGATAAAACATCTTTGGGATTTTTCCCATAATGCAGTTAGATTGAATTTAGGGGTTTAATGTTGATTGGTGATTGAATTAACTTTTAAGTCGAGTAGTGGGGGGAGAAAAGATACACTGTAAGTTAACAAAGGTGAGGAGGTTAATTGAGGGAGTTGACGGTTTTCATGGGAGTGGGTTATTAGGATCAACTTAGGCCGTCCGATCAAATTTTGAGAAGCAATCTCAGCCTCTCTTTGTAAAACGGTTATTCTTGCTTTGTATTGTAATATAGATACTCCCTCCGGTCCAAAATAACTGTCACTTTTGGACCTTCTGTTTAAAAAATATAGGTTAGGTAAGTGATGTAAACATTCAGTTCTGGAGCAGTACTTGAGAGTGAATTCTAAGCAAAACCCAAAAATCAACACAATCTTCCACCACTTGATTTCTCTAACTTGTTCTTTAATTCAATTTTACATTCCATTTTCAGACACTAGACCTTCTGTTTAAAAAATATAAAAAAAAAAAATAAGATTGTCTCATTTCCTAAGTCTACAATTTTGTGGACCATCCGTCCCAAAATATGATCTTTACATTTGTCATTTCTCATGGTCCCAAAAAGTTCTCATTTCTACAATTTGGGCTTAAAAGAGCATAAACAAAGCATGACTAGTGAAGCAAGTGTTCATATTCTTTAAAAAATTTGAATAGAAGATCATTTTAGGACGGAGGGAGTACTTTATTTCTCATAAAATAACTATTTATCTTCTAGAAATATTTTTTTCCCCCGAAAATGACTTTTTTTCCCCACCTCAATGGCCTTTAAAAGCACCACTTTCCAACTCGAGTTGTTATGCTGTCAAAAAAAAAAATCAAAAAAAAATCGTGTTGTTATAAAAAGTAAAATAGTAAGTGCTTATGTTACCAGGGGCGGATCTAGTAGTGTGCCTACCATTGCCCAGGCAATGGTAAAAAAAAAAATAAAAAAAAATTACATTTTGAGTAAATAAATTCATAACTGTGCGCCTAGTTTACATAATCTTTAGGTAGCTTAGTTGGTTGAGATGTTAGTTTTTTTGCCAAGTGACATGGGTTCAACTCCCACTAGTTGCAAATAGTTTCCAATTTTTTTTAAAAAAACTATAATAGGTGAGCTTTCTTCAAAGTTTTTGTAAAATTCTTTTGATACCACTTAAAAATATTTTTTGCCTCTACTATGATTTTCTTTTTAAAAACATCAATGTAAAAAAAAATCTTAAACATCACTTTAACTGACATTAATATAAAATTTTATAGTTGTTCATGACATAAGCTTTCTTGTTCAAATTTTAAAAAAAAAAAAAAAAAAAATCTTGACCACTTATGTTTTTAAATTTGCTCATCATTTTCATTTCTATTTTGCCGATTTATCAACTATTATTGTGTGAATGATTTTTTCTTTACTAGCTATTTTTAGAATGGAGCATCAACCTTTTCCAATAATTCCCAAAATTTTACTTAGGGTAAATTGCCTAAGTATTTTACTACCTCCGTCCCACTTGAAAAGGTTGAAGGTTGATATTCCTTTTTGAGTTGTCACACTTGAAGGGTAACTTTCGTCTTTAAGAAGCACTAATACCAAAGTACAAAAAAAAATCGGGGCAAGCGTTCATTTTAGTTTCACGGTATTATTTTTTTCTCGCAAAAAGTAGGCAACATCAAATGTTTTTGTGTAAATCCGCCACTGCTTATGTATAACTTTGTCAGTTGCTTTAAAGGATTAACTTGAAAAATATAGAAACAATTGGGTGTGATCAAAGAATCACGTTACATAATATTTTAGTTAATAAATTATTGTAAAATTGTCGGCCCATGAAGACGACGAGCCAAGCCAACGCATGGCGTATACTAATATTCACATGAATGCAATCAAACTTAAGAAACTTACTACTCCCTCCCCCTCCCTCCCTGTTCCTAAATGAAGGTCCATTTTTAAAAAAATTTGTCTTAAAATGAGTGTCTTTTTTAACATAACTTTGTCCCTAAATATATTTTTTTTTGAATTTTTTTTCACCGGTCTCTTTATACTTGCAAAACTAAATGTTTGGAAATGAGATTACAAGATTATATATGAATCTTTGCCACCAAATTGTACAAAAAGTTGAGATTTTCAGATGTCCCTTGAAATGAAATTTGGACACTCATTTAGGGACATAGGTAGTACTATTTTATCCGTCTCAAATAAGATGTTCGAAAAACTTTTAAATTTATTTTTTATCAAGTAATTTTTTTTTTAAAAAAAAACATTTTTTTTGTGACAGAAGCCTCCATCCTAGAGTATATGTCCACATTTCCTTTTTGGTCCGTCCCAATGTTCACTTTAAAAAATGACAAAGAATTTTTACTATTCCTCTCACTTATCCTTTCTCATAGGGCTGGCCATTTGTACCGATCCAAACCTACCAACCGAGTACCAGCCGAAACAAAGAGTTTGGTATACCGAATGTCGGTAAACTAAACGTTTGGTACGGTAGTACCGAACTGAGTATGCACTATTGGTTGGTACACGGTACACAAATATGAGTTTGGTTGGTATACCGTGTACCGAGTTTATTTTTAATAAAATAATTTTTATTATATATTTAATAGAAAATTATTAAAAAAAAAACCTAAAATCTAATCTAATTTAACCTAACCTAAATACCTGATTCAATTTTCATTTAAGCCCTATTCCGTTTTCCACTTTTCCGTCTCTTTGTCTCTCTCGTTCTCTCTGCAGTGGAGCAAGGGGGCAGGGACCAAGGGGGAAAACCGATCGATCACGAATCTCTCACACCGATGGCTACTGCTGGCTAGGTACGTACCTTCGTCTCGCCTACCCCTCTCTCTCTTAGTTATTCAATTCGCTCTAAATCGCAATTTCAAAAACCCTATCTTGTTCGTGATTTTCGCGATTCAGTCTAAATACGTGATTTTCGCATTTTTTTAAAAAAAATTTCAGTTTCCCCATGAGTTTCTGAACATATAATTCAATTGCTATAACCCTTAATTTGAAGTTACTTTGTTGTGCGGGCATGGCTGATTCAAAAAACCCTAACTTGTTCGTGCTGCTCATAGTTTGATTGCCCCAATTTTCCACTTTTCCTTCTTTGGTAGAGATGTAGTACCAACCGTACCAAGAAATTGGTATACCGAGTTTGACGGTTAGGTACTGGTACTCATTTTCGTGTACCAACTTCATCTTGGTTGGTACTGGTACAAGGTAAAAAAAGTCGGTATACCTACCATGCCACCCCTATTTTCTCATACTTTACTTTAATACTCACAACACCAATCAACTTATTATTCCCTACCTCACATTATTTTTTCTACCTCCCTTTTTCATACTCACAAAACTTACACCACTTTTACTATTTCTTAATCTATGTTTAATGGGAGGGTAGGACGGAAAGGAGTAGTATTTTTATCACTAAAAAGTAATATTATGCCAAATTTGGGGCCCAGAACCCCTCCATCCCTCCACCCAACGACTCCGATCAAGGCCACATAGGCGAGCTCATCATCTGTGCGGCTAAGATGATTTCAATTTTTTGTGGGTCCTACCGAGCTCGGACACATCTCATCCGCCGAAGACAAAATCCAATGAGGTGGCTCTAATAAGAGCCATTGGGTGGAGCGGGTGGAGCGATTCGAAATCCCCAAATTTGGTCGGCCCCAAATCTGAATTTGATACCATAGGTTACTCTTTCATATTCAATATAGTGTTGTATATTCGTAATTTTTTCTTTAGTTTGAATTGTAATGATATACTTTTAAATTTTTATTTCCTTTTTAGCTTTTTATATTTGTAAGAATTTTGGTACGAGTGTCTAAAATATTATTGTGTGAACACCCTTACCCAAAAAGAGAAGGGCAAATTGCACCATACTACTACAAAGTTTACACGGAGTTGTAATGTGGGTTATAAAATATCAAAAGTTGCAATTTAGTGCATAATATTCACACAAAATTGCAATCACTACAATTTTGGATGACTCTTATAATGGATGGATGGTAGTTAACAATATTTAACAAAATGAATGAAAAGGTTAACAGAATTTCTAAAACTTTCATTGATCACCTCTATAAGTTTACAAAATTTCAATTTCCTAGTATTTCATCAATTATACCACAAAAAAAAATTAAAAAAATTCTATAATACAACAATATTTTTAAATTCTTTGAAGAGATAACAATAGTTTAATAAACAAAATATAATTTTTTTATTAGAAATTACTATAAAAAATAAACATCATTATATTTTAACCTTAATAGTAACATCGAAGATGTGTCGACTTATGTTTTGAAATGGAATTTGACGCAAATTTTTGAAAATATGGAAGAAATTCGTCGTAGAAATTTGTTATTTTTAACCCTAATAGTAACATTTTTTTGTATATTAATAAAAAATTATTTTTTATTTATTAAAATATTGTTCTCTCCAAAAATTAAAATATTGTTGTTTTATAGAAAATCATTTTATTTTTATTTTTTTGGTTCGTTGTGGTATAATTGACGAAATAATAGAAAATTATTTTTTTGTTAAATTATAAGAGTGGTCAATGCAAGTTTTAGAAAATCCGTTAACCTTTCCATTCATTTTGTTAACTTTAGTTAACTACCATCCATCCATTATAGCAGTCATCCAAAATTTCAGTGAATTACAACTTTGTGTGAACATTATGCACTAAGGCTCCGTTTGTTTTGCGTAAAACAATTTCCGGAAAATGATTTTCCGTAAAATGTTTTCCGGAAAATGAAAATGTTTTCCGGAAAATGACATAAACATGTTTTTGGTTGTTTGGTAAATCTAAGGAAAATGTTTTCCGGAAATATGAAATTAATAATAATTTAATATGAGGAAAATAATAATTATGAGAAAAAATTGAATGTGGGTGGAGATTTTGGGTTGGGGTGGGATGGGTGGTTGTGGGGGGGTGGGGTAGTAGGGTAGTTGGGGGGTGGAGGTGTTCTTTTTTTTTTTTTTAATGAGTGAAAAGAAGTTTTTTTTTTTTTTTTTTTTTTTTTTTTTTTTTTGTGGGGGTGGGTGGGGTAGGGTGGGGTGGGTTGGGGCTGGTGGAGAATGGAGATGTTCATTTATTTTTAATATGAGTGAAAAAAGTTTTTTTTTTTTTTTTGGGTGGGGTGGGGTGGGTGGTTGCGTAGTTGGGGGTGGTGGAGATGTTCATTTTTTTTTTTAATATGAGTGAAAATAAATTTTTTTTTGGTGGGGTGGGTGGGGTGGGTGCTGGGGTAGTTGGGGGTGGTGGAGATGTTCAATTTTTTTTTTAATATGAGTGAAAAGAAGTTTTTTTTTTTTTTGGTGGGGTGGTGGGGTAGGGTGGGGGTGGGGTGGGTGCTGGGGTAGTGGGGGTGGTGGAGATATTCATTTTTTTTTAATATGAGTGAAAAGTTTTTTTTTTTTTTTTTTTTGGGTGGGGTGGGGGGTAGGGTGGGGTGGGGTGGTGGGGTAGGGTGGGGTGGGTGCTGGGGTGGTGGGGGTGGTGGATAGGATGGATGAAGAGGGTGGTGTTGGAGGTGTAGTGGGTAGGGTGGGGTTTTATGGAGAGTTGGGTGTGAGTGAGAGAGTTAACATTTTCCGGAAAATGATTTACTTAGTAAAAATCCGTAAGTCATTTTACTTAGAAAAGAGGGAAAACCATTTTCCGGAAAATATTTTCCTCATTTTCCGGTGCGTAACAAACACCGGAAAATGGGGAAAACATTTTCCGGAAGTTATTTTACGCGAAACAAACGGAGCCTAAATCACAACTTTTGGTACTTTATGACTCACATCACAACTCCGTATAAACTTAGTGGTATCACAACTCCGCATAAAGTTAGCGGTAGTACAGTTCAATTAGCGTAGTACAGTTCAATTAGCCCAAAAGAGAAGTGGTAGTGCATACTGGTGCTTGAAAAGGACGCAATCAATCAATGATACGAATGAATCCCCACACTTGAAAATTGAAGCCACCCTTTTAACCTTTTTAGGGGGAGTTTTTAAAAAGTTGGGATTTTTGCATTCATTCCTTTGTGAATTGTAAGCAAACCCTCAATATCACCTTCTCACTCTCTCCTCTTCTTCATAACTTTACTCTCTCTCTCTCTCATCTTCTTTCCCCTGCCTGCCTGCCTGCTTAATTCAATTCTTCTGTTAATTCACAAAATTTCATCATCATTAGCATTATATTTGAATAATTGATTGGTTCTTGCGATTCGAGTGATTCATGTATTGTATGAAATGATGAGGTGAGGTGAGGTGAGGTGAAGGGCTTGAGGAGATAAATGGACCGGCGGAGTTGGCTGTGGCGGAGGAAGTCGTCCGAGAGGAGTCCCGGCGGGGCGTTGGAAACGGAAAGCTCAGGATCATTGTCTTCTCATTCCGAAAGATTCTCTGATGAGCAGGTCGGTAAACCTGATTATTTCATTTCCATTTCACACCTATTTTAATCTCTTTCTGGTCCATTTCCAGCTTCAGTTGTCCCCCTTGACTTTTTACATAATCAATCTACCTCTATTTTAATACCACTCCTATATGTCATCCTCATGTTATTCCAATAATTCACTCTCTCTCTCTCTCTCTCTCTCTCTCTCTCTCTCTCTATATATATATATATATATATATATATATATATATATATATATTGATTGTATTAGAGAAAATAAATATTTCTGGGTATAGTTATGTGCAGAGAATTTCTCGTGAATCTCTAGAAACCAGTCTTGTCAGAAATATCAAACACTAAAAGTGGGACCCTTTTTTTTTTTTTTTTTTTTTTTTTTAAATCTGGTGATTATTTGAACAGAAAATGATTTATAAACAGAAAATAAGCTAGAAACAAATGTTGTACTGTCAAACAGCTTAGAGCAAATTAAGAATTAGAGCAAATTAAGAATAAATTATGGAAGAATTGTCTGCTTATATAGCCCTAAATTAATCTTACTATCTGAAATGCTGTACAAATCAAATTATAATATATTCATAATAAAATGACCTTCTCATTTGAAAGATGTTGTACTTGTGCTCATTTGTATCTCCCTCAAGTTGCACTGAAGTTACAAATGTCTTTGTATGGATTATGTTAGATAAACATACCTTTTTACAGAAGGAAATACGAATTTTGAATGATAACGGAGATTTGGAGCTTAAACTTTTGAAATTAGATTTGTTTACAGGGACAAACAAAAAGGTTAGGTTAGACTATTTTTTTAGAAACAGAAACGAAAGCATAATATTTAAAAATTGACTTGCCAAATGCAACTCTTTTTTTCCTGAAATGGTGGGGAGTTATATAACAAAGGAATGTGTTCAGTTCAATCTGCATATTTACCATCTGTCTGTCTCTAGTGTTTTAAAAGATTCTTTCTTTTTTATCTAGGTAATCTTGCCCTTGTCGTTGTCATTGTCTATGAGAATGAAATGAAACGAGACTTTTGTTCCTTAACTGGATTTCTGTACCAATTGTTGTGGATAACAAATGCAACTGGGCCACAACGGCCAGACTTATATTTTGCTACTTTTTCTTGTTGATAAGCTTCTCGGTCACAGAATCATTCTTGCCTTTGTTTTCTTCTACTTTACCAGCAAGGATTATCACTATTTACTAGTAAGCATCCCTCATAAAGGATAGAAACATTTTGTCCCTCCTGCTTACTGGACTTAGTTGTTTAGCATTAACAAAAACTGTTTTGTTTGTATTAGCTTGTACCACAGTTCTTGCACTCTATTAAAGCAAAATGGGGACTACCCATGTGCTAGAAAAGTAGACACCATAAGCTCTAACTCAACTCTATATTCTCTCTGCAATCTCCAAAGAACTTTCTACTTGGCCTCCACGAGGACCACAAACAACAAATGAATTAGTGAAGCTTCCATGTTCTCTGTATTACTATTAGTTTCTGCCTTCGCATTCTTTAGTTTCTTTCAAACCAGTCTTGGAGTGGACAGTAGATTTCTTTAGTTTCCATTAGTGAAAAGTAACTGATATTTTGGTCTTAGGTTGTTAATTTTATGCAGTCACTGGACCAATTACCACAAAGACTACTTTCCTGAGTTACCCTTATACGTCCGAACACTAAATTTTGTGATCAAGTTGGAATTTGGATCAATATAAGATGCTCAGCCTTCACAATTTTTTACATGTTCTATTAAGATTAACAAACACAGAAGAGCACTTTTAAATATATATTTTTCTCAGAAGAGCACTCTCACATTTAGAAATTAACAAATGGCTAGCATCTACATGAAACTACCCCCCCCCCCCCCCGGTATTCCGCGTGTAAAATCTGAACAATGTAGTGTTATTCATTCCCTTGCCTGCAGTGAGCTGAAACTATCTTCCTTACTGGTAAGTGGTAACATAGCTTATATATCCATGTAGTTGGCTCTTGGAAGGATACTTATTATATTATTAGTATTATGTTCCACTTAATTGGAGGTCTTGTAGTTAACTTTCTCAAGAATTGAGTCTTTAATGGACCAAACTGGTTTTGCAATTCCTTCCATCCATTCACTAAGGTGGAACATGAAATCACATGTATATTAGCTTGAACCTTTATCACACTGTAAAGGAACAGTGTCGGATCAAAACTCCCGGAAGTTGCATGTTTAGTTTCATTTGTTTCAGTTGTGCGAGGTCCTTGGACTATCAGCAGTACATGTTTTTATAGGGCAAGTGAACCACTCCATTTTTTTTCCTTTTCCGTTCGTTCGTTCCTTTTATTTATTTATTTGCTGACCCTTGGAAGTTGCATTTGTAAATTACTTTATTCCTGTTAGTGTACGTTGGCCGATTTTTCTGTCTTACTACTAGTTTCAACTACTAACCTGCGTCTCTGATGGTATATTATTTGATACTAAAGGCATACTCGAATCAGACTGCGCAATCACCAGAAGTTACTTCAAAGGATGTACCTCTTGATGAAGGGCTTGATGATGATGTGAAGATTCTTAAAGGTAAGTTGTCAGCGGCGCTTCTGAATATTAGCGCCAAGGAAGGCTTGGTAAAGCAGCATGCAAAAGTTGCAGAGGAAGCTGTCTCAGGTAAATTGTTTATCTTATTTGGTATAAAAGTTTGGCTCAAACACAATTTGCAGCTCAATTGCTGTTTCTTATTAAATACTTTATTAATTAATTCCTGAAAGTTGATGCATTGTTCCACACAGAAAATTTGAGGGTGTCTAACTTCTTGGTGATTCCATATTAACTGTATCTTCGAAGAAATGAAGTTACCATAGCTTATGAATCATTGCTAATTGATTAAGGTTTCTTGGCAAAATATTTGCTACTTTGTGACCTGAGCGCCATGGGTTGAAAGTACAAACTGGATAAATAGCCTCTCGCATGACTAAAGCCGAAAACATCAAGCCCTTCACCCTCATGAATCGAATTTACGGAATTTGCTTCTGATCGGGCACGGAAAATTTTAGTTTTTTGAATGATTCCTGAATCCGGCAGACATCCTCATTTCTAGAACTCACCAATCTGATCTTTTACTCCCTCTGTTCTATAAAACAAGACGCTGGAGAGGGATTTTTCCCCCCACAAAACTTGACGTTATTCATTTTTCAAGACTAATTAGGCCCATTGTTCCGAAAATACCCTTCTTTGTTGCAGCTTATTAAATCTTTGGATTATCTGTGCCAATTCTTATTTTCCCAAGGCTTTCTTCATTATCACCATGGAAGATCAAGAGTTCCTTCACGTCAGAGAGTACATAAGGAGTACTACCACAACTGTAACATTACTACTCCAACCTTTCTTTACCATTAGTTCATCCAAAAGCTCAAATGAATCCAGAAGATAAAAATCTCTCAAAGACTCCAGATTCTTTAGATGAAGTAAAATCAAAGCCGAATTTTGATTTAATCCCGATCGTAATTTCGACTTGAATAAATTTCCAGAGGAAGAGGATGAAGAAGATGAGAAGGATGACGTGTATGAAAGACAAATGAATCGAGTCCTTTGAGAGATTTTAAAAATCTATCTTCCTAAATTTTATTGAAAGTAGAAGGAAAGGTAAAGTATCCAAATTATGGTGGATCTCTTTCTTTTTTAAATTTGATTGATGAAATCATGGTGTTCACAGTAGACTGCAAATTTGATTATGCTCATATCTAGTTGAAAGACCAAACTGGAGTGTAGAAAGTTCGCCATTGAAGGTGCATGTTGAAAAGTAATTGTGCCATTTTTGGATTAAGCCTATAATCCTCCAGCTTTTTGGTTCTTCTAGTAATATTCCACAACTATTTTCAAATTCTTCTGTAACATTCCGTTGCTCAACTTCGGTAAAGTTTAAATCTTCCACATTCAAGTTAATTTCCCTCAAAGGCATTTGAAGATGTTCTCTTTAATTCCTGAGGATTTACGTTAGAAAAGATAAACCACGCAGTATTATATATTCTATGAAATTTTAAGTTTGGCGGGACACCTTTGGCGCTAGTGCTTGACGGAAGTGCAAGAATCGTGGAATATCAATAGTCTTGTACTCATAATAGTCTTTCATTGATTACTGGCTTCTAGTAGTACTCCATTCTAGTAACTCCATCCCAACACACTTTTAGGAAATTGTAAATGTATTAATCTGTTATTAATTAAGGGTAATTTAGTACTTTTACCATGTTTCTTAATCTTTGTGTTTTTCTCTAAAACGTCATGTTTTATGGAACGGAGGGAGTGCTGTTTTTTCTCCTTTGTGTGCGTCTATTTCTTCTATGCTGGCTTACAGCGGAGCTAATTGACTAGTTACTTCTTTATTCGATTTTGGCTTAACCTAAAAATGGATTCCTTTCTCAACAAATAATCTATATACTGATCAAAATGCAATCCACTCATCTTTGGTTGTTTATACTTCCTTACCATGAATTTTGCATGTGTTAAGTAAACATAATTTGTTAGAGACGGGACAAAAGCTTATACGAAGATTTATTTGATTTGCTGTTCTACTAGGATGGGAGAAGGCTGAAAATGAAGTCTCAGCTTTGAAGCAGCAAGTCGAGGGTCTAAGTACGAAAAACTCAGCCCTTGAAGATCGAGTTCATCATCTTGATGGAGCTCTTAAGGAGTGTGTCAGACAACTTCGTCAATCAAGAGAAGAAAGAGACCAGAAAACACGTGAAGCTATTGAAGAGAAAACCAGCGAGTGGCAATCAACAAAGTCTGAACTTGAGAATAAGCTTATTGAGCTTCATTCCCAACTTCAAGCTGCTAAAGGGAGAGCTTCCATTTTTAATGAAACTGAACTTCGCTCTAGGCTTGAAACTGCAGAGAAAGAGAACTCATCCTTAAAGTTTGAGCTCTCTTCCATTGCAGAGGACTTAGAGCTTAGAACTATTGAGAGAGACTTGAGCACCCAAGCTGCTGAAACAGCTAGCAGACTTAATTTGGGAAGCAAAAAGAAAATTGCTAAGCTAGAAGCTGAGTGCCGAAGGCTTAAATTGGCTGCTCAGAAAGCATTAATAACTAATGATAGCAGGTCTGTTAATGCCTCGTCAGTTTATTCTGAATCTATTGCAGACAGCCAATCAGAGAGTGGAGATTTTAACCATGACAAGACTTTTGAAAGCAATATAGTGGTCCCTGCAGTTGAGATTAACATTTTGGATGATTTCCTTGAGATGGAAAAGCTTGCAGCATTGCCTGAGAGTGGAGCTGAAAACCGAGCCGGTTTGGGAGGCTCAGAAGATCAATCCGGTGATAGGAATACCCATTTGAAAGCTGAGCTTGAAGCTGCAATCAATAGAAAATCTGAACTGGAAGATATGCTAGAGAAGATGGGAATTGAGAAAGTGGAGTTGCAAATCAATTTGACTAAGCATCAAGCTGAGCTTGACACGTCAAGGAATCGACTAAGGGATGCAGATGCAAAGTTGGTGAAGTTGGAAACTCGGCTATCTAATGCCAATGACGCAAGGAAAGAAGCAGAGAAAGAACTCGAATCTAGCAAGACAATGCTTGAGAAATTAAAGGAGATTGTGGAGGAATCAGAGATGAAGACAAGACAGGTGCAAAGTCAGTTGAATATTGCATCTGAAGCAAGGAGATTGACAGAGGCAGAACTTGAGACTACCCATGTGCAGAAAGAAATGGCAGAGTCGAAATATATATTTGTAGAAAATGAGCTGAAAAACTTGCTTTGGAAGGTAGGTTCATTGGAAGAGGAGGTTCAAAAGGAACGGGCTTTATCTGGGGAAATGGATGCCAAGTGTCAGAAGTTAGAAAATGAGATTTTAAGAATTCAATCTGAAACTGAGCAACGGAAAGCATCAATCTTGAATGGAGAGCTAATAATAAAGCAGGTCAGTTCACTAATGCATTTTAGTTAAGTTTTTTATATGCGTTTATGATGGAGATATTGTTCATAGTTAGTGGGCAGCTTTTCTGTTTTGATATTTCTCTAGATTACCAGTTGCCACTTGGTTCTGATTGAATCGAAATGGATCAGTTATCTTCAAATGATTTAAAACAAATAACACGTATCATATTCCACATATGGATCTTGCCGTTAAATTGACCATCACAGGTTCTAGTTGTAGAATGATCCAGCAGTTAATAATCATGAGCTTGAAATTCTGGACTCGAAGGTTGGGCTTGGCTGTTGGGATTTAGATTGCTCTCTAGTTGTGGAGATGACCAATAATAACTTATCTTGTAGGTTAATGACGCCTTTGATTTGTCTAAGTAGCATTAGGTTAACAGGCACGAGTTTATTAACCGACTACCACATTCAATGTCGTGTCTTTAAGGTGGTTGTGTCCGACACCACGTGTCTGTCTCCCCAAATCATAGATTAATAGGCTCTAGGCTCTTCTTCAAGTTGCCCACTGTGTTATAGGGAAAGTACAAGATCATGTTTATGTCGACATTTTTGCTCACATGTTCTTGGCATGAGCTTTGATTTCCAAAATAGGCCTAATTACTCAAACCCCCCCCCCCCCATTGAACTATCAAATTTGTATCAAAAAACTGATCATTGTAGTTTTGTTTTTGTCCATATAAAACTCATTAACGTTTTCTCACCTCTCATTGTCGAGTCCATATGGCCTTTTAATTTTGGGACTAAGGCTTTGTTGTTGTTGTATAAAATTCCTAAAGTTTCAGTTAAGGCCCCAACAACAACAAAACACAACTTTGTTAGTTCGCCGTTAAAAGATATGATGAAGATCCTAATCAGATGCATACGTGGACTACTTACTCACGTACACAAAAATTGTCTACCGAGCGTCCACACATGCATTTGACTAGAATCTCCGTTATATCTTTTGACAGGGAACCAACGCAGTTGGTTGGATCTTTTCTGAAACTGTAGTAGGGTTTTAATGGATAAAATTACATTGATGAGTTTTCTTATGCAAATTTGATAGTTTGATGGGGGGTTTTGGGTAACGAGGCCCCAAAGATAAGCAATAAACGAAATACTGAGAGTAAATTATTCCCTGACGCAGTAAATAAATGAATCTGTTTCTTCTCCCCTTTTTGATGCTCGTTATACCTTGCTAATAATATTGCCCATGTTTTGATGCTCATTATACCAGGAAATGGAATTAGCATTGTCTGAAAGTAAATTTGCTGAATGCCAGAAGACTATTGCATCTCTTGGCCGGCAGTTGAAATCTCTCTCGACACTGGACGACTTCTTAATCGATCCGGAGATTCCTTTGGAAGTTTCTTAAAATGGAACTAGCATTCTTAAAATTGTATTATTAAAAAAAAAATGGAGTAAAGTTGTGGTTGATGGTGGTAGCAAAGAGTTGGTATGAGAACTGCAATTGTATTTAGATATATTTGACCTTGTCTTGAGGGTGCACATTGAGGAAAGAACTACACTAAACTATATATATATTCATATATACAAAACTTTATACTGAACTAGATATTCATCTATATTCAAATTTCAATAAACGCTCAGTTTATTGTTTTGAGTGTGCAGCTACATGTTTCAAAGTAAAATAGTTTACTCTGCTTTGTCAAAAACGGTTTTCATTTTCTGTTTGTGAATATTATATATACTCCCTCCGTCCCACCCGAAGGATTTTTGGGTTGGGCACGGGATTAAGGAAAAAGTGTTAGTTGAGTAGGTGTTGTGAGTATGAAAAGTAAAGTAGAGAGAAAGTGGGGTAGAGAATAATGAGTGGAAAGTTGTTGTGAGTGTGAATGTGGGTCTCATTAAATAAAACACTTCCATTTTTGGGTTGTCCTAATTCGAATGGGACACCCAAAATGGAAATTTGTCCTAATTCGAGTGGAACGGAGGGAGTATATATATATATATATATATTGCATAGTCTCTCCGTCTCATCAGAAACCACACTTTGTGATTAAGGAAAAGTGTTATAGTAATAATGATAGTGGAGTTGATGTTGTGAGTATGAAAAATGAGGTAGGAGAGAAAATGTGGAGTAAAGAATAATTAGTAGATAGTTATTTTGAGCATGAGTGTATGACAAATGAGTGAGTCCTAACTCGTTAAAGTACATAATTTAGTACTCCCTCCGTCTCAAAATGATCTTCTCATTAGTCATTTCTCATTGTCCCAAAAAGTTCTTTTCATTTCTACAATTTGGGCTTTAAAATGCATAGACACAACATGGTTAGTGAAACAAGTGTTCATGTTCTTAAAAAGTATGAATAGTCAAACGCGAAGATCACTTTGGGACGGAGGGAGTATTTGGACTTTGTAATTTGATGGTAACACAATTATTTCATTTAAAATGAATTTGATAAAAGGGGTACTGAGACAAATTCAAACCTCAGAGTGAGTAGTGATAATTGTCAAAAATTAGAATTGCACTTAAATACCAGTATTTGTCAATTGAATGGAAAGGTTATACAGGACTTGGGTGACATATATGATTAGTGTGGGAAAGTTGGGTGGCTCATATGGTTATTTTTGCCATTTTCAGTCCAGCTACAAACTCAATGAGATCAGGCTTATCCCTGCCCAGTGCCCACCAAAAGCAGGAAAAAAAAAATGGCTTTTATGAAATTTCATCATAAATTATGTAAGATGTTTACAGATAGGAGAGGATAGCTATCAAGCCAGTATATAATCACAAAGAACTCATACATATATTAGCGTATATAAAAACCCTTCAACCGAGTTTCTATAACCAAACTTTATCGCCTTAAGAGAGGTCAGGACTCAAACTTGCAGCATCCGGCTGAGATTCTGACTCAACCTGAACCTCAGAAACTTGAGGAGCAGCGGTTTCTGGCTCGGAAGGTGTTGAAATTTCAGCTTCTGGGGATGGGGCTGGGGTTGATGCTGGGATAGTTTCAGAAGGCTTGAATTTGTTGATGTAGTAAGTAAGAGATGGGCCAGAGTATTCGAGTGTTTTGACTGGAGTTGGCTGCTTTCCTACTTGGAGGACTACTGATGATGCTCCTGCAATAAAGATGAGGGCAAGTCCAGCTGCAACTGCTGATGTATTTTCCGATCCGTCAGCAGAAGTACCTGCGTTTCCTGAACTTATTGCACTCTCTGCCACGTAAACTACAGGCTGCATAACAACAACTAGATATAATTTAAGAAGAAGCCATTGATTTGCACCTTCCATTCCCAAGTGTTTTAACTCAAAACTACACCAGACAAGTTGTTACTAAATGATACTGACCTCAACTGAGTAAATGTTTGTCTGGCCAGCAGTGTCCTTCTCTACATAACCAGTCCAACCTCTTGTGCGTGGTGGAAACGTGCCAACCACCTTGGTCTTTTCTCCTGCTAACCATTCCATGCTCACCTTCCCAACCTGTTCCCAAAGTTAGTGATATGTTAGACTTCTTGATCCAAGTATGCTAAAAATCTATTTTAACTAGGAAGGGTTCACATAATCTGATGTGACTGCGAAAAGATTGGAACGAGTTAAACAACCAAAAAGACATTTAATCTACTCTCAAAAGTATTTGTCCTCGTCCAAAGGGAGAGTGGGTCACAATGGTAGTTTTCATGTGGATTTTTTTCTTTTTCTAAAGAGGCTGTCATTAGCATTTAGCAGTATACCCTGCCATGGATAAATTGTGCATCTACAATTGCACAGTACAATAGACATATGCTCCAAGATCTGACAAAATAGTTTAGTTTTCTCAATATGTAACAATGACTATACACACACACACACAGACATATTATGTTGTGTGGGTGAGAGAGAGAGAGAGAGAAATTCAGCTTTTTGATAACCAAAATAGGGTAGCAACCCTGCCTAATTTGGGTTTGTAAAGAGAAAATAAGGGTTCCATTGTAAGTTTGAGATGCTTATATGAATCTTTTGCAGCAGTAGCATTTTATTTCAGAATTGAGAGAGCATGTAATATCCTGTGTGTTGGAATTGAAATTAAAACGTGAAGAAGAAAATAGAAACCTCCTTCTCAGGGGCGCACTCTTCGTCATTGCAGTCAGGGTCGTTGGGGGAAGAAGACGAAGATCCTCCAACTCTAAAAAGCTGCTTCTTGAGGAGCCTGTTGTTGTTGTTGGAAAACAATCTTGTGGTGGAGGAGGAAGATGAGGAAGCAATTGATAATCCAGTAAAAGCAGCCATCATTTCTCTCTGTTAACCCTTCAATTCAATTAGCCCAGAACAATTGTCAGGAAAATGACGATTTGGATTAGTAGAGTGTGAGAGAGAGAAGGAGCTCTTTGAATCAAGTGAAGAAGAATGCACCAAAATGTGTGATTTTGGAAATGGGTGAGGAGGGGGGTGTGTGTGTGTGGTTGGTTTTGAAGGGACGATGGGTTTGTTTGTTGGTTGGTTATGAGCGTCCCATTTTTTTCATGTCCCAATTTATGGGGCTCTCAATTTTTTTTCTTCACTTTTTCATCCTTGACCTTCGTGTTTTATTGATTATGTGGTCCTTCTGTTAGAGTATCGTTCAAATTGCCGTTAAATGACGCTGACTTGGAACAATGACATCAAAAGGAACTGTAGAGATTTTTTTTAAAACAAAAATTATCAAACCTGAAAAATCGATTAAGAAATTTCAGATTTATAAAAGAGAGATGAGAGATCTTAAAACTTGGATAAAGGAAATCTCAAGTGCAAATTAAATTCGCACTTAGGAATTGCAATTCGCGAAGAGCAACTGCACACAGAGCGCTGGTGGAGGAGGCGATAAACTTGAGGGGGTGGACGGGGTACTGAGGTGAGGGCGACAACACTGAGGATAGGACGACGGTTCTGAGGACGCTGCGACTGCGCTGTTGGAGGCGGTGGAAAGAGAAGGCACGAAAATGATGGCGAAAAGAGTTGAGAAGGAGGGGAAAGGATTTCAGATCTAGGTTTTGGGGAGGGAACGATACCTGGGAAGTGGATAACGATTGTATCCACCTTTTAGATTTAGTGTTTTTAATTTTAGAATTTTGTATTTCTAGTCCTTTGTATTTAGTTAAATGATATTTTGGGATTTATTAATTTTGAAATACACACTTTTACCTCTTATATTTCCATGTCAACAATCATTCATCATGTATTGTGCCACGTATGCAAAATTGTGATGTCATTTTTCCTCCCCAGCGTCATTTAACGGCAACTTGAACGGTACTCTAACGGAAGGACCACATAATCAATGAAGCATGAAGGTCAAGGGTGAAAAGGTAAAAAAAAATGTTTAGTGACGTAAAGGTAAAAACTTAAATAGTTTAAGGACTAAATAGGTACTTAACTCTAAATTTGACTGTCGTTAAAATCTAAAATTGTTGATTTATAAATAAGGGTGAATTGCATTTTGGGCCCCAAAGTTTAGGTGGTGTTTCCAAGTCATACCCCATTCAATCACTATTTATATTTTAGACCCCACAGTTGTCATTATGTTAGCATGTTAGATTTTTTAACCAGATTTGTTAGAAAAAAATCGTTAAATGATTACGTGCGAGTCAAATGTCACTTAACAGAGGATATTTTTTTAACAATAATTCATTCATTGATATTTTAATGCAAACTAAAAGAAAATGAATACTCCAACTGAAAAATACACCCACCCCCGTTCTTCCACGGTCCACATCCCATTCGGCCATATGGCCTATATCATTCCCCTTAACCATGCCCAATGGCCACACTATCCTTCCTCCACCAATTACCACCCTCGCCACTGCACCACCACCACCACCGCAGCACAACCACCCAATCTCTCTCAACCAACTCTGCTATACCAAACTCCATCTTCCATATTCACCGGAGAACCAACACCGGCTCAAACATACTTCCCAACTCCCGACGCATTAATTTCAAATCAGATTCAATCTCACGATTTCGAGAATGTTCTTTAATTCCAAAATGTATAAACCGATTGCAATTAATTTCTTGGCGGTTTTACCTGTCTTAATTCGGTTAGGGCACAAAGTAACAATGCGCCCTTTACAGCGCCCAAACTCGTCTCCTTCGACGTTGCAGTCGTCGTCCGTTTCTATAGCAGTTCCTATCTCATCCCTTCGAATCTACGACTTATTCGCCGCATATAACCTCCGATCAAGCAATTTCACGATACCACCGGCGACTCCAACACTCATCTTGTCTCCAGCCTCCAAGCGCAATCTCCAACGGCCACACCGCCCGTCCCTGTTATTCTGGCGGAAACTCCACCGAACACGGAGGTGACTCTGACTCCATCTTTGGTGAATGGTTGGTCTCTGGTAGCATAAAGAAGGATAAGGTGATCATGGTTGAGGGAAATAGTGGGAACTCAGTGGTGCATTGCATAAGGAAGGATAAGGTGATCATTTTCATTAAATTTGCATTAAAATACCAATGAATGAATTATTGATCAAAAATATCCTCCGTTAAGTGACATGTGACTCGCACGTGATCATTCAACGATATTTTTTAACAAAACTGGTTAAAAGACCTAACATGCTAACAGAATGACAACTTTGGGGCCTAAAATATAAATATTGATTAAATGGGTCTGACTTGGGAACCCCCCTAAACTTTGGGGCCAAATATGCAATTTGCCCTATAAATAACTCCCTCCCTTATATAAACAACCCTAATCCTAGATTTACTTTAAAACACTACATGAGGAACCATCTTCTTCCACCTTCTTATCTGCTTTGTCCCTATCCATTGGCCACTTTTCACTATTCCCCACCTCCACCCCTTTCCATCCTCCTCCATTTATATATATATATATATATTTATATATATATATAGCCACCTCTTCCCTATGATCCATTAATCCCATATCCCACCTCCTTCCACTGACACCTCGTTTGCCCTTGCCTCTAACTATTCATCTCTTTCCTCCCATCGCCTCTCAGTCTCTCACTCTCGTCTCCCTTTTCTCCACCACCACCACCTCATCCCCAACCCCACCCTTTCTTCAACTTTTTTCTTTTTCACTTATGATTTCCGTCATATGTGTGTTGTATGCGTAGTGTTAATGGGTGTGCCTTATTGATTATGTGTGCTTGTGTCTAACTATAAGAGACTACTTTGTTTGCACGAATCGTAGGCTATTGTTGTTGGCTCACAATAGTGGTGGGTACATATGTTTTCTTTATTATTAAATTAGGACAACTTCATTAACACAATCGTTAGATATGTAACAGTTGTTTGTCGGGTGCTACATCATCATTCCATACATGAAAAATATTCCACACCAAACTTGCAAATAAAAAAAGAACCGTTGAGTAAGTGTTTTCGCTAAAATTTTGGATGAAATTTTAATAGCGGACAAATTTGTGGTGCGAATCATGAATTAAAAAAATAAGGCTGCTAATAACCATGTTAGAGGGCATATATGCATGGGATCTTAAGTTTAGGAGTATAAGTATATAATCCCCCTCCCCTACCCCACAAAAAATACAATTATAAAAGCAATTAAATCTTCAGTTTTGTAATTTACATGTATGATTGACTTATGTAAGTTAGAATTACAAGTGAAATTGACATTTGTGAGGTTCTATTTGGACACAATCACAATGAAGATAAGCATAACACTATTTTTTGAGTTGATGTGAAAGTAGTAAGTCGCCTCCATACTCACTGCTCCAAGACAAGTCGTCAGCTTAAAGTCAAATGGCCTAAATGGGTTGGTTATACACCAACTCGTTACCACGACCCAACTTCTAACCCCACAATTAAATTGAACGCACGAGGAATCTTTACGTGTTACAAAGAAAAAGAAAAGTTCATATAACATGATTTTTGTTACAATTAGAGTTCTAGTTACAATGTGCATGCGTTTATTACTATTGATCAATGACTTTTAATTATAGGTAATTTAGTCCATAAAATAAAATCTATTTATCGGAGTTAAGTGAATTCTAACAGCTTGGAGTTTAAAAAAAAAAAGAACATTTTAATTTTGAGATTTTTTGATATAAAAAATATTTTGAGGACTTTTAAGATATAAAAGTAATTTATCAAGGTCTTTTTGGTATACTTAGTTTCTTTACTTCTTACCAAACAATGCTTTTATAGAATGAGAGCAGATCTTCCCGCACAGTAGACGCATTCTTCTTTCCTGTTCCTCCCGAGGGATCTCAACTTGACCTAACACTCCCGTGTAAGCAAACCGATTTTTATCGAATCTATAATCAAATCCACCTGACAATGAACACCAATTTGACCAACAATATAAATTTTTTTCCTTTTTGCTTGTTTTGATATGTTGCAGATTAAAATGGCTGCAATTGAAGTTCACCAGTTCGCTCAGTGCATTACTTGCCATGCCTGGAGTCCCGATCATTCCAGTTAATCTCTTTCTCTCTCTCACCCACACACTAGAATTTAACACCCCTCAATTTTCATTTTTATTTGAGAAATTTGTTTTAATGTTGTTATGTTTGATGTAAAAGTACCACGTTGTATTTTTGAGCATTGAAAGTCAATCAGTTGTTTCACTCTGGTAGTCTGCAATATGCTTTCTTAAGTGTAGAAGAGTGAAATTTGTAAAATTCAGGGCACTGGAGCTGTAAAGATATATTTTTCTTTGTGAATTAGTGCCATCATTTGAATGGGGATATGTACATATATGAATTTTTGTGAATTAATGCATCGGGCTATATACATATATGAATTTGCGATTTGCTACTTGCCTGTTTTGCGCCATTACCTTGGGTGGTCTTAAAATCAGTGCTTTTGGACAATTACATTTGCGTTTAGCTGAAAAGTAGACTCCAGGTAACTCAAAAAAGGGAAGGATGAGATTTTCCTTGATGCATCATTATAATGAACATAGATTGGGTTCCATGCACGATTGCACAGAGGAATGCTCCTTTTTTTTCCTGGACCAGACACTTTTATTCCCTCTTTATGAAGAATATATATAGATATATATATATATATTGCAAGTTCATTAGAAGCTTAGTTATATAACCTTTGAGGATATCAGTTGAACAGTAATTGTTGTCCTGTCCACTTGTCTAGCGAATATTGAGTGGCAAAGTTTGAAGATGAAGGGAATTACAAGTTTCATATATTTAAACAAGACTCGCTGGATGGAACATTCTACAAAATTAGATCTCAGAGTTCAATGGAGTATCATTTAGATGGAACTTTGTACGCATCATTCCTTGTGGTCATTTGGGTTAGGCATCCCACCAAATTACAGGGGTAATTCCCAGATCGTTTGGTAACTTAATTGAATTTGAGTACAAACTCATTCAGTTTCTACCTTATGCAAGTGTGGTAAGTGATACATACTCTACCACATATATATATATATATATATATATATATCATTTCTGCTGCAATTCCTTGACTCTGGTACAGTTCCGCACAAAATGGAAGTTCACGGGAATTAAGGAGATAATATATATTCAAATATTGGTAGTCGAGTAGCTGTTATGAGTATGAAAAGTGAGTAGGAGAGAGAAAGTGGGGTAAGGGAATAGTAAGTGGATAGTTGTTGGTGAGTATGACAAGTGAGTCCCATTGAATAAAGAAGTATTATAAAGTTTCCTTTTTGGGTAATGTGACTTATCAATGGGACACCCAAAAAGGAAATTCGTGCCCCTTATTATGGGACGGGGAGTACATACTTTTGGAATCCATAATGTATCTCTAATTGGCCCTAAATATTTACATTTGTTATTTAGAATTTAAGACGTTCCATTCCTTGGTTTTCTCCTGAACCTCCTGTACATTGGTTAGCCCATGATATGCATTTTGCTGCAGATCTTAACATTTATTAATTAAATGTTCTATATCACTTTGATGCTCTAATTTAAATCATCCGTTATGTGAACAAGTAGTCAGGATATCTCCATATATGAACATATCACCGGCATTGAAAATGATCTTTTTCCTCGCAGTGATTGCGCTTTGTCCAAACAGTAATGAAGTTCATATCTACAAATTAGTAGAAGAAAAATGGGAGAGGATACATGTTCTTCAAAAGGTACCGGAATTTCTCACTCTCTTCAAATTTACGTTTCTTCTGCTTATTACTCAAAGTTGAAATCAGTGAAAGATATCTTTGTTCTACGATTGAAAATATACTTAAAAAAATAAAAAAAAATTAGTCGTTTATGCTATCAAAGTAACGTTTTTTTTCTTTTAATCCTTGTCACAGCATGATCAAATTGTTTCTGGCATAGATTGGAGTATATCATCAAACAGAATAGTGACAGTCTCTCATGATCGGAATTCGTGAGTGACTATTTTCTCCCTGATACCAATGGTTTATTACTCAAAGTTGAAATCAGTGAAAGATATCTTTGTATATGAGTATGTGTTTGTGCCCTGTGTGCATATACATGTTTTTCTTGTACTGTAGGATTGTTTGCGTCCTTGCATGCATGCTATGCTTGAGGTGTGCACTTTACTTTTATTGCAGATTGGGAGTTTTGGTTTTCAATTGTAAATTTGATCATTTTCAGGTATGTATGGAACCAAGAAGCATCAGAGTGGGTACCAACCCTTGTGATCCTTAGGTTAAACCGTGCTGCTCTTTGTGTTCAATGGAGTCCTGGAGGTTCTCAAATACATGCTCCTTTACTTTGCTTGATTGTTAGAAGTTTCCACCTATTCCGTGTATTTACCTCCTTTTGTTTTATCTGAGTTACTACTTTATGTTGAGCTAAGCTATATATTTTGTCAAAGTCTTCTCTGGTGTTCTGGTTAGTCTGGTAGTAGTAGGAGGACTACTATTAATTTCTACAATGAAGTTCTTCTGCTACCAGGCTCTTTGTGTAACCCATTTATTCACTGGTTAATTCTAATACCAACATCTTGAGATATAGTTGCGAAGACTTAACAGTCTCAAAAAAGCAGGTTTCAATTTACAACAATATTAGTAAAACAAGGACGATTTAACTATCCTAAACTGTCTAGGACACAACCCATGCTGAATGCAATTTGGAGCTCTAAACTTAATTGATGAAACCATAATACTTGTTATCCAGATGATTTAGTATTTATAGGCGAGTTGGCGCACCGGTTGAAGTGTTGCCGTGTGACCTGGAGGTCACGGGTTCAAGTCCTGGAAGCAGCCTCTTGTATGTATACTAGGTAAGGTTTGCCTACATTTCACCCTTGTTGTGGGGACCCTTCCCCGGACCCTTGCTACGCGGGGATGCTTTGTGCACCTGGCGCTCTTTTTTTTTTTTTTTTTTTTTTTTTAAAGGAAGGTAGATGGTTGGTGGATAAGATTACATAGCTGGGTCAACATATTGACACACTTAGTTTGTAGCTTGTCTTTGTACAGATTAGTCATCCTCAGTCTATTAATCCAGCACCTATCAGTAATGATGAGTCAATATACATACCCTCCAGTTCTTTATGTTGGAAATGGGCTCAAGTTCATGAAGGAGTCAACTTACATTGTCTCATGTGATTCATGAATGTGATAGTTGGTTTTCCAATGAGAGTTTTGGTATTTGTCTATCTAAATAAGGCTGTAGGAGATGTCTTGTGCCTATAAATAGACACATATAGAAAGAGTTCAAGAGTGCCTTGTGGTCCCAAGAGTGGCTCCCCTTAGGGGAGAGTGAGTTAGACAGATACTTTAATAAACTTTGTTAGAAATTACCTTTACATATCAGGTGCTACTGATGAGTGGAAAGTGAAATACTCCCTCCGTCCCACCTCGAGACTTATTTCCATTTTGGTCCGTCCCACTTCACTTGAGACTTCCCAAAATAGCCATCTTTTATTTATTTTATATTCAAACTACCCCACCACTCATTTTCTCTCTTCATTTTCTACCACTCAATTTATTCAACCAACACTACAATTTATCCCACTCATTCTCTCTCTTCATTTTTTACCACACATTTTTTACTCTATTCTTTTTCCTTAGTTATTGTGCCCACCTCTTAGGCCTCAAGTGAGGTGGGACGAAGGGAGTATATTGAAGAAGAGATAGAAGCAGTTTCCGTTTTCGATTGAGAAAGCGGGAGAAGACAGAAGACTCTTTTGAAGCAGAGCTCACATCTTTGGAATAAAATCCAGTTGGTCGTCCCCTTTTAGCAAGTTAAAAAAGGTGGGATTGTATTTTGATATGATGACTTCATGGCGGCACACTTTCACATATCCGTTCCCAGGCTTTTGGAAATCGGGTTCGATCAATTGAGAGGAAATGTGTACATTCATGAAGGAGTTGTACACTATTGTGTGAGTATTCAAGAATGTTGAGAGGATGTGGATACCTCCATTCTTGTAATATTGTTGTGATAAGTGGTGTGTCTTTGCAAGTTTCTTGATGAAAACTCGTGGTGTTGTAATCATGATATTATAGTGAAGTTGTTGATTGGTGTGTGGACGTAGCCCATTGATGTTGGGGTGAACCACGTTAAATCTTGTCTTATTTATCCTTTCTGTCATATTGTTCGTGTCCAAATTAATGGTGTAGCATAACCTAATTGTTGGTGTGCGGGAGACCCGCTTCCGCCGCGCACAACACTTTATGTAGCTAACTCCACATTGAAATGCTTAGTGTTAATTAATAGACAAAATATAGATACTGCCTTGTGGGTCCCCTTCCAAAATCTTATGCACCTGTAAGAACTTCAGATAACTAATGTTCATCAATAAAGACAATAATGATTATCTACTTACTTCTTAATCACATTAAATGTTTTCATTGTACATAATGCTCCAGCTTCTTATATTATGCTGTATTTATGATTACATGTAGTTTGTGAAACACATAAACTGCGATGTGTACATATCATAGCTTTCTATGCATCCTTATCTTTGTGCTTGGAAACTGGAATTTGCATGCACAGCTGTGATTATCCTTCACCAATGAATAATATAGTACACATAGTATCTTGTCTCCATTGACCATTGAACTTGAGCTCTCGACACTTACCCTTCCAAGGATATGTTAAATCATATACTACCTCCGTCCCAGTTTAAGGTTCTTAGTTTTTTTGCTGTTTGTCTGAAGGATCTTTGAGCAATAATTAAAGGTTAATCTAATTATCCAAATGAAAATCTAAAACTTGTTATTGGTACACCATTATATATACTATCAATAACAAGTTTTAAATTTTCATTAAAATAATTAGATTAACATGTAATTATTGCTCAAAGTTCCTTCAAACAAACAACAAAAAAACTAAGAACCATAAACTGGGACGGAGGGAGTAGTATTTTTTTCACCACTCTTATTAATCCAGTGATTTTTCCCTTCAGGAAACAAGTTTGCAGTTGGAAGTGGGGCTAAAACTGTTTGTATATGCTACTATGAGCAAGAAAATAACTGGTAATACCTGGATTCCACATTTTTCACCTTTGGTCATTGATGCCTGTGTTTTGCGCTGCCATTTTATTATTGTCTTGCATTTTTTCAGTTTCTTCTGCTATGTACATCCATTTTTATTTTTTTTTTGGTACAAAGGGAAGAAAGCTATGTACATCCATGAGATTACTGTTTTTGTTTAAAAAGATCTGACCACAAAATAATAATCCAGTGAGGGCACTTTACAGAATGCCCTGTTTCAAATCAAAACTGCTGTTGGACAATGGCTTCTGGAAGACATGGACTGAACTAACATCAACAAATTTCTTGGTCTTTGTAACCAGAGTTCCACATGATTTAAGTTTGGATTGGAGTCAGTATAAACTCTTTCTATCCCTGGAATGCAATTCACCCTTCCAACATAGTTAATACTTCACACAAACTATAAACATTGAGGATATATATCTTAAACCTGTAACTTTGACGTATGTTCCTAGTCCGAGTAATGAAGACTTAAATAGTATGATTCCTTAACTCCTTTCTTATTTAGACTTGATCATTTTCTTCCTACTTTTTTGTTTTTTTAAAAAAACTAAAGGAAATGCATACTCGGTGGTAATAAGAATAAGGATCTGGCTACCATTCTGGTCTGGTTTTATCTATTAGATAACTCAAAGTGTTTTTTTTTTCTTTTTCATGGCATGTTAGCAACCTTACATGAATGTGTTGTACGTTTACTCAGGTGGGTCAGTAAGCTAATCAGGAAACGACATGAATCTTCAGTGACAAGTGTTGCTTGGCATCCTAATAATGTTCGTACCTTCAAGTTTATCACAATTTTTATGTTTTTATCTATTTGAAAGAAGCAATGGGATGGAACTAAATTGTTCGTAAATATATATCCAAGTATTTGCACACTGCTTCTTTTTTTTTTTTTTAGTGTTCGTCATATTTAGTCTAAAAAAGTAAATTGCTACATTTGTATGTTAATGAAATGTTGTTATCTCATTTTCATTCGCGTGCTGATAAAAGGGCAAAGAGATCTCTTGAGGGGGCTGCTATGCAATTTCCCAAGAAAATAGCGAAATCCCGTAGAAGCAGTATGAGGATGTTCACAAGAGGCACTTGGACGGTGGCCCATCATGGTCCTATGCTGGCTTCGCGAGTGGTTAGATTGATGCCAACTTAGGTTTTTATTTGTGACAATCGTATGGTGATTTTATTTCCCCTCTGTCCCAAAGTAAATGTCCTAATTTATTTTGACACGCTGATTAAGAATTATTTTAGTTCCCTGCAATTGCTCTTCTAACATGATAAATAGAGTGTTGTATATAGAAATAGAACAAGAATGACAGCACCAACAATGAAGCCTTAGTCCTAAAACGAATTGGGGTCGCTAAAACGTGAAACATTGTATGGAAGAAAACAATGAAAAAGTGGATCTCCCAAGGAGAGGTATGAAATTTTATTGGGGCTTGAGCAGAACTCACTTGAGAACTGAGTTCTCCTACTTGAAATGTATTACTGAAGATGTCAAAGAAATTGAAGCTAATATCAGGAAGTTAAAAAGCACAAGATTCTATGTTATGAGGATGGTATCACTAGTGGGAAATGGTGACATTGTTCAAAAACGCTTATGGAATATTCATAATAATAGTATTACATCCTTTGTACTCCAGACAAAAAGGAAACTATAGGAGAAGGAAAGACATCTGCTATAAGTATGTAAAAGAAGATGAAGGTAAATACATGCAACCATAAGATTGGAAACAAGTAGACTTGTAAAGTATTATTAAGAAGCGGAAACATTAACTCTATCCCAACATAAGTTCCATTTTTAGTTTTCACGAAAAGTAAGGAACTTGATCTTAGATCACTTTTAGTAGCGTGTTTACATATATATATATATATATAGGGTATTGATAGGATACCCACCATAGGAGTATCTTAACAAGGAGCCCATTATTTTAAGACAAAACTACCCAACATTTTGTACATGGAAAAAATAAATAGGAAGGGCGAGAATGTAATTTAGGAAACCAAAAAATCCCCATTTTTAATCTCCTTCAATTCTCTTTCCATTGTCGGCTCCATAGTTTCCCAGCTAAGTAGCCATCGCCGATGCTCTGTTTAATCTGCTTCCTCCTCCGGTGGTACCCCTCCCTCTCTCAATCCCCCCATTAACCGAAATGGTTATCCATATCGCGGTCCGAATCAGACATTATCGGCTAAGATGATTTCAAACCCAAAAAGAGATCCAAAGACGAGTTCAAGTTCGACAGGCAATTTCAAGTCTCTGCCATTGAAGAAAATTAATTTGCCCTTCTTCTATTTTGAGTACAGTTCAATTCAATCTATGGAGTATCATTAAAAGAAAATTTAGCTCTGAAAGTAGGTTTTTGAGTTGAGGCTGACATGATTAAAGAAGCAGGTCAATTTGGAAAGAGGGAGGATTGAAGCATGGTTGCAGGATTCCCTCCCCATGGCATCGAATCGCGTATCGATTCGCCGGTATCAAATCGCGTATCGATTCGTGTTCCGATACCTTGTAAAATCTCTTTGAATTCACAATTAATGTCCTCTAAATTTGAAAAGTCATTGTGCAATAAATAAATATTGTACATTAACTAGTGATAGGTTTCCAAGGATAACTTCAAACAACTCTAGAAATCTGAAAAGCCACAACGTCGTATCAAGTAGCTGCTAACCCTCAGTCCTCACTACAAATACATGTTTGCCAAAGACTATTCCCACAAACCAATCATTTCCAAAAATCAAATAATTGTAATACTCTCGCGAATCGTAATAATTGTAATACTCTACGTATCGGATTCCATGGGTTGAGCGAATCGCGAATTCGTATCGCGAATTCGAATCGGACGAACTACGAATCGTGCCACCCTGGATTGAAGTAGTGGGTCTCATACGTAATTAGTTTAATTACCAGCATGTCCCTTTTAATTAACTTGCTACCCAATGCAATTGAGGGTGTTTTTGGTCACTAAGAAAATGGGTTACTTGTTAAGATACTCCTATGGTGGGTATCCTAACAAAACCCATATATATATATATATATATATATATATATATTTGATGATTACGTTATATTGTTTAAAGTGCAAGTTGACCGTCATAGGTTCAAAGGTGAGTTTAGTAGCTTCACTAGAAAATTGATACTGATTTTGGAACAATTTTCTTTTTGAAAAATGGAACATATGTTGTTAGGAGCGGGTGTTGTAGTACAAGACGAACTTGATTAGGGACATTATACTCGCTACAGAACAAAATACAGATAATCAAAAAACTGGTTCACTTAGTTGATGTCAGTTGGCCAGGATATGTTATTGAAAATATCTGTTGTAATGATACAAGTAGATGTCTAGGACCTTGCAGATTATTTCTCAGTCTTCAAGTATTTGAGATTTCATTATTGGATTTTGGGATTTCTGTGTAGGCACAATTTCTTTTTTGGCAATTTCTTTTCAAAGTGATAGTGCCCTAATATGAACTAATCTCAGAAATGTTCTATCAAATATGTGTACTGGTAATTTTATGCTGGTTCTTTGTCAACTCTGAGTGATCAAGCAATTGATACGTTGTTTTGGTTTAGATTCTCCTTGCTACAACGTCAACGGATGGAAAATGCCGAGTATTTTCCACTTTCATTAAAGGTGTTGATACAAGGTACATTTCTTGAGTTTGCAGAGCATTCTCAATCTTTTGGCTTATACTCCGTCTTTCCAAAAATGAATGTCCCAAAAAATTTCAAATATGCTTTTGATCAAGAGCGGATTGAATCTTTTTTTGAAAATTCATTTTGGGACGGAGGGAGTATGTTTTTTTCACTTCAAAATGTTCGTATTAGTTTCTCTGGTGACAGTTGGCAATGAAACAGGAATTCAGGAACCGGATCATCATCAGATACTAAATTTGGAGAGGTTTCATGTCTATTGTCCTTTTCCCATGCATGCTTAAGTTATTTGCAGTATATGAATGTTGAAGAGTGTATTTATTTCATTTTGTTATGGTAAATTGCTACTTAGCATAGACGTCAAGCAATTAATTAAATGCTAAACTAAAGTCTTTCAACAGCTAGATAAACATGATTTTCATCTTCTCATTACATTTAGAAAATAAGAAACCTTACATGCACTTCATTTGTAGTGTTAATCGTAATCATTACTGCTGATGCAATAATCACGTTGCCTTGTAAGCCTAATGCATCTGCGAACATTCTCACGTCCTGGTTCTGCAGCAATTAAGTTTAATGAAGATTTTAAAAGTATACTTCCTGTTACAAACATATAAAAGTTGCAATTTGTTTCATCATTAATGTAGCTTTTGTGAGAGTTAAATTTATAACATAAGAAAAAAAACAGATGTATGTTGAATGTCGATTTGATTGATGTCCGTGCTTCAATATATAATGTGGTGTCGTTGAAGGAGTGGAAAGACTATATGCAGCAAATATAGTTTACTTGATCCACTTATAATCTTTATAGTAGGTCAATTTCAGGAGACCAGACAGGATAAAGGAATTCTAACCATATCAATTCTACATTCAACTTTCTATTATGCCCCTGTCCCTGAATGACTGTCCATTTATCAAGTTAAGGAAAATTCCAGAACGTTGACTTTTAAGCAATTCTAGTAGCTGTTGTACATAAGTAGCCTTATTATTCACCCCATTTACTTGTACTATTGCAAGTGCACCAAGAAATATGATATTTGTCAAAGGGGAATTCAGCGGCTTCCTTAAAATGGACTCATTAAGGGACATTTTTTTTAGAAAATGAACACTCATTTAGGGACAGATAGAGTAGCTGTCTTTTAACATTTTTAAAATACATTTGTAAATTTGCTGATCGTTAATTGGTTCGTTATTAACATAATATACTTATACAGTTCTCCAATTGCTTGTTTCTATTGTATCCAGTTTTGTGCTCCCTGAGGTCTCAGACCTTGTATGTTATTGTGTAAATCACTGAAAGATAGTAAGAGCTGGAGGGTGAAGATGATCCATGAGACTAATTGGAACAGACACATCATAATTAGCATAGCACATCCTCTCTTCTTTAAGCTCGTGTATTTTCTTTCAAAATGTTTGTCAACTCTCTCAAGAGGCCGTGAATTATCAATACCAATGTCAATAAGAAAAATTATACTCCACTTAACTCCAGTCGATGTTTGTCCTTAGTTGGGGTGAGGTAATAAGGGAAGTTTATACAAGTAGATACTCCCTCCGTCCCAGTTTAAGGTTCTTACTTTCGTTTTTGGTTTGTCCCAGTTTAAGGTTCTTAGTTGCTTTATTCCATAAATGGCAAAGTGTGAACATTATTTTGGACAATCTTCTCCTCAAAAGTTCACTGATTTACAAAAAAAACCTACTTACCTAACTTACTTTTCACGCACTTGCTCTATGAATAGTGTTTTTGACAAGTATATCCTTAACTCCGTACTTTTATTTGACCAATTTCCATTGTTTTTGCCTTAGTTTCTTAATAAGCGTGCAAAGTCAAACTAAGAACCTTAAACCGTGACGGAGGGAGTATTACATTCAGAATTCAATAACATCTATATTGGTGGTTGCTGTCCGAACCCATGGTGACTATTGGACTTCTTCTATTTCATTATAGTATTATCAGTAGATTTTATTGAGTATGTTCTGCATCATGCTTTCGCTGTAAAATTCTTATCTTTCACTACCATTAATGTTTTGACTGAAGACTTGTTTCAGTTTGTTTTTATTGATTCTTCATATTTTATGTTGGAGCAGCAAATCATTCAGCTTGATCTCTCGTATTGCTGGGCGTTTGGTGTCAAATGGTCTCCAAGTGGCAATACTTTAGGCTATGTAGGTCAGAAGATTCTCTCTTTTACTAGAATTTAAATAAAACAAACCACTTTGGTGTGGGTTAATATGGAACAAGGCTTAGAACTTTAGATGCTACAAGCCGTTGGTATTGTTTTTTCCTTGGAGATTGCAAACAGTTTGAAGCATTGATTGTTCACATGAATGTTGGCTGAAATATTAAGCTGAAGGTCATGATAAATTTGAAGCTTTAAACAGTTAAACAGTACATTAAGAAAGTTGTTCCTTCAATTTATGTCTGTATTCATTTAGTTCGTATCACACTGAATGCCTTCAAAAGCTTAACTACACTTATTTTCTCTGCATGGTTGCCGCCGGGGACGACTCAGGTCATAACTCAATGATCTACTTTGTTGATGAAGTTGGTCCCACTCCATCTGCACAAAGTGTAGCATTTCGTGATTTGCCTCTCCGTGATGTGGGTCAGCATCACTGTCAAGCATTCTAATTTGTGTCATTTATCTCAATCCGTTGGATTGGCTATTACCATTAGATTGATCAATGCATTTTCTTTTCAGGTGCTATTTGTTTCTGAGAGAATGGTTATTGGTGTGGGATTTGACTGCAATCCAATGGTTTTTGCAGTTGATGATAGAGGATCATGGTACATGTAGTTCTTACTTCTGATACCAATAATGCTTCATAACTGAATGCAGGATCCGTTTTAGTCTTGTACTCCCTCAGTCCCATTTATATTGCCCACAATTCTGGTTTTAGTTGTCACAATTTTTTTGACCACTTAGGAAATCAATACAATATAATGAGTTACTTTTCCATATATCTCTACCTAAAGTCACTTTTGGTATTAATTTTTGGATTTTGCTAATATACATGTAACATTTAAAGAAGGGTATGAATGGAAGGCAAAAATTAAAATTGCATATCATTATGTTTTCTTTACACAATAGTTCATACCATCTAGCAATTATCTGCTTGTTTAGTTACCTGGCCGCAGAACAGACTTTTAGAGTTGAGCGCACTATCACTTAGTTCCATAGGTTCTCCAGATCCATTTTAACTTAGAGGATCCAGCTCCTCTCGAGTACACCTTTTACTCAATTTTACCCAAGCACATTTAGATTTAGGACACGTGGTGAAATTTAAAATTAATTCATATGATTCACTGCAAAGCATTAATTACTAATTAATTATGGTTAACAAACAAGAGGTGTCGAACACGGGTCTATTGCTTGGAAACAAACAAGAGGTGTCTAGTTAATCTTAGTCATTAATTTTGGATTTTGCCACATGTACTAAATCTAAATGTGTATTGAATGTAATTGTGTGGAAGGCGTAATGGAGAAGAGCCAGATCCCAACTGAAAAAATATGAGCGTAGCAGGCAGTACTCGCTTTCAGATTCCTTCATATTCTCCTTAACTTTCTCCAGCATTCCCCTTGCTGACTGGGCCAATACACTTGTAAAGTTCTTCAGTGTTAGATTTCTTCGCTCTACCCCTTCCCTTTGGAGTCCTGTATATGTTGCTTCTTCAAGTCATGTAAAGGGTCTAAAATTTTATTCATTTTAAAACGAGCTAGTGAAACTTCACAAGTAATTGTACTTGATTACAAAAGAAAGTCAAGAGTTTATAACAGCCTGAAGGGTTCTAGCTATTAGTTTTGAACGATGAAAGATGTCTCCTCTTGATGATGCCTTATGTCATATATTTGTCTTGAGTTTTTTGAAAACTTTTTTCATTGATAATGGAAGTCAGACATTCATAAATCATACTAGGGATTATATAATATATCAAGCTCATGAGCCGACAGTGTATGGTGACCTGCTTTTTCAAAATAAGTAAATACGTTGTTTGTTTCAGGTCATGTCATTTTGTGTCAAAGTGTTGGTATTAGTAATGATGCTGATGACTGATTCCTTTTTTACCATTCTTTTGTCAATGATAATAAAGGTCAGACATTTCTTATTTAGCGTTGGAAGCCTGCAGAAGAAGCTCGTAAACATTGCATACCATAACATTCTTTTTACATGCTAGAATTATTAATAAATAATGAAGTGATTTCTTTATATTGTGTTTAGGAACTTTGTGAGGTTTCTTGCTGAGAGGAAAGCAGCATCTTCCAGTGCCAGATATGGTTCGCAGGTATTATTTCTCAACCATGTCTCCATTTTGTGATGCCTGTTTCACTGGCGGATGCATGTTGACGTGAGGGGGGTCTGACCCCCCTGAATTTGCCTTTGTTCCATTTTAGTCCTTTGTTTCTTAGTAAACATATTGTTATTACTTCAGTTGACCCCTTTGAATTTTGTAATTTGACCCTCCTGAAAATGTGTATTTATATTTATACCTTTTACGTCTCAAAATGTCCCAAAATAAAGGTTTATTTTACGAAAACATTTTTCCTCAAACTAAATACTTTTCCCGTCTCATAATAAAATACGTATTTCATATTTGGGCGTTCAATAACAAAGGTTAATATCTCAAAATGGAAACTTGATTATATCTTTATTTAATGGGACTCACTTGCAAATTTATAACAATAATCCACTTACTATTCATCACCTCTCATTCTCTCTCCTAGTACTTTATACCTGCTCCACTATCAAAATTGTATTTAGTTTTCATTAGTTCCCGCATATTCAATTTTGGTAACCATTATTATGGGAGGGAGGGAGTATATATTATCTAAAACAATTTGTTTCTAAATGTCTTTTTACAAATTTATTTCACATTTAGTATATACCTGGAAAGATAAAATTTTCAAAAGTAGATAACAAGATTATTTATATTCCCTCTGTCACAAAATGAAACTCTCATTTCTCCTTTTTGTTTGTCCCAAAAAGTTCGTCTCATTTTAAAAATTAAGGCTTCAAAATTACTGAATTTTCGAAACTAATAATGTAACCTTAAAATGTTTGAAAAGTCAAACGACACTATCATTTTGTTATGAAGGGAGTACTTTACAGCCATGAACTCTTATACCTTTTAATCTTATAAGAAGTACAGATTTTCAGAGTGTCCATCAAATAAAAAATATACATTCATAAATTGTTTGGCGTTGTTGACAGGGTAGTTAAATGTTAACTCTATATAAATGCTTTTATCTTTGTTATTATTTGACTCATAATTACGAAAATAGATTATATATGCAAATTAAATCTTGGGATCTCAATTTGTGTTAATCATTTTTTTACGTTAACTTAAAATTTTGACCCCCCTCACTAAAATTTCTAAATCTGCCACTGCCTGTTTAGAATTTCATTTGATGAACCGTCACCTAGAACGGAAAAAGGAAAAATAGACCATGTTTCAACTGCTAAGAAGTGGAGACATACATTGCTCACTTGGTGACCTGGTCGATAATTAGGAACTGGAGAGCTTTTAAATGAGCTGGACAATCTCGTGCTTGACTCGGTTAAACTTGAGCTCTAGCTGGCTGGAGGTGATCGAGTCAAGTTCGAGTTGGATTTAAGCTTGTCTAGCTTTTTGAGTCAAGCAGGCTCGACTAGCGTTTTGTCTACATCTGCTTGTTCAATCTAGGTATTCTTATTTGCCAGAAACTCGTGTTTTGTGCTAAATGTTTTGTTTTATTATATGTTATGCTGTTTTATGATTAATATACTGATTTTATATATTTTTATGTTTGACCCGGGATTGACTCGATAAAGTCAAGTACCCGACTGTTGACTAAGCTCGAGTTCGAGTGTGTTTGACTCGGATCAAACCGCTTGTGAACAGTTTGCTAACCAACTTAGAGCGAGCTCGTATCCAATCTATTCTGAAGATCCCGAACGAACTGACAAATCTTGGCTCATATATACCCCTACTAATGGGGGCTGCAAATACTTGATAGTTGATAATGATTGATTATATAACTCGGCAGTTTCAGTCTTTTTCCTTGGTTATTTATGATTAGATACTACACAATGAGGGGTAAGCTCCCCACTCCATATACCCCTCCCTTCTATCAGATTTTAGCCTAAGACCATATCTGACTGGATGAACTTTATCCAGAAAGCCACCCTTGGTCTCAGCTCTGCCATTTCCTGCCCTGTTTCATCCTATTTTTCGTCTTAAGTTTGTTAAATCTTGCCATCTGCATTCCTACCTCTCTTTCACCTTACAATGGGTTAATGTTACTCAATCATCCCTAAATGAATTCCCCATTTATAAAATTATCCTAAATGAATGTCCATTTTTTGGTGAAGTCACTAAATCATCAATTGTCAACCCTCATGTCTTAATTAACACTTGTAATCATGATGCTGTATGGTGAGATCATTTAGGGACAAAAAGAGTACTAGTAAATATGTTGGTAAAGTAGTTAACCTACAACTTTTATTTTTATTACATGATACACCCTTTGTCGTTCATTTTAATTTTTTCCATAATGATCTTGGTTCTGCCTTGGAGTTATATCTTTTATTCTCCCTCATCTCCAGTTCTCAGAAGCATTTGGAAAATTATATGGCCAATCAAGACAGGGAATAGGCAATGACACTGTTGAACAATCTAAACCTCGTGGTGGCGTTCATGACAACTGTATCACGTATGTCTCTACTGTACCATCATCAAACTGTTACTGATATTGTTCGTGTATGTGTACATGCATATTTAACACAAATTTCTCTGTGTCTCTTTTCCCTGGCAATTCCAGTTGTATTGTGCCGCTTAAGAAAGCAAGGGACACTATAGTTACCCGCTTCAGCACTTCAGGTCAGTAAAAAGTACCATTACCTTCAATGGTGAATGAATATATATTTTGTTCTAAATACAAGTTATATCAATTTATAGAGGTGCTATCTATATACTCATGCCTCGATATATTAAGAAGCTTTTTTTGTTTCCAAATTTGTCATTCGCTTTAAAAATGAGTGATTACTTTCACTTCCTGAAAAGTCCACCCATTGTAGTAATTATTGGCATACTTTCATTTCTAGAAAAATAGCAATGATTATTGTGTAATTATAACAAGTTGCAGGTAAAGCATGTTTCATAAAAACGTTAACTTGTCAAATAACAGTTTTTTTTTCTTTTTCGGGACGGAGGGAGTAGCATGCTCAGTAATCCTATTAGGAATAGTTAGGTGCTCCCTCCGTCCCTCTCCCCCCCCCCCCATCCAAAAATATATATATATATATAAATAAATAAAAAGAGTCAGAGTTTGACAAGTAAAACATTTTAAGGATGTAGTTCTACGTGCTTGTACCTTCATGGAGTTGCACAAACATTATTTCCTCGTTTAGAAGTGGGACTCTTTTCTTGTGATGGACAAAATTGGTAAGTGCAACTCTTTTCTTGGGGACAGAAAATGCATTATGGTACAACCATCAATCCATCATATACTTGGGCTGAACAACCATTTCATTTCATGCTATCTTCTATGAACTTAATGCTTGTACATGTTTGCTGAAAGCTTGTTTGTATGCTTCGTGTGTCTACTCATTTATCAACCCTGACAAAAATGTTGCAGGAATGGATGGAAAAGTAGTTATTTGGGATCTGGAGAACCAAGAAGATTTGGCCGAGTATCTTGAACCGTTAATTTGATCGACCTGTCAACAACCTAATCATACTTGAAGCGATTTGAGTTCATCTCATGTAGGTGCCATGTAATGATATTACTGCAGGTCTTTCTGAATAGGCGGATTTGAATTCATAAAACTTTGTAATTTCTTTTGACAAGCGATACATACAAATTTGTTTTGGAGAATTATGAACTTGTATACCTTGTCTTTACAATGATGTTGTAGTGTCTCACTTTGGAAGAACTTTTACTTCCTTAGTAGTACTGTGTTTTCTAAGAACCAAGCATAATCTTGGTCAAAGAAATTGAACTTTTACAAAAATAATTATGAAAAATTTAATCATCCTCAAAAATTTGAATCGGACTAGTGAAAAATCATTTAATAAATAAATAAATGTTATCATATATTATTATGTGGATGTCCTTCGAACCAGAAGTGTACAAGAGAAGCTTTGCAAGATTATCTTTCACGAAGCTTACTAAGGAAGCTTTGTAAATATTTTCAGTGAAGCTTACTAGGGAAGCTTGGTAAATATCTTCAGAGAAGCTTACTAAGGAAGCCTTACTAAAGGATAGTGTTTATCCTTATGGAAGCTTATAGTGGAAGCCAATTTTCACGTATAAATAGTAGGCTCTAGCTTTCATTTCAATGGACTTCATAAGTTCGTAACTTCTACCTTTCTCTCTTGTACACTTTCTTTATAATAGTCTTGAAATAAAATAATATCTATTGAGATTATGCTCTTGGTTCTTCAGTTTTATAACACGTTATCAGCACGACTTCGTTCTAGTTCCAGATCCTGAGCTATAGTCACCGAAGTAGGTACGGTATCAGTAAGATCTACCTAGTCTATTTTCAAGTTATTTCAAAATTATATCTTATATATGTTTGCAGGATTTTAAAATAATAAGTGAATATAATTCTACGATGTTTAAAATTACATCACAGTTAAAACTATGTGGAGAAAGAATAACTGATAACGATATGCTAGAGAAAATTTTCTCCACATTCCTTCTTTGATTTGCTCCTGCAGTAGCAATATTGAGAAAAAGGTTTTAAAAGACATTCTGAATTGATCTCATGTGGCTGAGCAAAATAATGAAATCTTATTAAAAACAACGAAACCCGCCTCACTGGCTCTACTCCGCTCCCTGAAGTGAACGCGAGTATATATGATAATATTGAACGAGGCCGAAAACGTGGTCGTGGACGTGGTCGTGGACGTAATCGCGACCGTGATCGGGGGAAATTTTATAATCGGTATCATAATGACAATCACCCCAATAATGATGGAAATATTTCTCGCCACCAGAAGTGGAATAGAGAAGGTAAGAATGAAATATCATCGACTAGACAAATTGAGCAACCGATAAAAATTGAGAATTTATGTTATCGGTGCAGAATGAAAGGCCATTGAGCCCGTACCTGTCGTACGCCTAAACATCTTGTTAAGTTGTATCAAGCATCAATGCTGAATAAAGGGAAAGATGTTGAAACAAATTTTGTCTATGAAAACGATGACGTAAATCAAGATCCATCTACAAGTATACATCTAGATATATCAGATTCTCAATCCAGATGTAAATGATTACATACTTAATGGGGGAGAAACCCAAACTAACTAAAGTATCTGACTCATTATAATTTACTTAAGTGTGTTCTATTATTTCAGTGTGTGTGTTTTCTAACATATTTAACTTTTACTTATAAGTATATTTGTAAATGATGTTAATATTAGTACAATATGTGATAGTACAAAGATAATTGATGGCTTCAGAAGAGCTAACATAGTACTACTAAGAGGAACAAAAATCAGTATAAAAATGCATTACTTTCATTTATGTCTCAAAGAAATTTACTATGCTTTAAAGATATTCGCAAAAATGGATATCATATTGAGACAAGTAATGAAGGAGAGATGAAATATTTATGCATTACAAAGATTGAATCAGGTAACAAATATGTGGTAGAAAAGTTACCTGTATTTTCCTCTAAAGTATGCTATACAAAGATTAGCATAATTGAAGTACAAATGACAGTAAATCAGAAGTTTACTTATATAAATGGTCTTACCAATAAACCAGAAGTTTACTAATATACTCCCTCCGTCCCACCGAAAATTGCAAAACTTACCAAAATGGGCGTCCTATAGAAATTGCACATTCCATAAATGGAAAGTTTTTAATACTTTTTAATTAGTGGGTCTCACTTCTCATACTCACATCCACTAACCCACTAACTATTCTCTACCTCACTTTCTCTCTCCCACTCAACTATCAACACTCACAACACATCACCTTTTTCACTTTTTCCCTTAATTCTTGTGCCATAATTTTTTTTGAAGTTTCCGGCGGGACGGAGGGAGTAAATGGTTTTAATAGTAAACCAGAAGTTTACTAATATAAATGGTTTTACCAGTAAACCAGAAGTTTACTGATATAAATGGTTCTACTATATGGCATGACCGGTTGGGGCATCCCGGTTCTAATATGATGCGAAGAATTATGCAAAATTCACATGGGCATCCATTGAAAAACCAGAAGATTTTTCAATTTAATGAATTCTCATGTGCTGCTTGCTCTCAAGGAAAATTGATAATTAAGCCATCACCAGCAAAAGTTGGAGTTGAATCTCCAAAATTTTTAGAGCGAATTCAAGGTAATATATGTGGACCGATTGATCCACCATGTGGACCATTTAGATTAGGGATGGCAACGGGTCGGGTTCGAGGATCAGGACCGATCCGAACCCGATCCGAACTATGCAAATGTGTGACCGAACCCGATCCGATCCGAACTGCCATGATACGTGATCCGATCCGCGACACGATCGCTGCTCCGACCCGAGGCCCGATCCGAATCCTCCCTTCCCCTTCCCAGCAACAGCAAGAGGCAACAATCAGTTGACCAAATTCCAACAGTTGACCAAATTAAACGAGATACCCATTAAACCCACATATGAAATCCAACAGTTGACCAAATTCCCCATTTTCAATCATCAACATCAGATAAATTTCATGTAAGAACTCAATCAAAATGCAATCATAATACAGTTTTAATAAAAGGGGTTTTGCCCAATAAATTTGTGGGGTTTTTTTAGCAAATGGACGGGATGATTCAAGCATACAAAACATAGGTTTTTTTTTCATGAAAAAGGGTAAGGATAGTGAAGGGAGTAGAAAGAAAGAAACGAACCCTAGAACGAGGAAAGGAAACCATGGATGAGGTTGGTAGGGCTCTACAGAGCATCTGCATTACAAACGTCAATGGAGACGGCGAGGAACAGAGACGGCGAGGAACGTGGAACGGCGAGGTCGGCGGAACGGCATCGTGTTTCGCTTTCACAAAGTAGCGGCGTGCGATTTGGAGAGTTGGTCTGCGCCGAGCCCTAATTTTAGAATATATAGGTAGGGGCAAAATTTAAATGCTGAAACTAAGGGGGTGATAATAAAAAAGTAGGCCAGCACTAATATTTCGGGTCGGGTCGGATCAGAGGGTCTAACCGAATCCGACCCGAAATCCGAACTGATCATAAAATTTCAAATTGAACCCGAAAATTACGGATCGGATCGCCCTCGGAACGGATCGGGTTCGGACAAATTGCCATCCCTAATTTAGATATTTTATGGTTTTAGTTGATGCATCTACTAAATAGTCATACATAAGTTTATTATCAACTCGCAACCTGACGTTTGCGAGAAATTCGATTACGATCACAATTTTCAGATTATGTGATCAAGACAATTAGTGTTGATAATACTGGTGAATTTACATCAGAGGCTTTTAATAACTATTGTACATCTATTGGAATAGATGTTGAACATCCAGTTGCTTATGTTCACACACAAAATGGTTTAGCTGAAGCATTTATTAAACGAATTCAGTTAATAGCTAAACCATTGCTTATGAGAGCAAAACTACCTGTCGTAGCTTGGGGACATGCTGTTTTTACACGCAGCAGCACTTATACGCATTATGACATCGAGTTATCATAAGTTCTTCCCATTATAATTGGCTTATGGTCAGGAGCCAAATATTTCCCATCTAAGAATTTTTGGTTGTACGCTATATGTTCCAATTGCTCCACCACAACGCACCAAGATGGGACCCCAACGGAGATTGGGGATATATGTTGGGTATGATTCTTCTTCTATTATACGATATCTTGAACCATTAACAGGAGTTCTATTTGCGGCACATTTTGCCGATTGTCATTTTGATGGGAAAAAAAATATTCCCAACATTAGGGGGAGAAAGTAATAAGATGGAAAAATAAATCAAGTGGAATATATTGCAATATTATCTTTATCCTCGTACAAAGCAATGTGAACCAGAAGTTCAAAAGATAATCCACTTGCAAGAGATAGCGTATCAATTGCCAGACGCATTTACTGACCTAAAAAGACTGACAAAGTCACATGTTTCAGCTGTAAATACTCCTATACGGATTGATGTCCCGATTGGACAATCCGCTAATGAATCTAAACCATGCCTGAAGCGTGGAAGACCTATTGGTTCAAAGACAAAAATCCTCGAAAGAGAAAATAAGCAAATTATGAGAAAAGCCCCGTCGAGGTATATGAATCTCCTGAAGAGATACATGACAAATCTGATCAAATACTTTCAGAAGAAGTTCAGGTACCTGTAATCATTAAGAATGATGAGATCTCGATCAGTTATGTCAGTACAGGAAAAATATGGAACCGAGAGGAAACAATTGTCGACAATATTTTTGCATATAATATAGCGCTAATGTTATGGAAAATAACGAGGATCACAAACCTAGGTGTATCGACGAGTATCGATATTGAAATGATTGGCCTAAGAGGAAAGACGCAATTCAAGCAGAATTCAACTCACTTAAGAAGCGTGAGTTTTCCGTACCTGTAGTCCATACACCTGAAGGTGTAAAACTAGTAAAGTACAAATGGGTCTTTGTGCGAAAATAAAATATAAAGCACGTCTTGTTGCACAAGAATAAAGCACGTCTTGTTGCACAAGGTTTTTCGCAAAGACCTGGAATTGATTATGATGAGACATATTCTCCTATGGTGGATGCAATTACATTTCGCTATCTCATTAGTCTGGCAATACATGAAAAGCTTGATATGCGTTTAATGGATGTTATCACTGTATATTTGTATGGCAGACTTGACAATGATATTTATATAAGAATCCCAGAAGGATTTAAGAGAATCCCAGAAAGATTCAAGATGTATGATGCATGCAATTCAAATTCTTGAGAAGTTTGTTAAATTAAATTACAAAGATCTTTGTATGGTTTAAAACGATCTGGACGGATGTGGTATAACCGTCTCAGTGAATACTTGGCGAAAGAAGGATACAAGAATGATCCTATTTACACATGTATTTTTCATTAGAAAATATGTTTCATGATTTGTTATAACGGCTATTTATGTTAATCTAAATGTTATTGGAAGTCCATAAAAACTTTCAATAGCTGTTAAGCTGCAAATGTGCCTACGAGGATAGAACTCCCAGAAGGAGTATTATCAGGAAGGCCCACCAAATGAAATACATACCCCTGCCCAGAAGAGAGGGAGGCCAATTGGTTCCAATGAATCGCATCCCCGTAAACGGGTGAGTGCACAAAAGTCGAATCCCGTTAGCGATAATAAAATTGGAATCTCATCCGATCTATCTCATGATATTGTTCCAGATTATGGATTCGTTTGGAAAACGAAGTCGGGGGACGCCTCGACATTGACATCCGTTTCTGAGAATAAAGAAATATCAGTTAGTCATGCATGCATATATGAGATATGTAATCGGGATGAAACAATTATCAACGATGTATTTACTTATACAGTAGCAACTGAGATTATATATGGTAATGATATTGAACCTCGCTCCGTAAATGAGTGTAAACAAAGAATTGATTGGCCTAAATGAGAGAAAGCAATCCAATCAAAGTTCGATTCCTTAAAAAAAAGAGGAGTGTTTGGACCAGTAGTTCCTACACCTCTTAGGGTTATACCCATGGGATATAAATGGGTATTTACGAGAAAAATGAATGAGAGAAATGAGATTACGAGATATAAAGCTCGCCTTGTGGTACAAGGTTTCTCTCAACGGCTTGGGATTGATTTTGATAGACATACTCTCACGTTATGGAAGTTATTAGATTCTGATATTTTGTCAGATAATGATCCAGCAGATCAGAAGTCAAGACAATTGTGGTGACTGATTCACGAAGTCACTACTTAAAGCCACTTTTGAGAAGTATGTGAAAACAATTAGCTTACGCAGATTGTTAGAGCTTCCACCCTCGTAGTTTTCAGGGGGAGTATCCAGACGATACTCAAATTTCATTCTACTCTTTTTCCTTCGCGCGAGGTTATTTTTCCCACCGGGTTTTGTTACTCGCCAAGGTTTTAACGAGGCAATGAGCGTTTTTTGAAAAGATTGTGAGTTGTACTCTTTTCCTTCGAGATTATTTTTCCTAAAGGTTTTTTTTTTTGCTCAGAAGGTTTTTAATGAGGCAACACGTGCGGCACAATTACCATTCAATAGGAATCTCGAAGGAGGAGTAGGCGACTAAGAGATCGCGAGTAATGTTTTGTTTAAGGGGAGCATCATGAAGCTAAGAAATCGTGTACTCTTTTTCCTTCACTAGAGTTTTTATCCCACAGCATTTTTCTCTGGTAAGGTTTTAATGAGGCATGCTACTTAGCTGCGGACATCCAAGGGGGAGTGTTATAATATATTATTATATGGATGTCCTTCGAACCAGAAGTGTACAAGAGAAGCTTTGCAAGATTATATTTCGCGAAGCTTACTAAGGAAACTTTGTAAATATCTTCAGTGAAGCTTACTAGGGAAGCTTGGTAAATATCTTCAGAGAAGCTTACTAAAGAAGCCTTACTAAAGGATAGTGTTTATCCTTATGGAAGCTTATAGTGGAAGCCAATTTTCACTTATAAATAATAGGCTCTAGTTTTCATTTCAATGGACTTCAGAAGTTCTTAACTTCTACCTTTCTCTCTTGTACACTCTCTCTATGATAGTCTTGAAATAAAATAATATCTATTGAGATTATGCTCTTGGTTCTTCAGTTTTATAACAATAAATTATTTAACACTTGAGAAAAAGTGTTTTTTTTTTTTTTTTTTTTAATAAATATGTGTGATAAGTGTTAGGGCGAATGTTTGTTGGTGATTTTAGTGTCATCAACGATTTTATGTAATTGGATTTACTAGAGACCAATGCGATCTCATATTAGGCTCGGATATGAGTAAGGGAAAGTGTGGAGTACGCACTCATTTTGAGTCAATATGTTTTCGATCACGATAAAGAAGCAGGGGTCAAGGGGGCTGCGCCCCCTTGCAGGGTCAAGGGGCAGCGCCCCTTGTTATTGTTGGTACTCCAATTAATTCCCGCCAGTTTTTCCCGCAAAGGACACTACTGTTGGCTAACATGTATGACTGTTTGATGCCAACAGTCATATGTGATCCCTCTTCCCATCTGTTTATAGAACAGATTTTGGTCTCATGTTTCTTCTACGAAAAACCCTAATAATACTCTAAGTTTCTGATCTGTTTTCTTGGCCTAAGATACAGATTGTTTTGATTGTCTTATCCCAGTGAAGATTTCGTGAAACCTAGGCTTAAAGGGTCGAAATACTTTACTCGGATAGTGGATTGTACACGATTCAATCAATATCCAGGATTATCAATTACCCTAAACCCCATGTTTTCTAACAATGTTATCTACTGCCAGTAGTTCATACTCCCTCCGTCCCAAAGAAAGATAGTCCACCTTTTTTCGTTGTTACTACGAGAGAACTTTGAGTAGTTATAAATGCTACTTATAATTATGTTATTGTGAATCTAAAAATTGATATTAATAGTATTTATAATGGTGTATCAAGAACAATTTCAAAAATTTCATTAGAATAATTAAAAGTAGCCTTAATTATTACTCAAAGTTCCTTCGTAAAACCCATGAAAATATGGGGACAATCATTCTGGGGCAGAGGGAGTATTTCGTACTGGTATTTACATATAGTTTCTTCGTTTCACGACAAAGTATCCATTTGCTTTTAAGAACAGACTTAAGGAAAAATGTTGAAAAAATAAGTGTTGTGAACGTGAAAGAGAGAAAGTGAGGTAGACAATAGTAAGATGATAGTTTTTTTGAGTGGGAATGAGAGAGAAATTGGAGTTTACATTTTTCTTTTTTGGAAAATTTTAGTTTTCAATGAGACACTTAAAATAGCAATTCAAATATTTTGTTACGGGATGGAAGGAGTATATTCTAATAGTCACTTATAACCATTCAAGCTGACAATATTAGTCATTGTTAATGAGTGGTGTTAAAGATGATTGGTTGTATTGTTAAAAGATTGTCAGTAGTTGTTTTAGTGAGTACTAATGGTAATGTTATAGAGCGTCGGTGATAAAAAAATTTGAAAGTGTTAAATAAGTGTTTATGTGTTTATATAAGTATTAATTGTTTACAAAAATGTCACCGTGAGTTTCTATTATATACAAAAATTTTACCACTCGTTTTCTAGTTTACAAAAATATAATCGCCATGTTTTTATGATCGCTAAAAAAATTATGATATTTTACTTGGATTTTGGCAAAAAAAAATAATATTATTAAACAATAGCTATTTTTATAATTTGAGGATTATAATTAAAACTAATCAATTGTAGGGATATTTTTTAAAAAAAATTATAGTATAGCTTAAATGGTGTAGGAGCTCTCCACTATTTCCTCCGAGAAGGAATCGAACCCATAACCTCGCTTAAATGAAGTCCTTAACACCCCGGATACCGCTGTACCAGAAAGCCTATAAAAGCAAAATGAGAGTACAAATCGAATTAAAGATTTAGTTGCTTGAATTTTGTGAGATCTTTTTTCAGCACACGCAAAATTCTCTAAGTGGGCACCCTAATCGTGGCCGACGCCGTCATAGGAGTGGAGTAGTAATTGTAATAGTATCGTCTTCAACATCAACATCAATTTTTTCATTCCAATTCTCAGCAACAGGAGTAGTCAGTCTCCTTCGATAGATAGATACCATATCAGTTTTGGAGGGAAGGGGTGTGTGAGGGCTTTCTAGTCATTTCACTTCATCAGGGTTTTGGGTTTATTTCTTCTCCCCCTTTCAATTCAACACGGCCTTTATTAATTTTAATTTGTAAGCTTTGTTTCTTAATTCATCAGCAACAATCAATCACTCACTCACTCATGGGAGTTGCGGAAGATGTTGATATGGCCGACAATCAACAACAAGGGTATATTTTTTTTGTTTTATCACACTTTCTTAATCATTCTTCTGTAGAATGCAAATTTAGTATCCATATATGATTCTTGTTTATGTTATATATGTTGTAGCTGGACTACTGATCAACAATTTCTTGCCAAACCCGTCAAGTCAGCCGTCGATAAGTTTCAGCTTCTCCCTGAGTTTCTCAAGGTTGTTTCGTTTTTTTTTTTTTTTTTCTCTCAAGAAAATGTGAAAAGAAAACTCAAATTCTAATTGGGTGATCCTGTTTTTTATGACTTCAAAAACAATTACGAGTTCATGTATTTTTGATAGCGTTTTTGTAATAGACGTTGTTTCTTTATTTCTTGATTGACTAACTTGTTCATAGAAGATGATATTAATGGATGTATTCCAAGAGTGTAGGTGAGAGGCTTGGTGAAGCAACATTTGGACTCTTTCAATTATTTTGTTAGGACTGAAATAAAAAAGATTGTTCGTGCTAATGATCTCATCACATCCCGGATTGACCCCGGCACCTACCTCAGGTAAACCTTTTATCTATCCATCCTGCCTTTTTGTTCTCCATTTTGAATATATATTTTTTTTTCAGTTTTATTTTCCATGTTTTTTTTTTTATGATTCAAATTACCCTGGATTTCTTGCTCACACAACAAAGTACAAACCACACATCTCTATGCTGATTATTTGATTATGGGAGATGCTACCCAAATAAGTTTCATTTGCCAGTTACTTACTGTTAAATCTATCGGCCTTCTTTGAACAAGATAATTTTGGTTGTACTTCAGTAGCTAGAATATTTTCTATGTTTCCTGTTTCTTGGTTCCAGATATAAAGATGTCTGGATTGGGGAACCTTCACTGATGATCGATGGTATGAAGGACAAGTTGACTCCCCATAAGTGCCGGCTATCCGATACCACGTAAGCATCTTATATTTTCATTCTAAATATTAATCTTTGTTTGATTCGCTGATTAAATTGTTGATCTCTCCTGTGCATCTTAAGATTCTTATCTATTTTCTTATTAATAAGCAAGCTTGATTGATTTTCTAAAGGATAAAACTTAATTTTTATAAATATAACCATTTTCTTTGTGTAATGCTCAACCATATAATCCTCTATGCAAAGAAGTGGATTATTTATTTTGTATAGTCTGACTGATCATTTTACACGTGGCTAAAATCAAGCTCATAATTTATCATGCTCTTTGATTGCATTTCATTTCAATTTGATTCTCTGTATTTGGATTTATTTGAAGCAGTTCCATATAGGCAATGCTTATTCTTCCTAATAAAAATGAGTATGTAAATATTGTTGATTACCTATATCATATAGCCAATAACATATGTGGTCCTCACAATTGAAATGTGATTTTCTGATCATATTAATTGCACTGCCACTGGACGTACGTGGTCAAAGTTAAGGTAATAAATGAGCTTGTCTGTATTGTTATTATATCTTAAACTTATGTAGGCTGGTGAACATAACGAAGCTCAATAACTAGTTGTAGGAGGTTCAGATTCTCAGTCCTGGGATCCTATTGAAACTAATGTCCTTGTGCAAATGGTACTGCTCTATAGTCTTTCCGTCTGGTTGATGACCTAACCTTTAAGCTGACTAAAAAACTACTCCCTTCGTCCCAGAGTAAGTGTCCACTTCCTAAAATGGCAAAGAATCTTTTACTATTCCTCCCTCTCATTCTCTCTCCTACTTTACTTTTACATTCATAACACAAATCAACTTACTATTCCCTACCCCACCTTCTCTCTCCTACCTCACTTTTCATACTCACAACACTTACTTCACTTCCACCATTTCTTAATCCCAGTGCTAATAGATGGGTGGACACTTACTCTGGGACGGAGGTAGTATCTCTTATCATGTTTAATAGCTCTTTTGTTTATATAAACAAAATGTTAATGGCTATTAGTTATTATTACATATGCCAAAAATAACCTACCCAAGATTTGAAGTGAATCATCAATCTGTCTGTTGGCAATAGTGATTAATAAGGATGTCTATTGGTGGTTCATAGTCATGTGATACAATGGTATGGAAGAGTATTCTTTAGGATTGAGAGGTTTCGTGCATCTTCACGTTCTTGAGGTTTTGAGTAGAAAATAGTAACACCTACCTCTCAAGTTCAAATTTTACTGACAGATGCATAAGCTTCACATGGTTCCCGTAGTATCCCTATATACCGTGCCTGGAGTGAGTTAGGCACCAGTCTTCTCTCGCTCTCTCTCTCTCTTCCTTTCTTCTTCATTGCACATAGTCAAAATCTTTGGTTTGCTTAGCTTCAATATGGATATTGTGTTAAATTTTGGTTATTGTCACTTTCACTCAAAATCTGCTTCTGTTATGTAATTCTCCTGTTCTCTTCTATGTTAATAAAATTAGGTATGCTGCTCCCATATATGTCAACATCGAGTATAGTAATGGCCAGAAAGCTCCTCCTCAAGTGAAGGTATTTTTATTTTGTTGCAATGTCGATTCAATGCACATGATGTCGTCATGACTCATGATCTTTAATATTTCCAAGTCGCCAACTTACTGTTGAAGCTAAGCTGGTATATAGAGGATACGAGTTTCAGCTCTCACACTTCCTCACATGTGACCCTTGCTTGTATGTGGTGAGATAAACCGCAATTGAATAAAATGGTATGGAAATTCACACAACAAAAAATGGAGAATAGGTGCATATGGACTTGAGCCAAGAGCCTTAGAACCAAAAGTCTGATATTATCTTAAGTTAGCTACTCATGTAAAAGCTGGTTTTCGTTAGCCAGAGAACCAAAAACTTATGTGGAATTTCATTTCATAGTGTTTTATCTTCTAATTATAGTTGATTTGCAGAAAAATGTCATTATTGGAAGAATGCCTATCATGTTGAGGAGCTGCTGCTGTGTCCTTCATGGAAAGGATGAAGATGAACTGTCAAAACATGGTGTGTGCCCTGAAATGCAAGTCATAAGTTGTTAAATACTTCCTCCGTCCCACCTCAATTGACACCCACCAAGAGGTGGGCACAATAACTAAGGAAAAATAATAAAATAAGGAAAATGTGTGGTAGAAAATGAAGAGAGAGAATGAGTGGGGTAAATAGTAGTGTTGGTTGAATAAATTGAGTGGTGGAAAATGAAGAGAGAGAATGAGTGGGGGGGGGGTAGAGTGAATATAAAATTATAAAAAGTATGCTATTTTGGGAAGTGTCAAGTGAGCTGGGACGGACCAAAATGGAAATAAGTGTCAAGTGAGTTGGGACGGAGGGAGTACAGAGTTTTACTGGCACTCATGTTAAAAAATAATGTTGTTTGTTTCTTCTTTTGTGTGATCCAGGTGAATGCCCACTTGATCCAGGAGGGTATTTTGTTGTGAAAGGAACTGAAAAGGTTGTATTTCAACTTTTGCCTTGTAATGTTTTTATGTAGAATAGGTTGAAGAGTTATTGCCTTTTTGGTCAGTTGAGGGAAAATTATTACAAAATGCTTAGGCACAATAAAGTTACTGGAAACAGAGCAATTAAAAATTCTGTTATGGTCAAATATCAATTTATACCCTTGTCTCTCTTAGTTAACTTCTCCAATTACATATATAATCCTTAGTGTAGTGACAGATTTTGCCTACACCTCTGTTATCTCTACTATAGTCTTTGTGACTCAGACTCATCTTTAATCGCCACTTCATGGGTTATGGGATCTTCTTAGGGAGCCTAAACCTCATGAATGAGGTTCGGGTTCCCTTACTTTTCGCATGGTAACAACGAAAAAGATTTCAATGTTCTCCGTTCTCTCTCTCTCTCTCTCTCTCTCTCTCTATATATATATATATATATATATATATATAAATATATATATATATATATCTCCATCTCTTAGGTTTATCTAAGTTCAATTTCTCTGTACCTCATCTTTGATTTCAGTTTATTTGTGCTGCTATAGCATGGCTCTGACTCTGCTCACATTGTGTAGGTGATTTTAATTCAAGAGCAACTTTCTAAGAATAGAATAATCATTGACACCGATAAGAAGGGTTGGTATGTAATTTCCATTTTGAATAAAATTGTTTTTCCTTTATTTGTTTATCCTTAGTTTAAGTATATTGCGTCTGTTTTCATTCCATCAAAGTGTTATGCCGTATGCGGATTCCTTATATCTGCTTAAGCTCTCCAGAGTTGGATGGTGCTTTTAGCTAATTACCATATACATGCAGGGAACAGCAAATGAGCGGATAAAAACAATGTACGATAATTGTGTATATCCAGTTGATGCCATATGTTTGTAGCTTTTTGATTCAATTAGCAAATTTTCGTCTCCCAGAAAGTTTTTGTGCCTAAGGGTCATGGTGTTGAGGGTTAGTGTTTGGAGTTGTAATAGACGAAATGCTTCTGAGTTCAAGATTCGAAAACACTCGAGAAATACAAAATTTTCTGCAGTCTATTGAGTGGTTGAGTCAGTCATCTACATCTTTATGACTTATTACAAGCTTCAACTAGGACGCTAATATAATTGAGTATGTATGTACTATCTCAGAAGAAATGTAAGGACAAGAAAGCGAATATTATTAACGCTATGGGTCCTATAAAAAAAAAATTATTAACGCTATGGGATGTCATGAAGTTAGAAATACATTCACAAGGAATTTTATCATTGAACCCTATCAAAAACTATCCGTAATTTCTAAAGATATATACACATATATATATATGTATATGTGTATATATATGTATATACACATATACATATGTATATGTGTGTATATATATATATACACATATATATGTGTATATATGTGTATATATATATATACACATATATATGTGTATATATATATATACACATATACATATGTATATGTGTATATACATATATATACACATATACATGTGTATATATATATACACATATATACACATATATATATGTATATACATATATATATATGTATGTATGTATGTATAACTCGCTAAATATATATATAATTCGCCATTAATGTATGTTTTGAGAAAAAAATCCACGTAAATAATGGAAGCTAAGTTGTGATGTAGTGAATTCGGGTGTTATCTAATTGTATCCATTAAAGCGCTAGTGGATAATACCATACTTGTCCGAGAAATGGATTCTACTCAAATGTAACCGGTAACATTCAATTGCTACCACTAGTCTTATCCATGTAATATAGGCATACGATTCAGGAACCAATTGTTGGATCTGGATTACCGGTATTATACCAATTTTCATATGTTTTAAGGTCGTTCAAACTTCTTGCTGTAGCTTTCATGATGTATGTCTGATTAATATTCATGGTTACTATGATTTGACTTATTGTACCTGTTTGCTAACTCTATTTTTCTGTCAGTATCCAAGCATCTGTCACTAGCAGCACTGCTGCAACAAAAAGTAAAACAAATATTAAGATGGAGAAAGAGAAAATTTATTTGGTTTTGAATCAATTTGCTACCAAGGTCATTATTCATTTCCGTTCTCTTTGGAGTATTTTTCATTTAGATTTTGTATCATGGCATTTTCTTTTCCAAGGCTAAACAAATGCATTCTTTTTGCTGCATAGGTTCCTATTATGGCGGTCATGAAAGCCATGGGCATGGAGAGTGACCAAGAAGTTGTGCAGATGCTTGGAAGAGATCCTCGATATGGCGCACTGCTTTTGCCATCTATTGAGGTAAGCTTTTAGCTTGAGGACTATGAGCAGATTATCACTAGAAAGTTTCTGATGGACCTAGGCTTGCACCAATGTTCACTGTAATCCTCTTGCACGGTGGGCCAACAGCCTTCATGATGGGAACATAATTTATGTATGAAGGTCCTTTAAACTGTCATGTGTTAAGCCTCAAGACTGTCGAGCGTATTCATGCAGCATTTGCTTAATGAAGTAGTTGCTCTTCGCAATCATGCATATCTTTTCTATACGAAGCTTTCTCTTTCTTGGTCTCCACTTTCACAAGATTTATGCACTAAACAATGTCACACTGTCAGATCAAAGATTACTTTTCTCTCAAACTTTATGTGGAAAGGGACACCGGTGAAGGTGCTACAAGATTGATTGCTGATGACACATAGTTGTGACTGTATTAGCGCGGTGCTAATTTTTACCGATTGAGGACGATAGATTGTTCTTGCTAAAATGTGTATTGTTGACATGTCTTTCCTTGACAGTTTTATTTATATTTAGTAGTCCTTTTGTTGAGTCGAGGAGCATGTTTGTTGAGCTCGTTTCTCTAGTAGAAAGGTCAAATTATGTTGAAGTTATAACATGCTTGAACTCACATCCATGTTTGTGAGTTTGCAATCAGTATGCCTAATTAACATGCATTTCTCCTCATATATTTTCAAAGTGAAGATATTTACTCAAGTCTTTGGCGGTCAAAATCGTTATTGTAGCATATTCACTCAGTATTTTTGAACATGAACTCTAAGTTATGGGCGGTAGTTATTTTTATTATCAGTGTTTCTCTGTTTGCTTATTTTTAACCACTTGAAATGTTTTGATTATTCTATCCTTTGTGCTAATTTTGCTTCTCGCAATATGCAGGAATGTGCAAGCGAAAATGTATACACACAACAGCAGGCCCTCGAGTTCCTAGAGAAGAAGGTTTAGTATTTTGTTGCCTCAGAAATTGATGTTTTTTTCTTACTTAATTAGCAAAAAAGGGCATGTGCATTGATGATGATATTACTATGACTAACCAGTTGTTTAGCACATGCTGTTAAGGTAGTTTAGTCTTAGGAGATGCGTGACACCTTCATATCTAAGCCTAGTGACTCTAATTACATAACTAAGCTTAAATCTTGGTGAAGCAGCTTAGCTTCTCCAATCAAGTAAAGGAACATAGGACCTGAGTTAGTCGTCTAAGTTTTATTTGTTCAAGCTATTTCAAAGCTTTTCCATCAATCCTATATCCTGATAGAACATATTGTGTTACATCACTCGAGTTTTGTCTCTTTGTAGTTTTATGACACAGACAGCCAGATAATTATCCTGTCATCCACTCATTCCGTAAAGGCAATATTTTGCCTAATCTGTGCCATCAAGTAGAGTTGATTCAACACGTCTTGTATAACTTTCCTTCTAATTTATGGGTTATGTCTGGTGCCATGATAGTTCCATAAGCACGTCTTGCAGGCATACTGACAACACATCCTTTTACCAGTAGCCTAAATATGACCAATGGCATTTCTTCAATGTCAAGCTGAGCTAATATCAGGAATTCCTTGTGGAAGCGTTGGGAGGAGGGAGTCATTTATTTTCCAGGGAGGTGTACATTCCTAAGGACTGTGGCTTAGCTCTCGAGAATGGTCTAAACGAATATTTCCCATGTAGGTAGGTGGCGTTTTCTCAGGAGCTTTCTCTGTTCAGCCTAATGCGGTTAACAGAAAATTCAGGATATACCATAATGTAGGCTGAGAGGCTCCATTTCCCACCAACATCGGTTAAAGTTCATTTACCGGTGCCGTCATTTGTTCCCCCCTTAACCCGGCTTAATGTTAGGGGTGGAACCTGGATTTGTTTCTGGGAGGATGTATGTGTTAGAGACTACTCTATTTAAATTGCTTTCCTGCATTTTTTTCCGTCGTTCAACTTTTCGTATGGATCCTATTTCATAGTTTGATTTGGAAGTCGGGTCCAGTGACCTTGGGATTTACAATTTTTGCGCGCCATGGTTAATATCAAGCAGATTACATCCTTGTACTCATTGCATATGTCCCCCTTGCACTTTTACCCTTGTCAAAGATTCTCGGGTTTGCGAGAACCTTTCGTTCTTTTCGTCCATATTTGATTCAATCTCACGATCCCGCTCCTTTATCTGTATCCCTTTGCTGGGAAGGCTGGTCTCCCGTGAAAATCAGCGCTTTTATTTTGTTCTACTTCATCAGTCACCCTTTTCTGATTTCAGTGGTTACCGAAACGTGGTCATGGCTTGACCTTTATTACATCTTGACATCCACTTTTAGTGCGTAGCAACTTTTTTTTGTCAGAAGTTTCGGATATTGGCCATTTTGGTTTTGCCAGATAGTGTTGCAACTTGTTACAACAACATACCTTGTTTGTCGGTGAATTTACGCTCTTATGTTTATATTTTGTTTTTTATATGCAACTTTTGTTTTCAATTATTTAGCAGAAACTTCTTAATTGATGCACTTCTATGTCAATCTTTCATCTGTAGGTTAAGAAGCTGCCATATGCTACAGCTGAAAAGGTTTTCCCTTATAATTCCACTCCCCCTTCCTATTTAAAGATTATCTTTTACCATCACGGTGTATCAACAAGCAATGTTATTGATATTTAGGAAGGTAGGGCTCTGGGTATCCTCCGTGATGTGTTTATTGCCAACATTCAAGTGAGTGAAATTCTAATCAAGTTCATGTATTTAAAAGATTCTTTCTCCTTCCCTATGTCTAACTTTATAAGTATGCAAACATTTATTCAAATATACATATATCATAGGTACGTCAAAACAATTTCCGCTCGAAGTGCATATATGTCGCTGTGATGATGAGACGCATGATGGATGCAATTCTAAACAAGGATGCAATGGATGACAAGGTAATAAGATCCAATCACTAAGAGGCAGTTACATATATGATCGTGTTCTGTAATTAATCTTCTGATTAGTTCTAAATATATCTTTTATAGGATTATGTTGGGAACAAGAGATTGGAGTTATCTGGCCAATTGTTATCTTTACTATTCGAGGTGACCAGTCTATATTTCTCCCCAAATTGAGCTTCTATGTATTCACACGGCTGGAACATGAGAAATTCTTGATCATTGTTTTATTTGGTTTTCTCGTTGCAGGATTTATTCAAAACAATGAATGATGAGGTCAAGAAGACAGTTGATACCATCCTGTCAAAGCATAGTCGCTCTAGTCCCTTTGATATATCTCAAGTAAGTCTCTTGTCTTATTGGGAACCATGTATAAAGAATAAGTCTTTTGAAGTGATTACGGCGCTTCTCTTTAGAATAAAACGCCCTCAAATATGTTTTCAACGAAGAGCAAGTTTGACAGTATTGTCAACAGGTCTTTATTTTATGAGCTGTTTGGGATGTTTTTGGCTTCTGCCATAAAAGTTGATGGTGGTATTCGTGCACTGTCTATATTACCGTAGAACTGTAGCTATACTTGTGGCTGGTTTCTATCTGATGGAAATTGGATTTGATCAGATTCTTTTGTTAACTGCATAACTGAGGGAAGTTGAATCCCTGCTTTCAATTCTGGATTGAACCTTATGAATTTCTAATGAAGTACTTTTTAAACTTTACTACTGAATATCTAGCCTCACTCTTACTGGATTAGGAGAACTCATTTTTTGAATATTCATTTGATAAAAGAAGTGCCTTTTCTTTTTGGAATATTTTGGAAAGTGAACCATGTGCAGTAGTAATATTTTGTCATTCATATGGGAAATGTTTCAAATGTAGCAGTCCTCCGTCGCAAAGTGAGTGTCCTTTTTTGAGAATAATTAGGGAAGTTCCTTTTACGCACTTTTGCGGTATATATACATGAATATTCTTATCAAGCTCAGCATGCCAATGCAAGTGCAAGTAGGCTTTATAGTTATAAGGTGACTTTAGTAACTTTACTAGGAAGTAGACACCCATTTAGGGATTTTCTTTTTGAAAAAAAAGAAGTAATGCTCATTTAAGGCATATGGGAAGTATTTCATCACATTCATTATTGTTAGAGCTAATAAAGTTTCTTCTCGTTTTGGTTTAACAAATTGAATGTGACTAGCCATCTCTGTTTTTTTCCTTCCCATTTTCTTCCTTTGATTTAACTAAACTTTCCAATTTCACTTATCCGTTAATTCCTTTATATCATTCTAGTATATTACGAAAGATATTATTACTGTTGGCTTAGAGCGGACCCTTTCTACCGGCAACTGGGATGTTAAACGGTTCAGGATGCACCGGAAAGGCATGACACAGGTAATGTATCTCACATGTGTTCACTCAGCTCTCACTTTACTAAACAAAAAATAAATGACTTTTGACTTTATAGCTTAGAGTAAGTTTTCTTGTGTAAGGTTGTTGCGAGATTATCCTTCATTGGAACATTAGGCCACATGACAAAAGTTTCACCACAATTTGAGAAGTCGAGGAAAGTTAGTGGACCTAGAGCATTGCAACCTAGCCAGGTAATCCTATTATCTGTCCATTCTGTACCCTTTTTGCACTATCAACACTGATATGATTGCTACCGATGATTAAATTAAATATTTATATTGTCTGTCGAACTGCTTGATCAGTGGGGTATGCTCTGCCCTTGTGACACTCCTGAAGGTGAAGCTTGTGGATTAGTAAAGAACTTGGCCCTGATGACTCATGTTACAACAGATGAAGAGGAAGGTCCAATTATTTCTCTGGTATTTCTCAATTTATCGGATTGTATTTCAAGATTATGTGTTTCAGTGTTTGTGATCAACAATTTACTGGGTTAGTTATTGGAAGTGAGAAGAATTTGGTTGCTCTGATGCTCGGACTCTTTGGTTTACCCCGCCGTACCCGTGTCCGACATTTAGTCTTGTTGAGAAGTGTCCAGCGGGATAAACCAAAGAGTCCTAGCATCATAGTTTGGTTGTACCTTTATTCTGCAGGATATGATAATTGATATGGTGCACTTTCTGCCAACCTCTGAACTCTGTATTCATGAACTTGTTTAGTTAAGGAATGGGTTATGAGCTTTGGCACGAATTAGTAAGCGGTTGGAAATTTGACACTGCAGCCATTATTTTTCGCCTTTAATTTGGCATCACTTTCAAAGATTAAACCCCATCCTTTTCTGATCTTTTGAAGTAGAATTTTAGGTTTTCTTGGACTTAAGCTCTAACAAATTCTTTGATGACCAAATGTCCCGAGTGAGTATATTCTTATCACTGATATGAATGTATGAAGATCACAGTGGACTGGGTGGAATACCTAATGCTTCCCATCAGGTGGTTACAGTTTACCCCACTGTTAACCATTTCACCATTTGTTAAGCAATAAAAAATATGGAAATTCTTTTGCTGAAGTCAATTATGCTAATTAATGCATTTATAGTTAGCAAATGCAGCTGTGTGGTTCCGAGGGTTATCTTTAAATGGCTTAAAGAGAGATTGGATTGCTGCCTTAGTTGTAAAGTAGTTTTTTCTTGTCTGTTTTCTTTTTTCTTATTGATGGACCCCTTGTCTATCCTTTTGTAAATATATTTTTTAGAACAGTGTTTTCTTTTCCTATCAGAAAAATAAAATAAAAACGCAGCTGTGTGGGTGTGGAAACTGGAAACGGAATTAGAAGTAGCACAATGCACTGGGGGGGAAAGAGATGGATTGCTTATTTTTTTTATGCTTGATGAGCGCAGCTTATTGTTGAATTTTATTCTTTTTCTTCAAAATTCTTCCTCAGTCCTAAAAAGTGTCCCCTTTCCTTTCTAGGAAGTCCCAAATTAATTTTCACTTTTTACTTTAACTAGATAATCATATTGCATTGAGTTGCTTCGTACAATACTTTATCTTTTAAATCAACACATTAAATGAGTACCCAAAAAACTTTGAGCGTCTTAAAGGGGACACTGGAATAGATGATAAACCTTTTCTTCTGTTTCTTTTCGATACCTGGTTGATGCTGACATTACAGTATTTATGCAGATTATTGAACGTAATAGTTGTTTGTGATAATGCTATTCTTTTACTCTGAGTTCCTTTTTTTCATTCACACACGTGAACTCATTCATTTTCGGTACTAGTGTTACTGCTTAGGGGTTGAAGACTTGGAACTACTTTCTGGAGAAGAACTTCACACACCTACTTCATATTTAATCATATTAAATGGGCTTATTCTTGGCAAGCATAGGAGGCCACAGGTATACACACATTACGTTTATCTGTGTAGAATATATCATGACTCCCTAGAATCATGTCATCCTGTTCTTACTGGCTCATTTAATTATCCACTTGGATCTGTTTAGCGCTTTGCTAAGGGAATGAGAAAGCTGCGTAGAGCTGGTAAAGTTGGCGAGTTCATAAGTATCTATGTGAATGAGAAACAAGTAAGTTTTGCAACGCAATTTCTTAGTTAAGTGATATTTTATGCGTATGTCATGCTGCTTTGCCATTATTTTCACATGCATGTCAATGAATCCTGATATTCCTATGATTCGTATGACTTGAACTTGAATTTTTATTTACCGAAAGCATCAAATACTGCCAAATATGTCATATGCGAAAGGCATGCCTCACCCGCACCGCCCAAGAAACCTCTAAATGCAGAGGAGGAAGCCTTTCCAATGCACCCCTTATATACCGAACCAAGAAGACCATAAATTGAACTCATCACACTACATCAAAGTGAAAGATTCCTATGATTACATATTTGCCGCCTGTCATCACTATCCATCTATTAAGCACAAACTCGTTGCAGAATTAAGAATTTGGGATGACTGTAAGCGCTATACCTTTGTGGTTCACGTGTAATGGTGAAAAGAATGTACAAACAAAGGGGGTCTCATGTAAGCAAAACATAAAGCACAACAGGGAAAAGAGGCACAAATGGGCCCCCATCCCTGGGAATATCAGTAGCAATACAAGTCGTGTGCAAAGGATTATTTTATCTTTGTTACCATTAAAAGCTCCTCAAGTGAATAAGGAGAATGGATAAGGAAAAAGGAGAAGGAAAAGGAAAAAAAAAAGTGGGATTGACCCATTACTCAGTAATACCGAGATTGATTTTTACAAGGATAGTTACCAAAAAAAGCAGGAAAAGGTGATTATGAGATTCGTACGCATGTTTGACATTCCAACAAAAGCCCATCAATAAAGAGCTTATCATGCTCTTAACCGAGCAAAAGGTCTTTGCCTTGACTGACCCCTTAACTCTTCAACTAAAACAACTTAGGTAAAGATAGAAGTCTTCCGGGAGCACAGACGGAATGATATATAAAGTGTTTGTATGAAATAAAATAAGTAGCGTCAACGTTCTAGACTATGCAATTAAAAGCGTTAGGATATGGAACCTCAGATGGGTTGAAAGGCATGATACTTAACTTGTGATGTATTTTTCTGGTGAGGAAACTTGTAAGTTTCGTTGCATCTGCAATGAAGTTATTATTTTCCTTTTTGCAAATTGTGTTACGGCTGATGAGCTGATAATTACATAGTTTTGAGTTCATTGCTTTCTTTGTTCAAGGAGCAATTTTCTGATATAATGATCGAATCTACACTTATGTTAAACAATAAACCTTTTGTAGCGTTGTGTTTACATTGCTTCTGATGGTGGGCGTGTTTGTCGTCCACTTGTAATTGCTGACATGGGTGTATCAAGGATCAAGGAATATCATATGAAAGAGTTAAAGGTAAATATTTAATCTGCACAATGTTTTTTGGAATTTTATTATTTGCTATCTAATTGAACTTGCCTTCCGTTACAGGACGGAGTTCGCACTTTTGACAGTTTTCTTCGTGAGGGATTGATAGAATATCTTGATGTTAATGAGGAGAATAATGCTCTGGTTTGTCAGCTCTGATATTATTAGAAGTCTATGCTTTTCTATTTTATTTTCATGAGTTTATACTTACCTTATAATATGCTTAATAGATTGCTTTGTACGAAGGGGAGGCCACCAAGGAGACTACTCATATCGAAATAGAGCCTTTCACAATCTTAGGTGTTTGTGCTGGGCTGATCCCGTATCCTCATCATAACCAGTCACCAAGAAATACATATCAGGTTTGTAATTGCCATTTTCTGGAATGTTTAGCTTTTGCGGGTACAGCCTTGATTTACAGGAACAATATTTTATCTATAGTGCGCAATGGGGAAGCAAGCAATGGGCAACATCGCGTATAATCAGGTAGGTGTCCTTTCAAATTTTATTTTTATTTTTTTATTTCTGGATAATAGAAGCGATTCATTGGATAAGCTTTACCATCCAGCTGCCGCATATTTGATTGAAATTTCATACCTCAGCTTAATTCAGTATTAAGTATTTGCAAATCTAAATATAAATATTTCAGTGAGTTCGTTGAAACCAACAATTAGACTTGTTAAGCTATGAGTGCTGCAACTATTTCTGATGATGTGTGCTTATCCCTCGATTGATATCTTGATAGTCTTGTGAATTATTATGATCTTTGTTCTTGAACTTAATGGAAATATTGGAGAAATTTTATCGAGGAGTGAAAAGCATATTTTTCGTGCCTATATCCCATATAGAGGGATTAAGAGGACCAAGCACATGCTTGAGCTCGTATAAAACAACAACAACAACAAAGCCTTGGTCTATAAATAGTTTGGGGTCGGCTAACAATCATCATATGTCATTCTGAAGAAAAATAATACTAAATTAACAAAAGAAATAGGGGGGGGGGAAGAGAAGAAAAAAAGAATAAGAATAATGATAATAAAAGAATAGTTTTATAATAGATAGTGAAAATGAAAATAATAATAATTATAATATTTTTTAAAATAAAATAAAATCAACCCCATCACACGTGAGTTTTTGCCCTCCATCCGGCCTCTTCAACGCCATATTTTCATCTAATCCCAGTACTCATATCATTTTCAATCACCCTAATCCAAGTTTGCTTGGGTCTTCCCCTACCCCTCGCCATTTTATCACTTCTCCACTCTTCAGGCCTCCTAACCGGTGCATCACTTGGTCTTCGTCTCACATGACCAAACCACATATCCTCAATGGGCGCAACTCCTACTTTGCATCTGATCCCTCATTCCTCAATCGGTCCTTTCTTGTATGCCCACACATCCATCGTAGCATATCCATCTCCTCTACATTCATCTTATGAACGTGACACTGTTTCACGGCCCAACATTCAGAGTGACATAAAGCAGTGCCGGCCTAATTCCCGTGCGGTAGAATTTTCCCTTTAATCTATTGGGCATGCCGCTATCACATTGAAACCATGTGGCACTCTCCCACTTCAACCAACCTGCTTTAATCCTATGAGCCACATCTCCATCCAATCCTCCATCCTTTGGGATAGTAGATCCAAGATAGCGAAAAAACTCAGAAGATTGTACAATCTTTCCATCGAATGTGATCACCCCTACCTACGTGCTTCAACTCTGCTAAACTTACACACCATATATTCGGTCTTACTTCTGCTCTGTCTAAAACTTCGGGATTCCAAAGTATGTCTCCAAAACTCCAATTTACTTTCAACTCCCTCTTTTGTCTCATCAGACATTACAATATCATCTGCGAACAACATACACCATGGAATATCATGCTCGAGCTCGTATGGACTAATTTATGTGTGAGATTGATCTTGGTGATTCTACTACTACAAAATTGTGGAGTGATCATCAAGTTGCTATTTGCGTTGCGGCGTTGCATTGGATCTGGTGTAAGATAAACGATCGACGTTTACAGTATATCATTAAATAGCTATCTATATTGGTGTTTGTTTGCTAAACTGTATAACATTGTTGAGCCCCTCTCAGGCGACGTATTGTTTTAGATGAGTTGATGTAATATCAGAGCTCACATTACTTAGGTTGAAATAATCCTGCTTTTTGTTACATGCAGAACTTATGAGTGCACTTGTTTGGGATCTGTCTTGTTTATCTTGCCCCTTATAAGGCATATTTAGTTATCTCTCCATGTGTGACCGTGTCACGTGAAGAGGAGTCATAAGCTTGAGCCCCTAATTAGCATATTAAGCTAGACATGTCCAAATAGAACCGGGAACCGACTGAACCGGCGGGTAGAACCGGAACTGGGAACCGGCGAGAACCGGGAACCGAACGGAACCGAGAACCGGATTGAAACGGTTCGAATACGAATCCAACATATTTAGAACCGAGGAACCGGCGGAACCGGGAACCGAGGACCGGAACCGAGAACCGGGAACCGGGAACCGAACGGTATATACTGATATACATACTCCCTCCGTCCCAAAATACTTGTAGTTCTAGGATTTTCACACAAATTAAGAAAAAAAAAATTAATACATGTGTAATGGACTATATTACTCTTGGAACATTTCAAGTATCAAGACAATTTAATACTTTTACATTGATAACACTATCATAAATAAGGGAATATTTGATAAACAAATGTCAAAAATGTATAGATAATAGCAAAACTACAAACATTTTGGGACAAACTTCAACTCCTTAAACTACAAGTATTTTGAAATGGCGGGAGTATTACATTTTAAACTACAAATATTTTGGGACGGAGGGAGTATTACATACTTAGTAGATGGTGAGATGGAACCGGTGGAACCGTCGGAACCGGAACCGGAACCGGCGGTTAGAACCGGGAACCGGGAACCGGATTAAGATGGTTCGAATACGGTTCCGGCCATTTGGGAACCGGGAACCGGCGGTTCCGGAACCGGGAACCGGAACCGGAACCGTTTGGACATGTCTATATTAAGCTTTTGGATGAGTTAGTAACTTTAAAATGTTACTCCCTCTGTCCTAATAGAAGTGTGTATTCCTATTTCGATTGTCTAAATTGAAGAGTAATATTCCCCTTTAAGGAATCTTTTTTATAACTAATTGACTATATGTTTCCCATCTAGATTGAATTCAGAATTTTCACCTAGTTTGATTCAAATTGGAGGCAAATTGGACAATTATATGTTTTCCAACCCTTTTTTAATGCATGTTTAGTCAAATTGAAAATTTCCATATCTAATATTTTTATCAACCCAATGGAATTTACTTCATACTGAAGCATCAGGGTCTTTATTTCCCTTGTACATCACTACGGTCTCCTCCCTGTTCTGAGAAATTTGAGGATAGCCTGCATTGTTTCTATCTTGCTGAAAAAAATAAATTTAATCATCAAGTCATTTCTCTAATTAGATTGGACATATCATGTTCCGCACTCATGCTTCTCGTTGACATAGGCATACTGAACTCTTAACCCGTATAACCTCCCCATTCCATCTGTCTCGTGATGCTAAATATTACTCCCTTTGTCCTGGAATAAATGTCATAGTTGACAAGTCAATGTTTTTAAGCTTTTAGTTGTGTTTCCTTGATTGTCCCAATCAATTCATATGGGTAGAGTGACACCTCCTATGCCATTGCAATCCTGTGCCTAATGGGTAGTATTGGAAGATCACCAAACTTCATACCCTATTTTTAGTAAGGCGACGTTTATTTTGGGACAAACGAAAATAGAATGTAGGACATTTATTTTGGGACAGAGGGAGTATCATCTCAATCCTTCTTGAGCTTTCTTTATTAGTTCCACCACAGAAGAATCCCTGCTGCTTCGCAATATGATCTCATGACCTTTCTTTGGTTTCTCTTTTTGTTGAACAAATCTTTGAAATTTATCTGCCAGGAAGGTGCATCAGTTACCTGGCTACTATCTCAAGGCAGACACAAAGTTTTTCCCCCTTTTCTGAATTTCAATGAGTATAATTTCCCAGATTGATTCACCTGGCGCACCATGAGTACCTCTCTCATTGGATACTTACTCTTCCCCCTGACTTATCTTTGATCGATGGTGCCTCATCCATGATTTCACTTGCCAATCTAAAATGAACAACCATCATAAGGATTTTAATGACTGTATTGGCCTTGCACTGGAGACTGGACCAAGCTGAATAGGGAGAAAGGATTCATGTTGCTGACCCCAAGGATTCATGTTTGAGTGTATCAGTAATTTGAATCTACATAAATCATGCACTAAGTACCAATTATCTATGTTGGATTTTCTGAATCTTCTCAACTGAGCTCAATGATCATACAAAAAAAAAAAAAAAAAAAATGGTTTTGAGAGCTGATAATTAGATGCATTCCCCTAACCTGACACTTACACCCGAGCAATGTCACACTGGTGTAGTTATGCAGATTTATTAATTATTTTCTTATCAAAATTAAAAAATTATGCAGACATATTTACATGAGAAGGACTACTAGAGTACATTTATTGATTGGTAATTATGGTCCGAAAGAAAGGCCAAGGTTTTGTTATACCCAAGTTGCCATGCAATGTGTGATAATTAGATTCCAATGGTCCTTCTCACGAGCAACCCTATATCATGCATGCAATATCAAAACCATATAAACTGTAGGAACACATAGCTACATGATGTCAAGTGTTGTTATGTATCATCATTAGTTCTCTTGACATCTGCCTGCTTTCGGTGTTACAGAAAGCTATTTTTTTGTACGATGTATGTATTTATGAATTAATTTGTAGAAATCTATCATGCAAGTGTTACTAAAAGCTAAAATCATCGTATAATGTCTGCATTTCTGTTGGCCTACTGGATCAGTAATAGAAATTCGGCCTACCTTTTGCATCACCTTAACTAATTTGCATTTTTGGGCCATATATTTGTGTGCTATTGCATATTTTTGTACATCGATTAACATGTGGTCCCAACTAGTGTGTTAGTAATTTCATGATTCCTTGATTTGTAGCTATGTAGAATGGATACGTTGATCTACCTTTTAGTATATCCTCAACGGCCGCTATTGACGACAAGAACAATTGAACTGGTTAGTATACTGAATTATATTGTGTATTACTGAAGTAAAGAATCAAGCTTTTGTTTTTTCCATTTCCAGATGAATAAGCGAATAAAATCATTGCATTCCTTTCAGGTTGGGTATGATAAGCTTGGAGCTGGACAGAATGCAACTGTTGCAGTTATGAGTTATAGCGGCTATGATATTGAGGATGCGATAGTGATGAATAAATCGTCTCTGGATCGTGGTTTTGGTCGTTGTATTGTAATGAAGAAGTACGTATCAGATTTCTTTATTAATTTCTATTGTCTGGCTCTGATTTCATCATTCATGTTAATGAAGTAGTAGCATATGTTGGCAATTTTTCTCATCCACTATTCCATGTCCCGAAATGCTTTTATGTCAACAGATTATCTGCTGTAAATCAGAAATATGAGAACAATACATCAGACAGAATCAATCGCCCTGAGAGAGATGGCCATGATGCAGATAGGATGAAGGTACTGCATTTCTTGCTCATTCGAGAAGCTATCCAAGTGACAACTATTGACACTGAAATGTACATCAGTTCATAATTATGTTATTCACTTTAAAAGTATTTCTAAGGTGGCCTATTGGCTTAAGTTTTTGATGCATGGGGTTTTTAGGAATAATTTATATTGCAAATTCAAGGTAAATGCCAAATCCTTTTGGTCAAATGCAAAGTGTCTTTGCTAGATTTTGTTTAGTACTCCCTCTGTCCCAGAATAAATGTCGTACTATTTCGTATGTTTGTACTAAGGAACTTTAAGCAATAATTTTAGGTTAATTTAATTATCCTAATCAGAATTTAATTTTTTTATTGAGAGTATTTATAATGGTGTATCAATAACAAGTTTTATAATTTAATTAGGATAATTATATTATATTAACATAAAATTGTTGCCGGAAGTTCTTTCGTACAAAATAGTGTGACATTATTCTAGGACAGAGGGGGTATTTGATTAGTTTCCTGGTTCTTCCTTGGACCCCATGCATAATGGAAGCTCTTGCATAACCAAGTATCCTTTTATTTTATTTTTCTAAAAATATCCTGTATTTAGAATTTCTTAGTCTTTATAGCATTAATGTTTTCTTTTTCTTTTCCTTGTTTCTTACATATTAGTACTTCCTTTTCCTAGTTTTGTTAGGAATTAGTTTAGCCTATAAATAATGATGTAAGCTTTTAAAGCTAAGCAGAGTTGTGTATTGATTTGTTTAGTTGAGCCTTTAAACGCTTCAGCTACATCTGTCATCACCGTGTTAATGGATTTTGACATGAGCTGGTTACTTCACATAGTATCATAGCTTTCGACTATGCAAGTTTTTTTTTTTTTTTTTTTTTTTGTTGATAAGAAAAGAAGATTGTATTAGAATGTGATCAATACACAAGGGATGGACAAAAAGTCCTCCAACAAGGGAAAAAGAAAGAAGACATGGAACTACATTAAAATATAGCAGGTTTAGGAAAAAATCCTCGCATTCCTCTTCATCCATATACAACAGACTGCAACCCCACCCCCACAATCCCACAAAATCTCGCATCTCATCCTTTGCCAAAACCTAAGCAAGTTTTTCTGGTTATAGTCATCCTTTTGCATTTATTTTCCTGTGGTATTGTTAGCCCCTCTCTAACAGGTTATGCTTTAAGACGAGTTCCGGAAGCTACATAAAAATTTACACAGCCCTAAGTTTTCCTGATTGGCTTGGTGCTGCATATCTTGGTAGTGGATCCACATATATTATGCAAATTTATTAGCTACCCCATGAATACTTCTTTCTCGTATTTGATCTCTGAATCTCATCTTGGTGAAGCTTTGTCCACTAATCACATGCTTGCCTTTATATAGATCTTGGATGATGATGGACTTGCTTCTCCTGGAGAAATAATCAGACCACATGACATTTATATCAACAAGGAGACTCCTATGGTTACAAGGGGACCAATTACATCATCTCAGGGACAAAGGTCAGCGAGTTAACCCTTAACTCACTACTTTTGTTTTTGTCAATCAGAAATTAAGGTTTAGGATGTTTTTTTGTTTTTGGTTAAAGGGATTAACTCATACCTGTTGCAACATCCTTTAGATACATGCCCAGTAAACAAACGTACAAGGGCCCTGATGGGGAGACAGCTGTTGTAGACAGGGTAGCTCTTTTCTCTGATAAGAATAGCAATTTATGCATCAAATTTATGATTCGACATACTCGTAGACCTGAGGTAAGCTGTTTAGTAAAACTTCACTCGCACTTTAGTAGGAATTCTTGTAATGTCTTTGGTAATTTGTTTGGCTGGCATGTCTGGATTGTCAATTTGTTCAGGTTGGAGACAAGTTCAGTAGCAGACATGGACAAAAAGGTGTTTGTGGTACCATTGTTCAGCAGGAAGATTTTCCATTCTCTGAACGTGGCATATGCCCCGATTTGATTATGAATCCTCATGGATTTCCAAGGTATCATTTATATGCCAGTTTACATATAGGTGTTTGCCTAATAGGCAAATACGACTTTGTTCTTGTTCCTTCCTTATGCCAACCTATCATCTGGACAGTTATCAAGTATGTGCAAGCTTGAGTTTCCATATTGAATAGAACCAAATTAACAGCCTTGGAAGCCTGGAAGACATGAAATACTTGATTTGTTGGAGGTTGCTTCCTCACAGTTATACATTAAGCATTGTTTCTTCTCTCTTTCTTTTCCCCCTTGTGTACATGTACAGAGGAAGGTGGAACTTTGTTTGAGCTATTGTTATGCATACCTAAAACATCTTCCCAAAGAGTTCACACTAGTTAGATCCATGGGAACATCTAGATTCAGTGCCTAATCTACCATCTTAGCTCTTAGAAGCTCCAGTTCAATGAAGGGACTTCTTTTCCCTATGAAGAAGCAATTTGTCATTGAGCTTAGGATTGACTTTGCATCTGTGCAATACTGTTATGCGTATGATGCAAAGCGGATTTGGTGATGCATCATCATAAAACAATATATATAACTTCATCTTTACATGATTCCTTATATCAACTAGTTGATAACTACACAAGCAATCATTCTAAAGGTAGAGTGAACCTTTTTGGCTTATCCTCTACTACTTGTGTCCTTATCTGTTACAACTAATCAATTCAACAATTATTGCAGTTTCTGCTCCTTTACCCTTGCTTTTGTGACAGAAAGTACAAGTACTATCTGCAATATCTACCACTGATCCGTCAACTATCTGAGAGAAAATCAGTATTAATTTGCAGATACATCTGCTACTTATCCAATACACAACTAGCTGTTTCTGTAGGAAACCACACATGATATGAACCTTATTCTGCAAGTGATCCATTTTGAAGTATACCTGTTTCACTGGTTAGCACTTTTGCATCAACACCTAACTTTCTTATCATGAACGACTGAGGGTTGACTTGGCGTCTGAGAAAGACAAGGCCTTAGTTTGTGTGATTCCGCCTCATCGCCATTCGCTTTTAGTAGATGATGGAAGTAGACATGGTATTAAGCCAAGTTTGTTAAAACATGTTTGTTCTTCCTCTGCTTATGCCCTCCACCTCTTTCTATTTTTTAGTACTGTGCAGTTGGTTTGTGTGCTTTCTGACCTTTTGCTTTTTATGTGGTCTGGACTGTGTGTACTGTTGGGTGTTGCTTATGTTGTGCTTATTGTATACTGTATACTTCATCCTTTATTTGGGAGAACAATATGCAAAACTATATTGTGTGGATGTGTGTACTGTTGGGTGTTGCTTATGTTGTGCTTATTGTATACTGTATACTTCATCCTTTATTTGGGAGAACAATATGCAAAACTATATTGTGTGGATGTGGTGTACAGCTCTGATACTGAAATATACAATAACATTGTAGATAAGTTGTTGATTTGTTTTATTTGTTTGATCATTAGTCGAATGACTGTTGGGAAGATGATTGAGCTTCTTGGGAGTAAAGCTGGAGTTTCTTGTGGTAAGTTCCATTATGGTAGTGCATTTGGTGAACCAAGTGGCCACGCTCATAAAGTTGAAGATATAAGGTGCTCTATCCCTTCTTATTGATCATTTTGATACAATTCTCTAAGTTTACGTCTCCTGAATATTGGGTTTTTAATCTTTGTAACAGTCAAACCCTTGTCAATCATGGGTTTTGCTACAACGGAAAGGACTTCATATATTCAGGTTTCCATCTTTTCATTATACTTTCTAGCAAAAGCACCATTATTCAACTTGATCTAGTAATGTTACCTGAAAGTATCATTTCCTATACCCTCTGTGAACTTTTGTGTTTTATTCATTGTATTTCCATGACCTGGGCATGTTCTTATTTGATCTTGCTATGAGTCCTAGTTTAGTACTTTAACATCTCTCTCTCTCTCTCTCTATATATATATATATATATATATATATATATATATATATAAAGGTTGAAGTGCATAGAGCACTTCAAGAAGCTCATTTTCCCTCCAAAACATGGATGGTTCTAGAATACTATTGGTTTTGCTTCAAATCAACCAATCTAGAAAACAATTAATTGTCTTAAAATTAACCTAATTAACCTTTTCCTTTGCCTATTAATTAAATGCATATGAAGTATTACTTCTTTCTCTTAGCCACTATACTTAAACCCTTTTCTTCACAAATTCATAAATATCATTGCTCTGCAAACTTTTAGATTTGCAAGTAAAAAATGAATTATGAAAAAAACATGATAAAAATATTTAGAAACACATTTTTGGACAAAAAATATTATTTATCATGGGATAAAAAAGGTCATTTATTTCGAAATGTGGGTAATAGTTAGATTTTCTTATATATAGACTTATGAAAACTCAAAAATCAACAGTTATTTTGTACATGGAATCCTTTCATTTAATCAAATGATATTTTTGACTTCATATAAATTTTAAACTTCTGTTTTGGATACAAATTTTACAATATTAGTATTTTGAGGTTTAAAAAAAAAAAAATTAAAAGATATTTTATTTTCATGTATATTTACATATTGACAGTAGATCTTCAGTACCTGTATTTTATTCTACACATGCTGTGTTAGTCACCAAAAAAATTGATTATTTCAGGTATTACTGGTATGCCATTACAAGCATATATCTTCATGGGACCAATTTACTACCAGAAATTGAAGCATATGGTAAGAGTTCTAATTCATTAGCCCATATCTTAATTTTTTTATGATGTCATTAATATATATATGCATGCCTAATGTCATACACGAACTTCTATGTTGATACATATTGCTACTAGGATTTTACTGTGATGCTAACACATCTTAGAATGGAAAAACAATAAGAGCTGAATTTCCTGACAACATTCCTGCCATACCCAACCCACATCTAATAGATCTGGGAGATTAGAGTGACTATAATTGCCCACATACTACAACTAGGAACACATATCATCCATTTAATTTTGAGTGGGCCTAGCTAACCCAGGTGCTAAGTGGGCCTGTACATGGTGCATGCATAAAGGACCAGGCTTCCGAGTTCGAGTCAGTTCGGAAGGAATGTGGTTAAGGTTGGTTCCTACCATCTGTCTTGCTGTTGGGCTGGGCTCCACTCATGTTTCATCCGTTTCCTACGTCAGTGTTGTTCTCAGGACCTTTTTTTTTTTGGGTGGCACTCGTGTCCATGACCACAATTTGTCTCTTTCCCCCCCCCCATGCATGTTTCCTCCATTTCCTACGTTGGTGTTGTTCTCAGGACCTGAGCTTTCACGACCACAATTTGCTCCCCCCCCCTCCCCCAGAATGCCATTTCTTCTCTGAAAAAAATAATAAAAAGTCAAAAACTATATAGGGGCACAAAACTCTGACTAATGCATGCTAACCGATGCGGACCTATCCATAGGAATGCATACGATACAAACATCTTAAGGGTCGACTAACTCGCAGCGTGCATAAACATTATTTTGTTTGCCTCAAATCACTACCTTAGGGAGCAATGGTCTAAGCAAGCTATCTAAACATCAAATCTATGAAAGTGTTTAGGAATTAAAACTGTGCTCTGATACCATCTTGGTCATCCCCCAAAGGGCCCAATTCCTAACCTGCTGGACGCAACTTTAACTGCACACCTGCAGAGCTTGACTTAAGGCATTGCTGAAGAATTTTGTCAACGTAATCAGGTTTAGTACTGCAACTAAAGCTTGTTTGCGGAGATTCGCTCGAGAGTTTTCAAAAGCGCAATCCCAGGTCTTTTCGGGTGGCCCTGGCGCGAGAAATCTGGAGGTTTGGTTAGAAAATATGGATAAAGTTTCCGAGACGATGACCTATAACAAGCCACCTCTTGAATCCTAATTCATACACCTCCCATAATACTGTTTCTAGTGGGCTTTGATGGTGATGACAAGATTTTAGTGGTGGGGAGATTGCATTACCCCCAATCCATATCAAATAGATGTGGTGCCCATTTGCTACCACAAGGCACTAACATCATTGACTTTTGACTGGACATGTAGTATGTAACTCATCTCTTGACTCGTCCCATTGCATAAACTCTTTCTCATCCATGACCGAACAGGAAATCCATCGAGAAAGAAAAGAAGAATTAAATTATGAAATCATAAAAGATGGACTCGAAAGACTTCTATAAAGAATGCGATATGTAAAGAGAGTAAAAGTAGATAACCTAGAAACAGTCAAGAGAACAAAGCTGTCCAATATCAATAATCAATAATAATTTATATTGGCACTCCTTTTTAACAGTTATCCTAGAAACAATCAAGGGAACAAAGGCAGTCTAATGGTTTTACTGCTATATGCCTACAGCTAGGGCTGTTATACGAATCGAGATGGCTCGAGCTCGACTCGGCTCGAGGTGTAGCTCGAGTCGAGCTCGAACCGATTGTCAATCTCGTTTTTGTTATCGAGCCGACCGTGTTCGACTCGTTTAGCTCGTTAAAAGCCCGAGTTCGGCTCGATATGCTCATTAAAATTGAATTTTTGTTTTCGAACGGCTCGATCTCGGCTCGATAAGCTCGTTAAGACCATATTTTTCTGAAAAAAATGTCTAAGCTCGAGCTCGGCTCGTTAAAACTCGAGTTCGATATCGACTCGAGTTGTTCGCGAGCAGCTCGCGAGCTCGATTCGACTCGAGCCTGAACAAGCAAGTGGGTTCGAGCTCGATAAAAGCTCGAGCTCGATAAGTTTTAAACGAGCTCGAGCTCGACACCCCAAAGCTCGACTCGGCTCGGCTCGTCTACAGCCCTACCTACAACACTAACAACAACAAGAAGGACAAAGCCTTATCTCTCTCTCTCTCTTTCTTATAAGATCTTGTTCCATTGATTTGACTGAGATCAGTATATTTGTTGATTTATAATAGAGCATGCCTTTGTTAAATCCCACATACATAAATGTCTAAGCTTTTATTGTTTAATATTGAATATGGTCTTTTAATAACCCCTTAAATATCAGGTCCTCGATAAAATGCATGCCCGAGGTAGTGGGCCCAGAGTAATGATGACTAGACAACCTACAGAAGGAAGAAGCCGAAACGGAGGTTTGAATATCTCAGTCAGTTTTTATGAACTTGCTTTTTCTGTTTTCAAGATATTGTACACTGACTGTACCTAATTTCCAGGACTAAGAGTTGGAGAAATGGAACGTGATTGTTTAATTGCTTATGGAACTAGCATGCTGATTTATGAGCGGTTAATGATTTCCAGTGATCCTTTTGAAGTGCAGGTGTGTTCACAACTTCATCACAACTTCATCAAGTTTAGTTGGTGTCTTTCCTTGGTGGTACTCATCTTTGAAAGTAGATACTCCTTCCGTCCTAGAATGATAATCCCCTTTGACTATTCAACCATTTTAGTGATTATTCCTCTTTCTTTAATTATCCTTGGTGGTGTTAAACAATCACATTAGCACCATGGTTCCTCTAAAAACAAGAATGACACAAGTGAAGTGAGGAATCTTATTTGTTGTGGTTAGTTTAGGAAGTTAAGTAAGACGGAGTACTTAGCGTTCAGTTTTAGAAATGAGACTAACTTTGTGGGACAAACAAAAATGGAAAAAGGAACTATCATTTTGGGACAGAGGGAGTATAAATTATTTTCCAGAACAGTGTATCACAACCAAAAAATAGTTGGAAGTGAAATGATACACATAGATATACAAATGTCTATATGTATTGAATGGTGTATAAACTGAAAGAGACCCACACTGACACAAGAAGAAACGATACATAAAAGGCAGTGGGGAGGAGTGGGATAAGCAGTGAAATTCTTGTAGCTGAACCCCAGTCATTCGAGAAAAGGCTGAGTTCAGTTGTTCTTGTTTTAATCTTGTAGGTTTGTTTGAGTTCTTGACTTTCTTTTTCCATTTTGATGTTCTTTCTTACTTGTAGTCCACTTACCTAAATGTCTTATTTCTTTTACATTAATAATAGTGGTGTAGAAAAATAAAAAGAAAGAATCAGAATTTAATAGTGTTACTCCATTACTAAAAAGGTTCAAATGAACAAACCACAATATTATAGATATCTGATGTCTAAAAATTGATGAAATATCTCCTGTCTAGCAAAGTGTTCACAACTCATAATGTCTTCAAATATAACTGCTTTTTATTTATGCTTTTCCACAGCTTCGCCTTAAACTTATTTCCTTGAGAGAGAGAGATAGAGACTATTGTTCTCTACATTTCAATGTTGATGCATTGTATGGGTTAACTGTGGTGTTGGTAATTGTTATTGTAGTAGGCAGTGGCTTCTTTTTGTGTTTAACTGGATGATTTAGAACCAGGAACCGTCATTCTACTTGATAATTTGGTTGGATGAATTTACATTAAAGTGTTCATGATCTGGCAGGTTTGCAGAAAGTGCGGTTTACTAGGATATTATCATCATCGACTAAAACATGGCATTTGCTCCTTATGTAAGAATGGTGATAATATCTCTACCATGAAGTTACCATATGCATGCAAGCTCTTATTCCAGGTATATGACTATATGCTTCCTCTCTTTGGTGTTTATTCTATGCGAGGCAAGTTCATATTTTACTATCCATCTCAGACTCCTATTTTTTGATACATTTGTTTACTATAATTTCACCACTTAATTTTTAAGATCATTTTACTTGCTTATTTAAAAGATATTCTATGCGAGGCTTGCTCTTTTCAGCCCTCTGCTATTTCAGACTTGATTTTTAAAGTTTTGACGAAAGATCCTTAATCATTCAAATTCTGAACATTATTTATGGTTCAGCTAATACATTAGGTTAGAATTACATGTTAGGGTATATGGGGGTACTTGATGGGAGAATGAACATTTAGATTTTATTGATGACTTTTCCCCTTACTCATATTTTTATTTTTCTTTCTAGATAAAATCAACTTGATTCCGATGGTTTTATCATCGCCTTTATTTTTATAAACCACAAATATTTATTAGGGGGAAAAAGGGTGCAAAGAATAGAGGACAAGGTGTCCTTTTAAAACAAATACATGATCATAATGATTGACAAAATGAAAAAGATTGTTAGTTCTTTTTTCTCCCTAGTGCTAATCTCCCTCTCTTTTTTTTCCTCCATTTTTGTCAGGAGCTCCAATCAATGAACATTGTTCCTCGCTTAAGACTGACGGAGGCATGATGAACTGTATTATCGATAGAGGCATGTCGCTTTTTGTGTGCGCAAAGATGAAATGATGAAGATAAAGGTACCACTGAGCTCCAATCAATGAACAATTTTTCCTCCATAAAGAACATGATAAGATCGCGGTTGGGCTTCGGTGCGATGAAAATGGGTTCAAAAGTGGTGGCTCGAAACCTTTCCAGTGGTGGTTTAACCTTGGGATACTGCTATCAAGGGACATATTTTGATAATCTGCCATTTTAAGCTTTTGTAGTGTACAAACTTGAGCTGTATTTGATCAACTGGTCTTCAAGCTTGTCAAGTAGGATTTATTTTCCATCTATTGAAGGTTGGATTTTATTTACTTCTCTATTTTGTAACTTTTTATTTACTCTTTTGGATCACCCCCAAATGATATGCTAGCATTTATTTTTAATGGAAGGAGTAATATTAACATTTTCCTCTAGTCTTAGTGTGCCATTTGCCCACAAATATATATGGACATGGAAGAGTTGAGGAACTTTTGATCTAACCAAGGGTAAATATAAAGTCACAAAATTTGGCTCACAAAATGATGTGTTAAAATTTTATTGGTGTTTTTTATTAGAGTGTGGCGGGTCTACAATCGATGCAACCAATAAAATATTGCAACTTCACTTTGTATCTATCATCTTGTAGACTTTTTTTGTGCCCCTAACATTGCCCCTATCCCAAATATCTAGTAGAGTCAAAGAAAAAAAGGGTCAACCACTTTTTCTATCACACCTTGTAACACTTTATATCTAATGGTTATTTTAATATGACCTCACCATGCAGTTAATGCCAATAAGTTTGACTAGTGCACACACAAATAAATATATTTAATAATAATTTTAACAAATTAACTGAAACACTTAAATTATAAGACAAATATAATATTTAGATTTGAAATGGAAATGGAAATGGAAATGGAAATGGAAATAAAGTACTAGAGGCCAAAATCCTATATATACTAAGCAAATTCAATTTCTTAATTTAGCAAAGAGAGGATAAACTTAAGTTTTTAGTAGGATACTCGCTCTGTCTAGTGAAGATAACATCACTTTAAATGGTAGTCAATTTAACTGAATTTGATTAATTTTTATATAATATTAATTATAATAATGATATATTAAAAGTTGTTATTGACGTACTATTAATTTTAATTAAAAAATAATATTAATAATAATTTTCAACTATTTTTGTGAGTTTAGTATACAACTTGAATTGCAAGTTTCAAATGTAAGCAGTAACTAAAGGAGTTTATTGCAAAACTGACATGCGTACTTTCATTTATTTTCAATTTGACTCGCGAACTTTGGAACCATCAAATGTGGTTTGCGTACTATTATTTTCAAAATTTTGAGACGACTTTTTTAACACCCATTAAAAAACTTAACGGGACACTCTATATATAGGGGGTAAAAGTGTAAAGAATAAAAATGCCTGGTTGAGTGCATAAAAGTGTTGGGGAAAAAAACGCAATAGAAGGAAAGGGGGTGTTGGTAGGGGTGGCAAAATGGGTGTTTTGGGTGTATCCATTAAAATTAAAATATCCGGATATCCAATGAATTTTTAACTTTAATGGATAAACCCAAAACACCCAATTTGCCACCCTTGGTGTTGGTCACTCACAATTTCCCCCAAATTGAAACCTAGCCCTCTCTCTCTCTCTGTGACATTACATACGTCGGCCACTCCCACATTCCACCATCTTCTCCGGCGAAAAATCTCCGTTAGCGATTTCAGAAATTCCGGCCGCCTCAACCTCGTCCGACTCTTCCGATTTCTGGATTTGCAGACTCGTTCTGCGTTTTCTTCTCTCCATTCCACTACAGAAACTCCATCCAGACCACAAACCCAGCTGGCTTCCATCTTCTATCCATCATCGTTGACCCCGCCTCCACCATCAACTGCCTCGCCGAGCCACACCAGCTCCCTTGCCGTCGTCCGTCGTTCACAGCTGGCTGGTCCCCACTCCAAATTCCTATCACGGTCCTCTCACAACTTCTTAGAGCCGTCTCCGTTCTTCTCCGGCACTCTTCTCAAAATCTCCGGGCATCAAGAAACTCAGGCCGGTCACTCTTTGATTCCGTCCAAGCAGCACTCGACAGACTAATCTCACTCCTCTTTGTGCTTTACACCGAACATGATGATTTCCTCAGGTTTTTCTTTCTTTTTTCCCTTTATTCAAATCTCAATTCATCCTAGTCTTGGTGGATTATCCCAAATTTTGTGATGTGGGTTTGCTCAATGCCTTTACACTGATTTTTATTATTCTTAAAATGTTAAAGTTTTGTGTTTGTGTGTCTGTGCCTTTTCCCTGAGATATGTAAGGATTGTTTGCCACCCCTGTCACCTTGCTCGCTCTCATCAGTTTGGCTATCGACCCTTATTGTACACTGGGAGCTAGAATTTATTAGACATCAGCAAGTAATAAGGAAACAATAACTGTACTAGCAGTTATCTCTCTTGTTGCATTGGTCCGGAGGAAGAAAAAGGAAACCCTGGCAGCAATTCACATCCCTGATCCCACTCTACAGCTTGATTCAGCGAGCAATATTTTTGGTTGGATAAGGCAAGAGCTGATTGAAACTAGAGTTTCCCAACCTTAAATTCTTGTAGAGAAGATGTTGGTCTATCTTTTGATGTGGTACCAATGACGTCCGAAGGGATTTAAGAAGATAAGGAATTGAGTTAGAGGAGAAGACCGCACACCGTAATGGGAAAAACCTGAACTGAAATTGACTCACTAAGTAAATAATAGGGGTTACATATATAATTATATGAATTACCGGTTTTATCGTTTGAGGGTTCATCTAGGGTTATTGTAAGGGATTCAGGAGTGTTTATTCAGATTAATGAAGGGAGTGCAGATGAAAAAAAAAATCGTTTCTCAGATGTTGTTTAGTTGGCTGGTTTGATCGATATGTAGGTACGGAGATAGAAATTGATGCATGGGCTACAAAGGTTTGGAAGATGGCGGTGGTTGTGAAAGTTAACGGCTGGCATAATCCAAAATGTTGTTTATTCTTCCATCTCCTGCGGAAGTAGACCGGATCTTCAAGGAAGGACTCGAATTAAAAGTGTTGTATCAGAGTTTCAAATAAGCAAATAAAATGTAACACTGATATGTGAAATATTAGTATTACTAGATGGGCTTCCAGCAAAATAACTACAGTAACCTTTTTATTATGAAAGAGTAGTACACTTAATACACAGAGTACAACAAAGCTAGAGTCACACAAGTCTAACTATGTACTAGACCACACACTAACAACTCTATTGAAATGACTCCCACGTATGCTGGATGTTGCTCACTCGACTTGTGCCAGTCCAGGGGTCATAATCGCCTATTTATACTACTCCTATGTCGGTGGCAATTTCTCCAGACTCTTCTATCCAAGTCGGTGTCTGCCCTTCAAAGATTTCGAACGCTTCTACATTCTTCTCCATTTGCGGTGGCCATGGAAGCTTCAAGAGAATTCTCAACCCATCTAGAGGTAAGTAGATCTTTCCTGAAAACCCTAGAACTTTCTTGATCTTTGTAGAGGAAGAGAGTCGGTGTTGACTCTTGACACTCCCCCTCAACGCCGACTCTTCTTGACCTTGTAGTCATACCAAGTTGTTGTCGGAACTCCTCGAACATCTTTGCACTTAGACTCTTAGTGAACACATCTGTAATTTAATCCTCCGTTTTGATTGGGCACATTTGTGTTTTTCCTTCCAGTACCTTCTCCCTTATGAAATAGTGGTGCACTTCCACATGTTTCGTCCGAGCATGGAATACTGGATTTTCTGCTAGACGAATGGCTGATCGATTGTCACAATGTAGGTCCACCGTGTAGTCAATAGGTTGATGTAGATCCTTTAGTAATTTCATCAATCATATACTTTCTTGAGCTGCTATTGTTGCTGCTCTATACTCCACTTCAGTGGTTGACAATGACACAGTCGATTGTCTTTTGCTACACCACGTGATTGCTCCTGAGCCAAGACTAAACATATACCCTGTAGTTGAGCGTCGGGTATCATGATCTCCAGCATAGTCTGCGTCACAATAGCCAATCACTTTGCAAGCTCCACCTTTCTTATAAAGAATCCCATAGTCAATAATTCCCTTAACATACCTCATAATTCTTCTAAAGGCTTCCAAGTGTGGCTTCTTCGGCTTCTGCATAAATTGGCTTACTACTCCAACTGCAAATGCTATGCCTGGCCTTGTCAATGTGAGGTAGATAAGACTACCTACCAATTGCCGATACATAGTCCCATCTTCAAGATATTTGCCTTCTTCTACACATAGCTTTGCATTGGTTTCTAACGGGGTATAAATTGGCTTATAGTCTATCATCTCATATTTCTGGAGCAGATCTTTAGCATACTTCTGCTGGCACAGGAACAAGCCTTCTTCATCTCGATCCAATTCGAGCCCAAGAAAGTGTTTTAGTTCTCCAAGCTCTTTCATTTAAAATCGAACGGACAAGTTCTCCTTTATCCTTCGAATCTCATTCAAATGGTCCCCCGTGATGATTAGATCATCCACATAAACTAGCACTATAGCAATTCTGCCTTGTTCAAGCTTGACAAACAAGCTTGAATCTGCTGGTGCCAACACGTATCCACTTTGAACTAGAAACTCTGCAATCAAACGTACCCAAGTCGATCTTTCTTATCATATCCGTGTGGTTACTCCATGTAGATCTCTCTATCAACTTCTCCATGTAGGAAAGCATTCTTAAGATGCATATGCCATAGTCTCTATGACATAGTCTCTATGACTTACTAGCTGCTAGTGCTAGTAGGACACGAACCATAGAGATCTTTGCTACGGGACTGAACGTTTCATCGTAGTCCGGTCCATACTGTTGCGAGAAGCCACGGTCTACCAGGCGGGCTTTGTATCTCTCGACTGATCCATCAGGACATGTCTTCACTTTGTAAACCCATTTGCATGATATGGGTTTTACATCATTGGGCTTCGGAACCAAATCCTAAGTCTCATTTTGCTTCAGTGTTGCCACTCCTCATCCATCGCTTTTCTCCATTTAGGATCTTGAGATGCTTCATCAAACGTTGAAGGTTCTCTTATACTGATATTTACCAAATCCCAAGTCTCATTTTGTTTCAGTGCTGCCCATTTGACTTCTCTTTGTCGTCTTCATGCTTTTTCTAAGTACAACCATTTCTTCGTGGTTGACCTCTTCGATTGCTGAAGAGTGCCTCTTCTGTATTCTTTAACGACACTCCCGCTATTTTCTTAGCAAGAGCTTCTTGGTTGGCTAATAGATTTTCTAAATCTATTAATGACGGTTGTGTAGCCAACCTTGAATTGCCGTGATAAACGTAGAATACTCGGGGCTTAATTCATTGATTATTATTCTACGCATCCGATCATCTCCGATTTTTTAAGTAGGATCCAACTGCTCTATTTCACGGCACAAGTTTCTGATTTTGAAGAAATAGTCACTAACCGAATACGTACCTTGTGACGTATTCATAAGCTCTTTTTCGAGGAGTTGTAGCCGGGCAGCATTTTTCTTTGAGAAGAGATTAGCCAAAACATCCCACGCTTCTTTTGGCACCTCAATATCTTCAATACAAGCGAGTAGGGTTGTTATACGAACCGAGCTGGCTCGAGCTCGGCTCGGGCTCGGCTCGTGAAAGCTCGAGCGCGAGTGAGCTCGAGGTGAAGCTCGAGTCGAGCTTGAACCGATTGTCAAGCTCGTTTTTGTTATCGAGCCGACCGTGTTCGGCTCGTTTAGCTCGTTAAAAGCTCGGCTCGATAAGCTCATTAAAATTGAATTTTTGTTTTCGAACGGCTCGAACTCGGCTCGATAAGCTCGAATTCGGCTCGATGAGCTCCTTAAGACCATATTTTTCTTAAAAAAATGTCTAAGCTCGAGCTCGGCTCGTTAAAACTCGATTTCGATATCGACTCGAGTTGTTCGCGAGAAGCTCGCGAGCTCGATTCGACTCGAGCTCGAACAAGCAAGTGGGCTCGAGCTCGAGCTCGAGCTCGATAAAAGCTCGAGCTCGATAAGTTTTAAACGAGCTCGAGCTCGACACCCCAAAGCTAGACTCGGCTCGTTTACAGCCCTACAAGTGAGCAAGCTTTTGTCGATGGTCATCTTGATCGCATATAAAGCCTTTCCGGCTTTAATTTCCCATTTGCGGAGGTGCTCCATGTTGTTCTCGGGCGGTGAGGTCTCCATGCCGTCTACAATATTCCACAGGTCTTGTCCCTTAAGATGGGACTTGATGCACGTTCGCCAGTCACGATAGTTGTACTCGTTCAATTTCAAATATCTATATATATTTGAAATCTGTGGCATATAAGCTGAGTTACGTCTGTGGAAACTACTTGTTCTAGATTCATTTCGTAAAGACTGCAAATGTTCTTTATTGACGAGTCTATACGATGATTCATGCCAGCCGACGCCAAATCATTTTGGAATAGTTGTGTTGTTGTATAAAGACTGTCAATGCTCTTAATCAATCTAAGTTATGTTGATAATGGACTTCATTATTTGATCAGTTTCTCGATGGTACATTTTTTTCACTTCTACTTTATGATTGCAGAAGCTATGCAAAAGAAATGTGAGGCTCAGACAGCAGGCCTCCAGAGCCAGGGACACCCTTATGCTTTGTCGTGTAATGGCAGTCCCTTGGAAGATTTTCTAGAGCTCAAAGATGATGTCTATACTAATTCAAACAGTAATAATTTAGAACCAAAACACTCATTAAACAACAAATTACTTGATTCGTCAATTGAATTCAATAAAAAACCTACCCACTTCGCCACGTGGTCCCCTGTACATCCTGACTTCCATAAAGGACAGTTGTGCCAATGGAATGGTTTTCAAAGTCAAGTGTACCCTTACTCAGTGGATAACCGCGTCCAGTATGCCCCAGTGAATCTGTTCCCACAGAATCACCCTTCCGAGTACCAGTACCAAGAGTTTCATTATTTTGTGGTCATTGATTTCGAGGCAACGTGTGACAAGGAAAAAAATCCTCATCCTCAGGAGATCATTGAGTTTCCATCTGTGATTGTGAGTAGTGTGACTGGTCAACTGGAAGCTTGTTTCCAAACATATGTGCGTCCCACCTGCAATCAACTACTAAGTGATTTCTGCAGGATTTGACTGGCATCCAGCAAATTCAGGTTGGTTCAGGAGCTATATATGCTAGAAGTTGTCTATTTCATGATCAACAATGTTAGCTATAGCTTTTTCTTACTTGAAGCAAGTGACATTTTAGATACGTCTTTTTTCTTTACATGATGGAAATCAGTCACCCGTTTGTTTGATATTGAAGAACCATCACATATTCTCATTTTGGTTTCTGTATTGTCCCACTAAGAACGTCAGCTAGTTACCCTGCTATATGTCTTCATGCATTTTTTAATATTTCCCGATAAAACCAATGAGATGTGTGTTTTGTAGGTGGACAGAGGAGTTACTCTAAGTGAAGCTCTGCTAAGGCATGATAAATGGCTCGAGAAGAAGGGAATAAAGAACACAAACTTTGCGGTGGTTACATGGTCAAACTGGGACTGTAGAGTCATGCTGGAATCAGAGTGCAGGTACAAAAAGATATAGAAGCCTCCCTATTTTAACCAGTAAGTTTCGCACCCTTATTTTTTCCACTATATATTGCTCTCGTCTTTTTTATTTTTCCACGCTCTTAAAAGGTTGAAGAATTAGTCAGATACAAACTTACATTACTAGTTGGACAGATGGATCAACCTGAAAGTTCCTTTCCGTGAGGTTTTCGTGGGTGTGAGGTGCAATCTGAAAGAGGCTGTCCAGATGGCAGGGCTGACATGTCAGGGCCGGCCTCACTGTGGCTTGGATGATGCCAAAAACACTGCCTGTCTTCTTGCTCTACTCATGCAAAGGGGCTTCAAATTCTCAATCACCAAAAACACTGTCCTCTAGTTGTCTATTTCATGATCAGCAGCCAGTACTAGAGCAGCACCACCTGCCTTCTCCACCCCACCACCACCACCACCACCCTCCTCATAGGCGGGCCCCGCATTTTACTCCGGTATTTCACCCTTATTGTTATTGTGGGGTGAGAAGCAGCAAAGGGATGGTTCGGAAGCCAGGTCCAAAGCAAGGCAGCTGCTTCTTTGGATGTGGAAACTGGACTTCTGCTAGAGGTGCTCGTTGCCAGTTCTTTGAATGGCTTCTCCTTCATTGGACCAGTGACATTACTTCTCTGCCCTTCATGGTCACAACGTAAGCTTTCGTTTATCTTCTGTAAAAAAAAAAAAAAAAAAAAAAAAAAGAGAAAAGAGTGTGGAGACCTTTGTTCCATAAGACTACAGATTTGGTTTCGTGCGTGAGGTTTTCTGGTTTTTACAAAGTATATAGTATAGATTAGTCGTTTGATAAGGAACTGACGCTGCTTGATGTATCGCATTCGTCTGTAGGGGAAAATGGGAGAAATGTCCTGTTAAGTTGACTTTGACTTGTTTGATTGAAATTATGGGGAATGGATAGGCAGAAGGATGGTTTTACTTCTATATTATGCTATGCTCAGCTGGGCATGGCTCTAAAACAGGTATCTAAAATAATACAAGGACATGGGAGAGGCACCTACCTCCTATGAGTGTTAATGGTAATGTTTCAGGTTGCTTTTGTCATTCTGCTGTTGCTGCTTCACTTTTTCTTTTCCTTTGCTGCTCAACTGCATCTTATTGCCCTTATAGTGAAGTAATTCACTCTTACGCTCAGTTTGTTTGGAGGAAAACGTTTTCTGGAAAAATAATTTCCCCACTTTTTAAAGTAAAATGACTTCATATTTCTCCTCCGTATATCACTTTCCAAAAAAATGATAACACCCTCACTCACACAATCAAGTCTCCATACACCCCCCACGCTACCCACTCCATCCCACCCCACCCTACCTACCTAGCTTCCCACCCCCTCGGCCGTATTATAAAAAACAAAAAAAATCATATTTAAAATTATTTTTAACAACCCCCACCTCACCCCCACCCCCTCGTGGTCAATTTTTTTTCTTACTTATATTAAAATTATTTCTTAACAACTCTCCTACCCCTACCCCTACCCCTACCCCTACCCCACACCCATCTACCTCAACCCTCCCCTACCCCACCCCACCTTTACCCTACCACATACCCCACACCCACCCACCTCACCCATCCCCCACTCCCACCACACATTAACCCTACCCCTATCCACCCCACCTCCATCATGCTACCCTACCCCACTCCACCCTATCTTTTGCACCCTATCCCAGATTGTGTTTCCACCAGAAATATTTTCTTAAATTTATCAAACACATCAAGATGTTTTTCGGAAAACATTTTCTTTAGATTTATCAAACAACTGAAAACATGTTTATATCATTTTCTGGAAAACATTTTCATGTTCATAAAACATTGTCTTTACTGCTCTAAAAAACTCCTCAATTCCCCTCAGAATCACACCCCCACCCCCAAACACCTTATCTTACTTGCCATACTCCTACACTTAAATTGTAAGTCTCAGTTGAAATCCTATTTCACGATCGTACGCGTGCTCTCAACCTCTTTTTCACTTAGAATACTTTTGACTATATATTTCTCCTTCTAGTTATATTTCTACCCTATAGCCTCTTTTGAGATCAACACATGGAAATAACATATGATCTACTATCCACCATATGAGCCAGACAATTTGGTTCGTAATTTATAAATAGCATGAATACAAATATACTCCCTCTGTCTCAGAAAGATAGTCTCATTTTGACTTTTTATGATCAACTTATATGAACTTTGACCAAGCATTAGTGTCAATCTAATGCTCATAATAAAATTTTAAAAATTGTAATTGATAAATCACTTAATGATTTGTCGATTACAATTTTTTAAATTTCATTAAAATGAGTATATCAACATCAATGGTTGGTCAAAGTTCATTTATGTTGACCATAAAAAGTTAATATGAGACTATCTTTCCGGGACAATGGGAGTATGTTTTAATTCACAACACACAAGCAAAACAAAGTAATCAAGGGGGGGGGGGGGGGGGGGGGAGTCCCAGACATGACTTCAAAAAATCCAAGTTCAAAACTCAAAATAGAAAATAAAAGATCCCAAAATTCTTAGACAATAGTAGCAAAAAGAAATGAAAATCATAACGAAATTGGCTAAGTTTGCTACATAAAAGGCTGTTAGTAAATCAAACCCAAGAGATAGCAAATAATAATGAACGCAAATCAACACAGAATATACGTGGTTCACCAATCTCTATTGGCTACCTCCACGGGCAAAGGGAAACAGATATTATTATGGCGGAGAAACAATTACATGAGGATAATCACACTAATCTATGTTTGCATGAACTTTGATCACTTTGATCACAAAGTTCCTAACTATGCAAATCCCTAGATCTAGAATCACTGATCTCTCTCTCCATGTCAATTGAATCACGCGCAGAAAAATACCAGTTTATGGCTAGTATTTATAGGCTAGATACCTAAACCAGAAGACATAAGGAGTCCTTAATTAAATCCCAAAAAGGATTTAATTACTTTCCTTTTCCTTCTCAAATTTGACTTATTCAAAGTCATTTACTCTAACAATCTCCACCTTGACTTTGAATCTCCCCTAATAATTCAGATGCACGATTTTCCGACATAGAATCCACCTTGAGCCACATCCCTCGTACCAGATTTTTCAACCTTTGCCTCAGTCTGTCTTTCGTCAAAGACACTAGATTTGTCCTCCGGACAACCAGATTTTTCGCGCGCCGTGTATCTTCAAGACACTCAGAATTTGCCTCACCAGGCAAACAACTTTGTCCTCTGGACAATCATATTTTCTGCATGCAATGTATCCTACGGACACCCAGAATCACCCCAACGGGAAATTAACAGTCATTCAGACGTGGCCCATCCAGTCGACATTGGATCTTGCCAACCATGACTGATACAATTGGTATGTGTTGATCTTCTAGCCGTGGCTTGCCCAGTTCACTCCGTCCTAGAGTAAAACGATGCTCCACCTGCTCGTCAACACCCTCACCAATCTCAGAACCTTGGAGGATACACAAGGAATCTTTTCTTTCGCCCTTCAGAATCACATCCGAACCTTTGTAGACATCCAGAACTCCACCTTCACCTTTGAAACTGTATCCCTTCTTGTCCAACCGACTAAGTGATACCAGATTCTTTGCTATTTGTGGAACGTGTCTCACTTTGTTCAATGTGAGAAATTTATCACCAGAAGTTCTCACCCTTACGGAGCCCATGCCAACTACCTCGCAGATAGATCCATTAGCCATATAAATACGGTCTCCATCCTTCTGCTTGTACGTTGTAAACTGCTCCTTACGCGAACCCATGCGATAAAAAACTCCCGAATCTAGAACCCATGCAACTTCCTTGCACGCTTCTTCTTCGGTCACCAGGGCGTAATTTCCATCCTCATTCAGATTGTCACTGCTCGCCATTGCTGCAGCCGACTCAGAACTCTTCAGACGCGGAGTCAGATGTATAACTCTAAAATCTAACCATATTATTGCCTCGGGCAACACAGATTTTGTATCTACTTCTAGATCACTAGAATAGACTACAACAGATGTTAGATCTTCAGATTATACCAGACAGCTAACTTCTGATCACAGAACCCTAGCTTCAAATATCCGTCTTCAGATGTAGATACTAGACACCGAAACGTTCTAGATGCGTTCTTGGATCACCACCGAACACCAGACGAACTTTCAGATGCTGATCTACCAGATTTGCTATTTCTAGCACAGATTTCTGCACGGACACTGCACGCGGACTGCACGGAAAAAACTGCACGCGAACTGCACCAAAACTACATGCGACCCGCACCAAGACTGCACGCGAACTGCACCAAGACTACACGCGACCCGCACCAAGACTGCACGTGAACTGCACGTTTTCTGCACACAATCTGCACTTTTTCTGCCGCGACCAGCACGCCCAATGCATAATCTTCCATCAGATAATAAACATGTTCTTTGCGTCAGGCTTGTTGATTTTCTTGTCCATCCCGGAATCCATCTCTTTCTACCGCAGCGGAATGCCCTGATCTTTCTCACCTGACCCGGATCTGGTGCCAATAAGAGAAATCGCAACAAGAAACTCCAAACGCATACAATCGAAGACAAAACACCAGCAACTTTTGTCCGGATACAATTTCGGATGCTACAGACATCAAAATCCAATCTCCACCGTTCAGATCGAAGATCTATGAGTCTCGAAGCTACTCACCGAAAATCAGCACGATCCAACGGTGAACGAATGCTCTACGCCTTTTTCTTCACCGCTGCGCTGGATAAAAACGGACCAAAAACTGCTACCTTGTTTTTCTTCGATCTTGGATCTCTTCCGTCGATGCTAATTCTCCTTTTCAACCAAGATCTGATACCACTTGCTAGTAAATCAGACCCAAGAGATAGCAAATAATAATGAACGCAAATCAACACAGAATATACGTGGTTCACCAATCTCTATTGGCTACCTCCACGGGCAAAGGGAAACAGACATTATTATGGCGGAGAAACAATTACATGAGGATAATCACACTAATCTATGTTTGCATGAACTTTGATCACTTTGATCACAAAGTTCCTAACTATGCAAATCCCTAGATCTAGAATCACTGATCTCTCTCTCCATGTCAATTGAATCACGCGCAGAAAAATACCAGTTTATGGCTAGTATTTATAGGCTAGATACCTAAACCAAAAGACATAAGGAGTCATTAATTAAATCCCAAAAATGATTTAATTACTTTCCTTTTCCTTCTCAAATTTGACTTATTCAAAGTCATTTACTCTAACAAAAAGGCAATACTGCAGATTGAATCAAGATGTCCATTTATGGGTCACAATGTTGAATTTCATGTCCTCTCAAATGCGCGTTCATCTGAAAATATCAATTGTACCTGTGTAAATAGAACATAAAAATACAATGCTGAGAAACACTATATCTCAAAACATGACCAATATGAATAAATATGGCACTCCCTCTGTCCCTAAATGAGTGTCCAAATTTCATTTTAAGGGACACTGAAAATCTCAATTTTTTGAACAATTTGGTAACAACGATTCATATATAATCTTGTAATCTCTTTTCTAAACCTTTAGTTTTGCACGTATAAAGAAACCGGTAAAAAAAATTTCGAAAAAAAATGTTTAGGGAGAAAGTTATGTTCAAAAAAGACACTCATTTAGGGACAAATATTTCTTGAAAATGGACACTCATTTAGGGACAGAGGCAGGGCCAGCCCAAGGGGGGCAGGTGGGGCTCCCGCCCAGGGCCCTTGCCGGGAGAGGGGCCCAAATTTTTTATAGCATGTATATATATATATAACACAAATATGTATATCTTTATTATGAAAAAAAACAAAATTATCACTAATTCTTTCTTAAAGAAATAAAAAAAAATCATCTGACACATTTTATTAGTTCATTTTTAAGCAAAAGATGCCCCAAGAAAAAAAAATACACAAAAAAGTCCTATTTTATTTGAGAAAAAATAATCAACCAAGGACAACTACATATAGGGATGGCAACGGGTCGGGTTCGGATCGGATCATGGCCGATCCGAACCCGATCCGAATCTCAAACACACTGACCCGAACCCGACCCGATCCGAAAATTCAAGAAACCGTGACCGATCCGATTTGACCCGATCCGACCCGAATCTTATTAAAAGACTATTTTTTTAGCTCAAAATTAATTAATTAAAATATATTTTTAAGTACAATGTTGAATGTTGTATGGAAAATAGTCTAAAATCATCCAAATCTCACTTACAAACACAAATTAGAAAAAATAAAATTTAAGATAATATTTAAAATATTTAAAATTCACCTTTTATTAAGGGTTCGGGTCGGATCGGATCGGGTTCGGGTCGGATTATTATGGTTCGGGTCGGGTCGGGTTCGGATCGGATCATCAGCATGATCCGAATCCGATCCGAACCCGCTCGGGTTTTAAAAATTGCAAACCAAACCCTATTTTTTCGGATCGGATCACCTTCGGTACGGATCGGATTCGGTCAAATTGCCATCCCTAACTACATATATAACTTTTGGAACCTTCATATTCCCTCATTCATATTATATTTGAGCCCTCATACTTTTGGGGCCTTATTTTAATAACTCAAAGAAAATTATTTTTTTCTTGTGACAAATTTAAGTAGAAATGAAAACATCTTTGTAAGACATGGATATGTATAATATTCTTTGGAGTAATTTTTTTAGTCCTCATATTTTTATTATATTATTTTATTTTTTATGAACATAATTTAATCTTATCTTTTGCAAGAGTTTTTAAGACACTTTTATATATTTATTTAATATGTTCTTTTGCAAATTTTGGGATGTTATATGTATATTTTTTTCATCATGTTTTTGTTGTACATATTTTTTTCCTTTTATAATTTTACTGGGTTTTATATATTTTCTTGGAGTACTATTTTTTATGATAAAAATTTATAGATTTGATTAGAACCTTTAATTTATCTGTTATTATGCTAATTTCAATTATTTGATCTTACAATTATTTTATACTTAAATACAAATTCAAAGTACAAGTTAACACAAAAAAATAATTCTGCTAGTAGAAAACAGGAGTTTTGAAGGAGAATTTTCTTTTTATAAAAGGCCGTTCATTGTTTCAAAAAGAGAAATGGCCCTTCATTGGACCTCGCCCAGGGCCTCAAAAAAGCTAGGAACGGCCCTGGACAGAGGGAGTAATAATCTATCCTATTGGAGTAAATAGTAACAATATACTCCCTCTGTCCCAGAAAGATAGTCTCATTTTGACTTTTTATGGTCAACAAAAATGAACTTTGACCAACCATTGGTGACGATATAATCATTCTATTGAAATTTTAAAATTTGTAATTGACAAATCATTAAGTGATTTATCAATAACAATTTTTAGAATTTCATTGTAATTATTAGATTGACACTAATGTTTGGTCAAAGTTTATTTTTGTTGAACATAAAAAGTCAAAACAGAACTATCTTTCTGGGACAGAGGGATATCTTCTTCTTCTTCTTCTTCTTCTTCTTCTTCTTCTTCTTCTTCTTCTTCTTCTTATTATTATTATTATTATTATTATTATTATTATTATTATTATTATTATTATTATTATTATTATTATATATACCCATAAAATATGATGTAAGGCTTTCAAAGTACTATATTTTTATAATATTTTGTTTAAACAAGTTCTTTCTAGCACATTTAGAAGTAAAAATATTGATGACGAATAACTAGTTTACAAAAGAAACTCAACAAAAAAAAAAAGAAATATTTGAGAGAAAATAAAACAACGGTATTAGTTGTTGAAAAAATGTTGAGATTGCGTAGAGACGAGAAAGGAGATGGTTTTTAGGGCTTATTTAACATCAGTGTTCTAAAAAGTGGGCTAGGCGCTAGGCGGCCCGCAAGCGCTGTGATTTTTCATTAGGCGGTCAATCAGGCGTTAGGCGGTCTAAGCGGTCCTAGGCGGGTCTGGGCGATCTAGGCGGGGTTTTGCGGGCCTAGGTGGGTCTAGGCGGTCTAAGTATTTTTTTTTTATTTTTTGGTTGACGTCGTTTTACAAGGCTAGAAAATGAAAACAAATGACATAAGGTTGAATTTGATTTGACCTTAGTTTATGTTTTAGATGATGAAATACATTTATAATTTTCATATGCTTTATAACTTTTGTGTTTAAATTCTCGGCCTCCCTAGGCCCCTAGGCGCTAACTCCGCATCTGCCGCCTAGCATCTAGTGCTTTTTAGAACCTTGTTTAAAATAGAGTGAAAATTAGGTCCCTAAACTAACTAAATTTAATTGTGACTTAACTGGCTTTGGCACAAGGCCAACCATGAAAAATATGGCATTCATTAGTGTAAAAAGATAATCAAGATCTTTCAAATTTATTTATTTTTCATTTTAATAATCTAAGGCACCCTATATTTATTCCCTACTAAAGTGAGGGAGGGGTGGTATCAAGTCTTACAAGATAACGAGTTGAATTAATAGAAAAGGAAGTGTAATTTTTTATTTATGATACAAATACAAATAAGATACAAATAAGTAAAGTACGTTCATTAAAATGTTGGCAAAAAGCATATTTTAGTCACTGAACTTTAGGCTGATTTCAAATGTGCTCACTAAACTTTATGCTTTCAAATATTCTCACTAAACTTTTTCAATTTTTTAAATGTGCTCATTATGTCCAAAAAATCATTAAAAATGTAAACTTTCGTTATATCATGTTATACTTTATTAACTCATGTTAATTACTTTAGTATGAGGGTTACAATAAAAAATTACTTTATTTCATAAAAAAGCCCCTCTTTCAGTACGTCTTTTTTTTTTTTCTTTTTTTTTTTTTTCGAATTTCAGTACGTCTTTAAAAAAAAAACATAAAATAAAACAAATCGTCTCTTTCTATCTTATCTGAGAAACCCGAAAACAGGCCGCCACAATCTTCCATTCCCGTCGGCTCCAACTTCCCCCTCCACCCTGCAACCGCCCTATTCCTCCCTCCCAAACTACCTCTCTCTACTTTTTTCTTCTTTCAGACCCCTCTCCCCCTTTTCCCCAACTTCTCTGACTGACGAGCACCATCAAAGCAGAGTTCCGGGTCTCTCTATCGCTCAGGCACAGATCCGACATCTCTCTATGCGCAGTTGCACCCCCATCCCCTCCGTTTGTAACTGCGCACAGGGACCATCTCTCTCTCTCTCTCTCTCTCTCTGCGCATAGATCTGATTCTCTTTCACTCGATTTCAGTAATTGATGAGCAGGGGTGTCAGTGGTTCGGTCCAAACCGCGGTTTGGGACCGAACCGAACTAAACCATGTTGTTTGGTTCGGTTTTTAAGCACAAGTAATTCGGTTCGGAAAAACCGCGTGGTTCAGTTTGGTTTGTGGTCTGACCCAGACCAAACCAGACCGAACCAAACCAAACCATCAGACCGAACCGCCAGACTGGACCATTAGACCGAACCACCAGACCAAACCGCCAGACCACATATATTAGTCATATATTTGTATGTTAAGTAACATTCACCTTTAAATTATTAAAATAATTTACATTACATTACATCATTCTTAACTCTAGTTTTGCATCTTATTCAATATTCATTTCATCGAATGTTATATTCATTGAGGCATATAGTTAACAAAGTTCTGTAGTGTATTCACTTCCTTCGGCTTCTTTATTCATTTGATATTTTCATTCTTCCGAATTTTCTCATTTAAACAGAGTGTAAACCATAATTTGAATCGTAATATGAACCTCGGTGTGAATGGTGGTTTAAACCACGATCTAAACCATATTCTAGACCACGGTCTAAACCGCAGTCTGGACCACATTACTGAACCGCGGTCTGAACCAAACCGAACCAAACTATGGCGGTTTGGTTTGGTTTGGTTTGAAATTTTTCGTGGTTCGGTTTGGAATTTTCCCAAACCGATGACTAGTGGTTTTGTCTCTAAAACGGCCGAGACCGAACCAAACCGAACCATTTACACCCCTATTGATGAGTATGCCCATTTTTTATGTTTGTGGAAATTCTGCATTTCTCTTGATTTTTACTTGAAGATGAATTGGGTTTTGAGAAGAAATGTGGAAGGGTCAAGCTTTTGAGGATTTGAGAAGGAGAGGGGTTTGTGATTTCTTAAAATTTTGACTCATGGTTGTGATTTCAAAAAAAAAAAAAATGGATTTGAATTGAGAAGAAATATTTATGGGTGGATATCTTGTTACTGCGGAGAGTATGTGTGTTTGTAGGGAAGGTGTACAAATTGTGTGGGTGTTTGTTCTGTGGTGGTATTGGTTGCATTGGGGGAGATGGTGGAGGAGGCTGCATTTGTGGAGATGGCGGTGAATTGATAGGTGACGATGGTGGCTGTGACTGTTGTGGTGATGAAATAATTGTTTAAATTTAACAAAAGTTACAAAATATAATGAACGTTAATCAATTGAGGTCATATGACTAGTGTTCGTTAAGTATTTAAAGAAATTATGGATGGAGTGGGCAGACTTGAAAAACTATAAAAGTTTAATGAGAACAACTAAAAAAAATAAAGTTTAGTGAGAACATTTAAAATCGGCCTATAGTTCAGTAACCAAAATATGCTTTTTGCCTAAAATGTTTGACAGGGTATATAAGAATCTTAATGTGAAATAAAGTGAGTAATCGAATACAATACAAGTGGGGATAATTATAAAGGAAAATTAGGCGTGTAGGATAAAGTGTTACCAAGATTTTGTGTCTGAAACAAAACAGCTCTTTAAAGCATCAACCAATCACGGGAAGTTGAAAACCATTAACTTTGTTTTTTTCATCTCTTGAGTGATCAGTACCGGGTGTGGCTCCTTAGATTGATTGGACGTGAGTGTGGTTATTTCCGCATTAATTTCCACATTTAGTGCCTTAAATTTTTTGAGCATGTCTTCAAGCTCTCCAACGCTAAGGTTATCCAGATCAACATCATGATTAGACATCATTTTCGCTCTTTCTTCCTCTTCTGCTAAATGTTTTTCAAGATCTTCTAACTGTTGACTGAGGCCTTGAAGTCTCACCTCATCTCCAATTTGAGTATCATCAGTAATTGAAGGATCTTCTTGTTCATCAACATCTTGAAATCTATTGATGATAGAATCTACATTGGGACTACCAAAAGAATAAGCTTTCCCGCCCGATGAGAAAACAACTATTGCCACTTCTGTGCCAGTTAGAGTCGAAATTTCACTTGCCTTTTTAAAAATTCCTTGTCCGATGCTTGGAAAAAGTGACCCTTCGAGAAGATTTTTTCTCTATCGTTTTTAACTCAGTCCTCTTACGACCTTGAGTTTTTTTTTCCTGACATAGCTGCTACACACATAGAGAGGCAATAAAACAAGCTTAGTAGATGAAGAAATTTATAGAAGACGTTAACAAATGAGGGGATTACTTACTAACTTTCCTAAAGTATAACCTAAATTCGGTAAGTAACCATAATACTAAAAATTGGTAAGTTAATAACTACTTTACCCGTTACATGAATATAATCACTCTTTTATATTGGTGGTCAACTTAATAAACTTTGAACATATGATTTCCCTATTTACCACTGCACGCTTCCTTTGGAATTTCATTCCCCAATTGAACCGAAGGGCCCTTGTTAATCAAAAAAGCGATCTGTTAACTGCATATGCCCAGAACATCTTTGGAATCCCACACTTTAATCTCATATTTCTTGCTAGCTCGTTCAATGTCCTGTTCATCCTCTTTGCAATCATATTACATTGAGGAGTCCCCCTTGAGGTCTTCACCATGTGAATCCCATTCACATCACAATATTCTTTAAACTCCCGATCTCATACTTCTCGCTATTATTGGACCTCAAGCATTTAACCTTAAGCCCAGTCTCTGTCTCCACCAAAGTCTTCAACTTCGTAAACACCCCGAACGTCTTATAATTATGTTTCAAGAAGTAAACCGAGACTTTCCTCGTGGAGTAATCTATGAAGGTAATGTAATATGTTGCACCACCCAAAGATGCAACCGGTGCTAGCCACCATAAACCGTGTGAACTAATTACAGCTTTGTTTCCTTTAAAGCCCTACATGTTGGAAGATTGCTTCTCGCCAGCTTTCCAAATCCGATCTGTACCAGCTCTGATCCGAATCCGATCTGAACATTAAAAGTCCTTTGCCGAACCCAATCCAATCCGAAATCGCCTGAACCGTAATTCCCATATCCCACTAAACCCCAATTCAAATCAATTAATCCACCCACTCACCCATAAAATTTGATTTCACCTAACCCCAATTTCCACTCTTCATTTGTTTATTTCAGGATTCATTGATCAATCCACAAATTGTAACCCCAAACAGTATGAGAAGAAAGTTTCATAGCTCAATTTAGATATAAGTAAATATTTATCTAAAAACTTTATTTGCTTATCGGAGATAGTCGGGATTGAGTTGAAGTGACGACGGCTGGACTGCAGGTCTGGACAACGGAGAGGCTGAGAGGCGAAGATATGCGATTAAAGGAGAATCTTTGGTTAAGGCGTACTGCGTAGAAACGAGAGAAAGTGAGAGAGAGAGAGACGATGGGGGAGAACAACAAAAACTATACTTATTTGTTTCTAAACCCTATCTTTTTGTTTATAGGTAGCTTTGTGTGTATATTTTAAGAAAAGGAGGGGGTGATAATGAAAATTGCAATTTATGTTTATGAAGTCGGGTCAGATCTCGGTCGGATCATAGCTGGTACTGAAACCGATCCGAAACCTGATCGGATCATAAAAAATCATACCAAACCCTATTTTTTCGGATAGAAACTCCCTCAAATCGGATCGGTTTCGGTCAAATTGCCATCCCTACTTGTAGCTAAAGCCCCCCCTGAAGTATTGCCAACCTTTTTTTTTCCTCGCTAAGAAGCTCATCGTTGACATCATCTAACTTCAATTTATTTGTACCCGCTGAAGCACTTAAGGTGACCGTTTCTCTCCAACTACCCGGTAAAGACGATAACAACAATTAAGACACAACCTCATCTAAGAACGTAAGCTCCACTACCAATGTGTCTATCATGTTTGTTAACGCATTGATGTGGTGTGAGATTGATCCTCCCTCTAATAACTTGAAGCTGAACAACCTTCGTACCATATCTACCTTGCAGACTGCGGAAGGTGTCTCATACTTTTCCACGAGAAAATCAATTAACTCCTTGAAGGTCTTGGCCTTGTTGGTTTTCTTAGCAATACTCTTTTTAAGAGTCGTCCTAATCAAACCCAACGTTTTCGTGCCCAATAACTCTCAGTCTTCTTGCTTTTCGCTTTCAGGCTTGACTCCCTTAAAAGGCTTATAAAGATCATTCATTACCGTACAAAAGATCATCTATCAACATCCTTCAGAATTTATATTCTGTTTCTTCGAACCTCTCCACCGCCTGTTTATTTTTTCCCATCTTGACTGTTGATAATCCTAGGACCGAAGAACCGAAACTCTGATGAAAATTGTTGGGAAATCCGACTCCTAATCAAACAGATCGAAATATAATCAACGCAAATCAACAAAGCAATAAAACAATAATCAAGCAAAAAAAAAAAAAAAAACACAAGAAAATTGTTTCACTAATTTGCTAATATTATTGACTATGTATGGGGGCACTGCCAAGCATTGCACTATTATATATTAATATCGTGATATAATGTGTTTGGGGGCGGAATGTTGTTTATATAGGTCCCCCAGAACAAGCCCTAAACCTTAGACATAAAGAAAACCTGAACAAATAGAAAAGTTTGTGCGGACCTATGGCCCCGGATAAGGCTCGCGGATAGCCCATGTACGGACCCGTGCGTGCGGATAAGGAGCGCGGATAGCCCAATTTTTCCTCATATGCTCGTAACCCAAATTGCAAACCTTATGTCCCTCCTTTGTGAGCCCTTTATGCGCGAGAATACAAGCTTCATGTGCGCACTCTAAGCGCGCAGATACAAGCCTAGAAGGTCCTCCACGATTTTGCTCCTTTTGCCCTGCCTAGTTCCCAGTTTGACTCAAATCTTAATAGAACGACCCTCAAACTTTAGGTTTTATTTTAATTTACTCATTTAGTTTTGGTCATTCATGCACCAATTAAAAAAAAACATAATTTGTTACTCCCTCTGTCCCTAAATGAGTGTCCAAATTCCATTTTAAGGGACACTGAAAATCTCAACTTTTTGAACAATTTGGTAACAACGATTCATATATAATCTTGTAATCTCATTTCCAAACCTTTAGTTTTGCACGTATAAAGAAACCGGTGAAAAAAATTTCGGAAAAAAACGTTTAGGGAGAAAGTTATGTTAAAAAAAGACACTCATTTAGGGACAAAGATTTCTTGAAAATGGACACTCATTTAGGGACAGAGGGAGTACTTTTTTTCACCCCGAAAAGTTAGTCACAATTTTCTTAGTTGTTAAATTAAAACTTGTCGCTTTAGTAAAAAAGAAAAGGACTTAATTTTTCAAGATGGTTGGAGTAAAAAAAAGGTACTCTTGGCCGCCGCAGCAAATTTAACTCCACAACCATTTCCTGGTGGGAGGGAGGCTTGGAGCACCGCCCTACGCCGGGAAACAAAATCCGCAACTTAACTGGGCCCCACAAAAACGGATCTCAGCACTCACCCGTTATTTTCCTCAAATCCTTCCAAAAAAAGCCACTTCTTTCTATTTTTATTTCCTTTTCTAATGCGTCCCTACTACGTGTCACACACAACCACCAGAATTCCGCCACGTGTAAACGATCAAAATCCTATCTGATACGCTGGCCGCAACTTGCTTAACCCAAAAGACCAATTTCTCCCTACCTTTAGTTGCAAGTGGAGGGTAATTTATTGGAAACACACCTGGTCCTACACCACACGTGTCTTTATGGACCCACACCTTGACACGTGGACAAAGGAGATCGCAGTATTAGATGTCAGGATGCTATCAACCACGAATTCAACCTCATTTATCAGCCACAAATTCAGATACAAAGTCCAATAAACAAAACACACACTAGTCCACTTATTGAGCTGGTTCTTGTTCTTGCTTCAAGAGAGAGAAAACCCTTTCTGCCAAAATCCATACTTCCATTTCAGATTCGTTGTTTTGTTCATCTGGGTATTTCCAACAGGTTTGTTCTTCTTCATTGATTTTGATTTCTCTCTGTTTTGTCACTTTATTTAAAGTACAAATTGAAAACCCATATCTTGATTTGGGATTTGAGATTTGGGTTTTGTTGATAGTTTAACTTTTTTTTTTTTTTGAGACGGAGGGTGTTCAGTGGGAGTTTTACTGATTGTTACTCCATTCAACAACAATGAAATCAGATTGAACAAGTCAAACTTCATATTAGAAAGAAAAAAAAACAATTTTTTTTTTAGTTTCTCATAGTTCTCTTGAAGCTTCTTTCCTGTTTGTTTGTAATAAATAAATAGTTAGGTAAATGTCAGATCTCTTGAAGAGGAGAAGAGAAATGAAAATATGATACAAATGGATTAAAGCAACCAAAATGAGAAGTTTGATTTCTGATTTGGAAAAAAAACACATCTTGAAAGAAAAATGAAATTTTTTAAGCTTGAATTTCAGATCTATGAATCATTTTCTAAAAATAACCAACACGAGGAGTGCGACTTCTTAAATTTTGGGGAGGAGATAAGTATTTGGTGAGTAGATTTGACCTAAACGGCCTGCTCATAGCCTCATACCCTTTTTTTTATTGAGATGTGTAAACGTGAGAGCAACTGATTTTTCCCAGGAAAGGAACAAAGGAAAGTAAATCACTCTTTATCATTGATATACTGGTCTAATAGTCTGATTGGTATCAAGATTCCCGGTTAACAAGGGACAAATTTGAACCTGGGTTGTAGTCCTTACATCAAAAGTATAAACATGATATACATGTTTGATGGCTGATTTTGTAGAGCTAACCGTTTTCTATTTTTTTTTCCTTTTTACTTTTGATGGTGCTAACGTGAATTTCTTCATTGCCTTTTCTTTATTCTGACCTTTTTAAGTTCTGACTTTTAAATTTAATTATATAGGGAATTCGCACGAAAAATCGATGGAGTGGTATTTGGGAAGTGAAGTTGATGATCTTGTTGTTCCTAGAGATGATGAATCATTGGAGAGGATCTCATCGCCTGTTAGTTGGGCACAGTGGGATACAAATACATTTGGAGATGGTTCCTGCTTTATAAAAAAGAATCTGTTTGCTGGGACAAATTTGGGTCAGAAACAAGAACATAATTTCAATGGAAGAAACGACACTGGTGAGATGAACTTGAATGATTCTTTCCAGGAAAGGGAGGACGATGCCTATAATTCAAGCATAATGCGTCAAGGAGAACTATTTAACGGCTCGCTCCAATGGCCCCATGATGAGGACCAAGCCAGAATCGATCGCATGGATGACATATTCTTGTACAAGCTTAACTTTTGGGATTATGATACTTGATTTGATGCATGTAGGAAAATCATATAGCGTAATATGAATTGGCACTCTTTGTATGAAATACCCATGTTTATTTTATGTGCCACGATGAATCAGAATGCTCCATTTGTGTTTTTTAAATTGATTTCGATCAACACTTGAGATTATCATTCTGCCTGGGTTCTGAAAGTGTAAAAGCAGCCTAGGTACGAAATGGTAATCAAGAGCTTGATGGAATTATCCCTGTCAAAACTAAAAGTAACTATTCAGGTCTGCCTTTTTCAATCTGATCTATTTTATACGAATTCATTTAGCTGTAAATTGGTTATATATAGGTACCGAGTTATTCTGATTCACTGGGGGCATCACATTATAATTTCAAGAAGATATATCATACATGCTACTCTTGATTCCTGGCTTAGGCTATGTTGCTTTCTTGTTTCGTATCTAATGTACTTTCTGTTTGTGTAGTAATTCATTACTCGAAGACGATGTAACTGGTGCTGATAATCCATCCGGTAACATGTTCAATGACATGACCTTGGCGGCGCAATACATTCCCAGCAATTCACATAGTTTGGGAAGTTCCAAGTATCTCAAGACGCATGATTTTTCACCATCAATGGACTGGGAAAATGCAGAAGTTTCTAGTACTTGTCCACTAGAGGTGAGAATTTGCACTTATGTGAGAAGCTATGAGAATTTACTTTTGGCATCATTTTGAAAAGGTTTACTACGTTGTCAGTGGACAATTACTCATGCGTAAATCCACCTTGCATTGAGAATCTGTTTCTAATCAATTTAGCTTGACTCAACTTATGGGAAGGAAATAGGCCAAAAGCTGAGTCAAGTGGATTGAGTTCTTATTTTCAGTTTAGCAACAACCTAGTTGGTCTGCTATATTTTGTCCTGAATAAGCGATGTAGTTTCCTTTTTTGACTTTAATAGGATCAGTGGCGGAGCCAGGAAATTTTGTCAACTGGGGCAAAAATTGCACAACATACATATTTTAACTGTATGTTAGTCAATGGGGGCAAAAAAATATTCTAGTATATTATTATTTGTATCTTAAAGGGGGCAAATTTCAACAAATTGCACTGAACTCCAAAAATATTGTAAATTTTGCACTAGTAAATTTTTATATTTTAAAAACCAATGGGGGCAATTGCCCCCATTAGCTTGCATGTAGCTCCGCCTCTGAATAGGATATTAAGAAAACTGACTTTCAAGCAATTTTAGTAGCACATGTACATAAAGGTGAGAGCTTTACTTCCTTAATAATGGGATCCTATTTAGGATAGAGGGAGTTTATTTTTTTACTAGAGGCAATGGACGGAAAGTTTCAATACTTGAATAGGGACACAGAGACATGCACAAACTGTACTCCCTCTGTTCCTAAATGATCTTCTCATTTGTCATTTTTCATTGTCCCAAAATGTTCTTCTCATTTCTACAATTTGGGCTTAAATGTGCATAAACACAACATGGCGAGTGAAGCAAGTGTTCATATCCATAAAAAGTTTGAATAGTCAAATGTGAAAAATCATTTTGGGATGGAGGGAGTATTTATTTATATACTACAACCTTTGCCCCATTTCACTTAACTGAAAGTCTACATTTTCAGTCATCAGAACAGCAGGGGTATCATGCGATTATGTTGATCAAAATTATGAGTTACTGACAGTGACCATCTTCTTACAGCAGGACAGTTTAAACGACTTCACAGGGGAAGAGTCATCTTTGGAAGCATCCATCTTGCAGGAGCTTGAAAGGGTTACAGCGCAGGTAATATAGCTGCAATGAAAGTTACATCTAGAACCCGAAATATTACAGGCTCTTATAAAGTTCTTACATTCATTATACCAGTTCACGGAGAAGACAAGAATCTGCTTCCGAGATGCTTTATACCGTCTTGCAGAGAACTCGAAGCAACCATCACACCCTAGCCAAGATGAAGATATTATCATGGATAACAACCCAATGCTGACGTCCGATGATGAAAATCTAAGGTAAATATTCAAACGTGTATCAGAAAGCATTGGATTTTGTTCGTGTTACAGAATAATACGGGCTAGCAAATAGAGCCATATGGGTAATTTGTGCAAAACAGATGTATATATTGGCTTCTAATAACTGACAGTAAAGATTAATATTGATTACGATTTCATTGCTTCTTTAGTTCTTCTCTCTCACCCACAATTTTTTTAACCAAGTGACTCTGTTAATTCCCACGTACTCCCTTCGTCTTGATATGATAGTACTATTTGACTTTTCAGACATTTTAACAACCTATCTTCATTTACATTACTAGCCTCAGTGAGGTTCACTTGTTACTCCATTACTACTCACTTAATCCTTGATTGGCTCTCATCCTCTCCTCTCTCTCCCTCTCCCGTGCACACCCAAAATCGTGCATGTCGTTTTGAGACGGAGTGGGTATTTTTTTAGTACAAAAACCACAAAAGTTTAGGAAAACTATCATTTTAGCCACAAATTCGCAGACTAGGGCACGGATTAGACATAAATTAGACACTGATTAGTGGCTAAAATGATTGTTTCCAAAACTTTTTGAGGTTTTCTTGTTAAAAAGAAGGTATAGTGGTTGAAGTGAAAATCTAGGTAAAGTACATTGGTTGAAAACTGATTCAAACCGTGATTTTAACCTAACAATTTTGGAAACGAGACTATCATTTTGAAAACGAAAAACAAAAAAGGCAAGTGAGAACATCTTTATGGGACAGAGGGAGTAAATAGTTGGTGGCCATAGAGTCATGTTTCTTGGTTCTTCTATCTTACACAGCTTCTGCCATCAAAATTCACGTGCCAAATATGTTTTATATTCAGGATTGAAGAGGCTGAAGTTAAAGAATTGAAGACAAATGCCATTGACAGAGCTGTTGCAGGTCTAATGTTTAGTAGGATGAACTTTGCTGAAGAAGATAACACAACAACAGAGCAATCAAACTGCAGCTTGTCTAAGCAAAAGATCTCTTACTGCCCCCGGCTGGCAAGACTTGCAGAAGATGCTGAAGTCCCAGCTGTTCCAGTCTAATGACGGACCTGCTTATCTCTCTTTGTCATAGTGGTTGAGTGGATATTTGGTGGCTTATCGTGTTACTAAAGCTGACCAGAAACCACAAAGAAGCCACGGCCATAGATGGAAAAGTTGATTAAACAGAGGTGTTAAAAGTATTGTAAGGTTTCGAATGGAGTATATATTATCTAGTAGGTACCGTATAATACATGGTGATGGTAGGGGGAAGATAGACACACTGCAACATTCAGTTTTTGAATAGTGGCTTGATTATCCTGGTTGATTACCATGTTTGTTTATCGACTGATAAAGATGTATCAGCTTACTTGAATTTGCATTTGGGTTTATTGCAAGTATCTGTTTGCACCCGAGAAAGAATACCGCTCGCCTTTGATTTGAGAGTTGCCACCATGTTGTTGAACGGAACACGGACCGTGAGATTCTTGAGTTCGGGGGTTAAGTTATGGATTGGGAAGGTCAAGGAGCACCCAATCTAGGATTGGTCTTGCTTAGGTGTTTTTAATCAAATAACAAATAAACAAGTAAAACCAATAATTAATTTCTTAATTGTTGGAATGTCGGATCATGTGCTTCGAGACCATCTCCATGGATTTGAAAGGCTCTAGGCTGATCCTTTTGATGGGATTACACCATTCTAAATTTCTGTTGTTCAGTTTAGCCCCTGACTAACGGAGTCAATTAGAAACTTAACGAAACATGACGAAACTAACGAGTTTTCATCCAAACACAAAGGCGAGACACAAGAGTAGTGTAATCATAATTTTGAGTTCAAAATGGGGTGTCTACAGTATCCAGTTTTTTGCCTTTCTCTCTCTCTGGGATGAGAGTGTATTCTGTAAGAAATTATATGCCCCATGTACTGAATTAAGGACACTACCTTTTATTTTCGGTAAGAGCTAATTATGGTGTGATGATCTCTCTATTTAAATGCATTAATCTTTTAATTATGTCAAGAGATAATTATGGGTTTAATAATATTGTCTGTCAAATTTTCTTGATTGATATGGGGATATCTTCTAATTATGGCACGTTGATGGACCGTCCGCCTATAAAGAACAAAATTAGAACCGGTCCTCTCAAAAACCCAATAACACGTTACTACTCTCTCCATCAGAATAGTCCAACAAGAACTAAAGGGGTCAAGAGAGAGAAGCACGGTTCTTTCACAAGAAGGTTTCTTATGCAACTGCAAACAGCCATGGAACAAGGTATGTACTGCCACTTTGTTTCAATAGTGAAAATCATGTAGTTCTAAGATCTTGGCTCATTTTATGTGTACTCATATTTGATATGCATAGTGTAGATTACACTTACATGTGGTATCAGAGCCACGGTTTAAGAACACATGATTTTCCGATTATGATCGTTAATGTCTTACTAGTTATGAATCTATTACATTACGATTATTCCGCTGCACTGATGATGATGATTTAGGAACTTAAATGATATTGGGATTTATTGATTGTTTCGAAATTATTAAGGAGATATGATGCTGCACATTACCTGTTATACATGCTTCCAATATGCATATTTTATACGTAGTATAATATTACCAAAAGAACAAGGCTAATGAGTATCATGTAGGGTCTGTTCTATCTGCCTTGGTACACCTTAAATAAATGATGTGTTTTCACTAATCAAACCCAAGGTGGACTGAAGTATAATAAAGTTTTATTGTTTGTTAGTCACCAAAGTGGCCAAACTTTAAAGCTTATTTATGTTAATCTGAAATCTGTTGTTGTAAGAAATTTGTTTGTCACCAAAGTGGCCAAGTTAGAAAGCTGTTAACAGTCAGACTTGGTTTTTTTATAATTACCCATGATTATGTGATGCTATTAATTGAAATAAAATGACACTTTTGTAATGGGTATAATGAAGTCTACTGGTCATAAAACATATGAATGTCATTTTCATGAGTTATTATTTTATGATCAAGAAACTGATCCTAGTTGATTGATACAATTAATTAGACTTGCTTAGTGCATCCAAAGATGACAAGCATATCCAGTTAAGAGTATATTGATTTGACAATTACATGGAGTCAGTATTAGCATCAATTATGTTTATGCAAGTACATTCAGGGATCTCCCAAAGGAGAACCTGAATGCATAGTTCCTAAACAGAATCTGTTTTAAGCTTTATAAACTGATAACTCAAAGCATTGATATATGAGTATTCCATGTACCTTGCAGCACATATTTTCGCATCTCTTCAATCGCAGGCCTCGTCTATTATGAAGTTCAATGGGCTGAATTTTTCAGAATGGTCCGAACAGGTTCAGTTTCACCTTGGTGTTCTGGACCTTGATTTGGCACTTACGGTTGACAAGCCCGCTGCTATTACTGATACTAGCAGCACTGAACAAAAGTCTTTCTATCGGGCATGGGAAAGATCTAACAAACTAAGCCTTTTGCTGATGCGATTGACAATATCTGATAACATCAAGCTTACGATTCCCAAAAGTGATAATGCAAAGGAATATATGACGTTTGTGGAAAAACAATCCCAATCTGATCTTGCTGATAAGTCCATTGCTGCGACATTAATGGGCACGTTGACCACCATGAAGTTTGATGGTTCTCGTTCCATGCATGATCATATTACTGAAATGACGAATATGGCAGCAAGATTGGGATCTATGGGACTGCAAGTGAGTGACAATTTCCTTGTTCAGTTCATCATTAACTCTTTGCCTCCTGCATACGGTCAATTCCAAATTAATTACAACACTATAAAGGATAAGTGGAATGTGACTGAATTACAAAGTATGCTTATTCAAGAGGACGCAAGGCTTAAGAAACAAGGTGCGCACTCAATTAATCTCGTGGGTCACTCGGGAGCTAAAAGGAAGCCAGGAAATAAAGGAAAGGGCAATAAAGAGCCATTGAAGGCTAAAGGGGCTCCTTTCAAAAACCACAAGAAGGATAAGGATAATAATTGTCGTTTCTGCGGAAAGGAGGGACACTTCCAGAAAGATTGCGTGAAACGTAAGGCATGGTTCGAAAGTAAAGGTATGCCTAGTGCTTTTGTATGTTTCGAATCAAATTTAACTAAAGTTCCTTCTAATACTTGGTGGATTGATTCTGGTTGCACCACTCATGTTTCAAATACAATGCAGGGATTCCTTACGACCCAAACCATAAACCCAAATGAAAACTTTGTGTTTATGGGGAACAGAGTCAAAGCTCCAGTTGAAGCCATTGGAACGTATCGTTTGATTTTAGACACTGGACATCATTTAGATCTTTTTCAAACTCTTTATGTTCCTTCTGTTTCTCGCAATTTAATTTCTTTGTCGAAACTTGATAAAGTTGGATATTCTTTTGAGTTTGGTAATGGATGTTTCAGTTTGTTTAAAAATAATCGTATTATTGGTTCTGGTGTTCTTCATGATTGTTTATACAAATTAAATCTTGATAATGTTTTTGCTGAGACTCTAATGACCCTACATCATAATGTTGGTATAAAACGTGGGATGGTCAATGAAAGTTCTGCTTACTTGTGGCATAAACGTTTGGGTCATATATCCAAAGAACGGATACAAAGATTGGTAAAGGATGAAATCCTTCGTGATTTAGATTTTACTGATCTTGGTATTTGTGTTGATTGTATTAAGGGAAAACATACAAATCACACAGTTAAGAAAGCTGCCACAAGAAGCACACAGCTCCTTGAAATTATACACACTGATATATGTGGGCCTTTTGATACCCCATCTTTTGGTGGAGAAAAATACTTTATCACCTTCATTGATGATTTTTCACGTTATGGTTATCTCTATTTGTTGAATGAAAAATCTCAATCAGTAGATGCCTTAGAGGTGTTTATTAATGAAGTTGAAAGACAATTAGAGAAAAGGGTGAAAATTGTTAGGCCTGATAGAGGTGGTGAGTATTATGGAAAATATAATGAATCTGGACAGTGTCCAGGACCTTTTGATAAGTTTCTAGAAAACGTGGCATTTGTGCTCAATACACAATGCCAGGGAAGCCGCAACAAAATGGTGTTGCAGAAAGGCGTAACCGTACCTTAATGGATATGGTTAGGAGTATGTTAAGTCACTCATCTTTACCCTTATCGTTGTGGATGCATGCTTTGAAAACCGTCATGTACGTTTTGAATAGGGTTCCCAGTAAGGCAGTTTCAAAGACACCTTTTGAACTATGGACGGGAAGAAAACCTAGCTTACGGCACCTACATGTTTGGGGTTGCCCGGCGGAAATAAGAATCTATAATCCACATGAAAAGAAATTGGACTCAAGAACAACCAGTGGATTTTTCATTGGCTATCCAGAAAAATCGAAAGGGTATCGATTTTATTGTCCTAATCATAGTACAAGGATCATTGAAACGGGGAATGCTAGGTTCATTGAAAATGGTGATTTTAGTGGGAGTTTTGAACCACGAAAGGTGGAAATTCAAGAAGTTAGAGTAGAGTTTCCTTTACCTAAAACTTCTTCTCAAGTTGTTATCCCTGCAGTTGTTGAACCAATAGACAACTCTGAGGATCAACAAATAAATGATCAAGCTCCTAATAATGATATTATTGCTAATGAACCTATTGTGGGTGAACCACATCAAGTAGCATTAAGAAGGTCTGAAAGACAAAGGAGGCCAGCTATTTCTGATGATTATGTGGTTTATCTACAAGAATCAGAATATGATGTCGGAATTGAAAATGATCCAGTTTCCTTTTCACAAGCCATAAAAAATGAAAATTCTGCTAAGTGGTTAAATGCCATGAAAGAAGAGATGAAATCTATGGCTCATAATAATGTCTGGGAAATCGTCGAATTGCCAGAAGGATGTAAAAGAGTTGGGTGTAAATGGGTCTTTAAGACCAAACGCGACTCAAATGGTAATATCGAACGACATAAAGCCAGACTTGTGGCCAAAGGTTTTACTCAAAAAGATGGCATTGACTACAAAGAAACCTTCTCTCCAGTTTCAAAGAAAGACTCGTTGAGAATTATCATGGCAATGGTGGCTCATTATGATTTAGAGCTTCACCAAATGGATGTGAAAACCGCCTTTTTAAATGGAAACTTAGATGAAGAGGTTTACATGGAACAACCTGAGGGTTTTTCTGTTGAAGGAAAGGAACACATGGTGTGTAAACTTAAGAAATCAATATACGGACTCAAGCAAGCTTCCCGACAATGGTACCTCAAGTTTAATGATACTATTACTTCCTTTGGATTCAAAGAGAACACCGTTGATCGGTGTATATAGCTAAAGGTCAGTGGGAGTAAGTTCATATTTTTGATTCTGTATGTTGATGATATCTTGCTCGCTACTAATGACCTTGGCTTATTACACGAGACCAAAAGGTTTCTTTCTAAGAACTTTGAAATGAAGGACATGGGTGAGGCATCCTATGTGATTGGAATCGAAATATTCCGTGATAGATCACAAGGATTATTAGGATTGTCTCAGAAAGCATATATTAACAAAGTTCTTGAAAGATTCAAAATGGAAAATTGTTCTTCATCCATTGTTCCAATTCAGAAAGGAGATAAATTTAGCCTTATGCAATGCCCAAAGAATGAATTGGAACGTAAAGAAATGGATAGAATTCCTTATGCATCTATCGTTGGGAGCTTGATGTATGCTCAAACTTGCACAAGGCCAGATATCAGTTTTGCTGTTGGCATGTTAGGCAGATATCAAACCAATCCTGGAATGGAGCATTGGAAGGCTGCAAAGAAAGCATTAAGATATTTGCAAGGAACAAAGGATCACATGCTCACTTATAGAAGATCTAATGATCTTGAGGTGATAGGATATTCTGATTCTGATTATGCCGGATGTTTGGATACAAGAAAATCCACATTTGGCTATTTGTTCCTTTTAGCTGGGGGAGCAATATCATGGAAGAGTGCAAAGCAATCCGTCATTGCTGCATCCACTATGGAAGCCGAGTTTGTGGCATGCTTTGAGGCCACTGTTCACGGGTTATGGCTACGGAACTTTATTTCAGGACTTGGAATCGTCGACACTATTGCCAAGCCGCTGAAAATTTATTGTGATAATTCCGCAGCAGTTTTCTTCTCTAAAAACGATAAGTATTCCAAAGGTGCTAAACACATGGAGTTAAAATACTTTGCCGTTAAAGAAGAAGTTCAGAAACAAAGGGTGTCAATCGAACACATTAGCACCAAGCTTATGATTGCGGATCCGTTGACTAAAGGGTTGCCACCAAAGATTTTTAATGACCATGTCGAGAGAATGGGCATTAGTGACAACCACTATTGACGTTTATGATGATGTTTATGTTCTTTATGTTTTTGACACCTTGAGCTCAATTTTACGTTTCTGACAAACTTATTACATTATATTATTTGCATATGCATGAATGGATTTATGAGTTGTCTTTAACAAGACATTATCGGACCATTATGATTATCTCCAAGAAAGTGATCCTAAGTACAACTGATATTGTAATACATGGAAGGGACTATGCCAACTAAATGACATACAACCGCTATGATTCATATTGGTTTTGCTTAATTATAAATTTATGATTTGACAAATTTATATTGCGCATTATGTTCATTGTTAAACCATTTAAGATCACACTGCATGGGCCAAGTGGGAGAATGTAAGAAATTATATGCCCCATGTACTGAATTAAGGACACTACCTTTTATTTTCGGTAAGAGCTAATTATGGTGTGATGATCTCTCTATTTAAATGCATTAATCTTTTAATTATGTCAAGAGTTAATTATGGGTTTAATAATATTGTCTGTCAAATTTTCTTGATTGATATGGGGATATCTTCTAATTATGGCATGTTGATGGACCGTCCGCCTATAAAGAACAAAATTAGAACCGGTCCTCTCAAAAAACCCAATAACACGTTACTACTCTCTCCATCAGAATAGTCCAACAAGAACTAAAGGGGTCAAGAGAGAGAAGCACGGTTCTTTCACAAGAAGGTTTCTTGTGCAACTGCAAACAGCCATGGAACAAGGTATGTACTGCCACTTTGTTTCAATAGTGAAAATCATGTAGTTTAAGATCTTGGCTCATTTTATGCGTACTCATATTTGATATGCATAGTGTAGATTACACTTACATATTCCTCTGTTTGTGAAGTCAAATTATGTACTAGTAGCAGTTTGGTCTGGGTCCGGTGGTTTTTGTTGGTATTGATGAGAGTATATTCCTCTCTCTCTCACACACACGAGAGTATATTCGGTCTGAACCATGTTCAAGAAAGCGGAAGTCGGGGTATCTTGTTGAACATAAGCACAAATTGTTATGGATTCCTTTTGTAATGCCGTGCTTGAAAACTTGAACAGGGATTGTTGATTAGAATGTTTAAGCCCATATGCTTGTGCATCAATCGCCAACTAAAAAAAAATACTTCTCCCTCTGTCCTTAAATGAGTCTCCAAATTTCATTTTAAGGGATATTGAAAATCTCAATTTTTTGAATAATTTGGTAACAACGATTCATACATAATCTTGTAATCTCCTTTTCAAACCTTTAGTTTTGCACGTATAAAGAAACCGGTGAAATTTTTTTCGAAAAAAAAAACAGAAAATTATGTTAAAAAAAAACACTCATTTAGGAACAAAGATTTCTTGAAAATGAACACTTATTTAAGGATAGAGGGAGTATTAAAGAAAAAAAGCAAAAAACAAAAGAAGAAGAAAATGGGAAGAGTAGGAAAAGGAAAAAATAAAATAAAAATAAAAGAGTCGTTCTTCTTAAAACCTTGTCTTACACTAAATCTAGTGTAAAATAAGTTTTCACCTGTTTTTCACAAAATAAAATTGAACAAACATATAAAAATATTTTTTAAAACGTTATGTCTGGTGTGGATTGATGGTTAAACCTCTTTTTCTCTATACTAAATTCCTAGTCATCACAGAAAAAAAAAAAAAAAAAAAAACTAAACCAAACCCTCAAAACCATTTTCACTAATACTGTAATAAAATGTGTAAGAAAAGTGGGTGGTGTGAGTGGGAAGGAGAGAGAAAATGGGGGTAGAGAATAATAAGTGGATAGTTGTTGTGAGTGGAGAAGGGAGAGAAGTAGTGGGAATTTTTTCATTTTGAGAAAGTGGAACTTCCGAATGGGACACTAAAAACGGAAAAATGTGCAAGGTGTTTTGGGACGGAGACTTAGAGTGATAGTCATAAACCCCTCCTCCGGTAACCTGCTCCTGCGCGTCACCACCCCACGTTAGGGTGTCCGACGATTTCTACAACATCGACTCATATTGAGAAACTGTAGGAAAAAGAAACCCCTTTTTTCAGTCTTGCTCCGAAATCGGCAACCGGGTAAGCAAGCATTTAGCTTCAAAATTAATACTCCTATTTTTTTTTTTCTGTTTGAATTTTGAAAGAAGAAGGAAAAATTGTACTAGCTGAGTTGAGAATTTGACCCGTTTGACAGATCTGTTCATGTTTTCTGGGATTATTTACAAATGGGATTTGATTTTAGTACGGAGTAATATGCATATTTGGGATTTTTCTAATCCCGCACCTTGTTTTTTTTTGTGATTCTAACTTCGTTGTGGCGATTCTGCAGTAAGAGTAGGAAGTGGTCAGTAATAAGGGGGAAATGGAGGCTGTGGTGATTGATGCTGGTTCAAGGCTACTTAAAGCAGGGTTTGCAATTCCTGATCAGCTTCCTTCCATGGTAACCCTCTAATTATTCGAGACCTCTCCTCCGTTTTCTTTCACGCTGATTTTGTTGTTCTAGGTTTCTTAAGAAGCCACCATTCCTTTTTGAGAGGCTTTTCCATAAAGAGTCCACTTTCAATTATTAAGCTGTTTTTTTTTAAAAAAAAAAAAAATCTTCTTTTTGTTCAAAATAAAATACTATGATAGTTTTTTGGTGTTGCATGTATAGAAAAAGTATAATTTTGATATAAATCATAAGAAAGTCAAAGGTGTGGAAGTACCAAGTTAAAGAGATCTACTTTCAGATGTGGATTCTTAACATGGAACGAAGGAAGTAATATGTAGACATTTTACCTTCTCCAACTCAAATTGAGGAGCCATTTCAATTCTTGAGGAAATTGACTATTAGGTCACTGTTTTATCAGTACATTACATACTTCATATACATGAATGCTCTTTATCTTCCCACTACAAATTCCTTATTTCTCATTAAGTTAAAGATATGATAATAAAAGGTGAGTTTAGTAACATCATAAAGGGCCCCTAATACTGGGATGGAGCAGTATATTTTTTGCTTACCATTGTTGCCCATGTGAAAAGTATGTCCATTAATTGGACGAGTAACCAATCAACGTTGAAAATGGAGAACGTGACATTCTTTTTCTTTTTTTCCTTCTTCTTAAGAAGCGAACTTTTTTTTCTTTGAACAGCTTAGAAAGGAATACTGATTTAGGAATGGCAGGAGTAGAATACAATGCTTATGGGAATCTCACGTAGTATAACTGTACAAGTGAGGGTGAGGAGGCCGAAATGCTGGCTCACTGTTTATTTATTACATTTTGAGCAGATTAACTCATATTATTTGCCTTTGTGGGCCGGTACTCTTTCTATTGTTCGTTTGTTCCATGGAACCCTACTGACCCTTGGAGGGGGGTGAGTTCAACTGAAAAAAATATATATTCCCCAATTCATAGTCTAATCCGTTGTGGGAATGATCCCCAAGTATTGGTAGGATTCCAGGCAATTGATTGCCAACTGAATAAGCGGGAGCTCACTTCCCATGGACAAAATGGGATATCAGTAGTTAATCACATCTATACTCCAAATCGTTACTATTTCCCAGTTGTATACCAAAGTTGAAGCAAATCTATTAAAGCTGAAAAAAACTTTCCTTGTCAAAATGTATCAAGCAATTGCAATTAGAAAGTACTAATTGAATGGTGAAGTTTTATGGTTAATAGACCAGCAAAATTTATTGAGTAGTGCATGAACTGGGAGTAGGATGATGTAATTATGTTGAGTTTATTAATACTGAGAGAAGCTTGTTGCTTTGATTAGTAACTGCATTTCGTGTCTCATACTAGAGTCAGGTTTTTAAGTTCACAAACAATTGCATCCCTTGCGGAGGTCATGAAAACCACATCTTCTTTTTCTACACTAGGGTAGTGGGGTTGTTGTATGCTTCAAAAGAGTGGGTTTCTAGACCAGCATGTAACAGCTATGAGAGGTTCTTATAATCGGCAAACAGCTGGATCCCGTATCGGGTAATACAAGCCATATTTCGTTTTTTGCCCTTTCTTGGTAGGGCCTCCTAGGATTGGGTTTCAGTACCTACTATTAAATCATGTTCGGATTGTAGTTTGGCTTGCCTAGCATATTTTTTTTCCCACCTTTGTCTTGCATCATCCCTAATCTTTATTCATCGTCAATTTATTGGCAAGCATTTTGCATCCATGCTAGTTACTTTTATCTTTAAGATGTAAATTCTCTCAACTTAATGCCTCAACATGCACCCATGTTGTACAATTTGATATAATCTTGCACGTTCATGATGCCAGCGATGCTTTTGCTGCTTCTATCTGTGTAAATAGCACTTTGATAGCACGCAAGCACAATCCCACTAAGGGCTCTTGTTTGTCACGGGTCAAATACTATGGCTTGTAAACGCAGAAACAAGAAAGTGCCTATGATGTAGAAGCATTCAGAATCATATTACGCGTATTAAGTATGGTATGAGTCATATAGAAGAGGCATGCATGGAAGTATAGGAGGATCCTAGAATTATACATGTTCTCCGTGTTTTGAGAGAGAGAGACCAGAGGAGATGGAGGTGGAAAGTCTAAATTTTGTTGAATTATGTTTTGGTCTATAGGTATTTGTACCTACAATACATGGATGACCTAAGCCCAATGCACAATAGGAAATCGTCCTCGGATGTAGACAGAACCGGTATAGAACTTCAACAGCCATATATCTAATAGAAATCTGTGGATCTGTTCGGGTTGAAGGAGTTTCACATGGGATGTTCTGACGGACGATTCCTAATCACTTGAATTATAGGAGTGAAACCCGTCTAGGAGGTCTGCGACGCTTTTTTTCAAGGAAATGGAGCCACTTGCATTGCGGCTTGCACACCTTGGTGTTACTGTTTATTGTGGCAGTGGGTTTGCCCTTCTCAATTTGACTGTTGTCCCCGTTGCTTTAGTAGTCTTAAAGGGTGCTGAATGTGCTTGTGGTAGTAAAGAGTGTTTACGACTCTTTAGTGCTTACAAACGTAAAGAGTTACCCAAATCTTGTATTTGAGTGAGTAGAAAGTTTTGTTCCTTTACCTGTACAGGCTTCGGTTGTGGGGCTTTTAGAGGAGTTTCATTTTCTGACTTTTGTAGAGACTGAAATGTGATTCTCTGTAACCTTTTAATCTCTTTTATATCCTTTCGCTTCCGTACATTCTCCTTTTGATGTATATCCTGGCCTCCTAGCTGTTTGTTTTATAGTAAGTCTAATGTTACGTGAAAAAAGAACTGTGCATGAAGCAGCACTCTTTTACTCTTTAATTTTCTCTATCAAATTATTCATTCAGAAGCCTACAGGGAAGATAGAAGCAAGTACGCAGTAGTCTCTTTTAAAAGTGGGGTGAAGACATCTTTTCTGCATTCCTCTCTTTCCATAAACACCAAAGAATCTTAAATTTTCCACAAGTCACAAACATGCTTCATAGAGCCTTCATGATTAGTAAATAAAAATGTTTCTGCCAAAGAGGAGCAAATACAAAAGTTTCCCAAAATGCTAAAAAAACAGTCTCGATTTATTTTACAAACTGCGTACATCTAATAATAGCGTCTTAGAAATCATGTTTCCCCTTTCAGTTGCTACTATTAATAAAGGGCGATAAGAAATTGAATAATGAGATACTTTGATTTTCAGATGAAGGAGGTCACAATAAGAAATCGAATTAATGGAGGACAGTATGATCTGTTCTTAAAATTGAAAATCCTGGAAATACATACAGTTAAAGGGGCTTAAATTGCATATGATAAACAAGGTCAAGTAGGGGTTGTAATTGTATGTTTTATCTTTCTGCTCATCACATTATCATTTTATTTTATTTATGTATCCTCTGATGTGTCGACACTGCTTCTTGTTTTCCTCCAATAACGTCTGCCACTATTGATTTGTTAAATGAAAGGGGTCCCTTGTGAGTTGTAACCTGTTTGTGATGTTTCAGGTAATACCAACCCAGATGAAATGCTTGCCCGAGGATGGCCTATCAAGCGACAGTGCATTACTTGAAGAAAGCACTGTTGATCCAGTCGTGCGTGGTTTTATTAAAGATTGGGATGCAATGGAAGATCTATTGCACCATGTTCTGTATAGTGGTCTTGGTTGGGAGATTGGTAATGAAGGGCAGATCCTATTTACTGATCCACTTTCAACCCCCAAGGTATTCAAACTTTTCTCCATTTTATGGATGCTTGATTCCAGTCAATTATTATAGCTTGCTCGTCAAGCATGTGGTTATGTTTCATGTGCATATCTAAAATCAAGTGTTGGCCAGAGGAGCATCCAAATTGAAGAACTCTTTTAGAAGCATAAGTGCTATTATTCTGAAGAGTTAATAATATAAAATTTGATTTTTATCTTGGCCAAATGAAAATTCGGTGTCAGAACATGCTTGCGACCATTGGTTGGTCAACTATAAACTACTTCTTCCTCTCTTTTTTTTATGTAAAGGAAGGTTTTAATGTGACAAAAACTGTATTTAATCTAATCTTTTAATCTAATCTAATAGAAAATTCAGTTGAAACAGACGTAACCCACCATACAGTAACCTGTACTTATCTTTCTATCAAAAATAAATACCTAAATAAAGACAGGTTGTGAATATTGATATATGCTTCCTCCGTTCCACACAAGTGTGACCAACTTTTTGGGCACGGAGATTAAGAAAAAATAGTATAATATTAATGGTGGAGGAAGGGTTGTTAGTATGAAAAGTAAAGTAGGAGAGAGAATGAGTGGTAGGAATAGTAAGTGTATTGTTGTTGTGATTATGACAAGTGAGTCCCATTAAATAAGAAATTATTGAAACTTTACCATTTTAGGCAGTCTCAATTGTGGTGGGACAAACGAAAAAGGAAATAAGTTTCACTTAGGGTGGGATGGAGGGAGTATATATCTATGCAAAATGGTGTATTACAATCTCGGGGAAAATATAGATTTAGATACATTCTTTTTGTGATACTAGCACAAAGTCTGCGGACCGCCTTAAATTTTCTTAGTAAAAGAGGGAACGAGATAGTTGACAGAGCAAAAACAGTCCTGAAGTTGAGTCATGTTATCAGTGTCGGCTTTAACACTAAAACTTTGATGCGTTGTACCAGTTATTTAAGCTTCACGTGTAAGTTACCGCAACTCCGAGGAAAAAATCATATGAAAAATTCCTCCATTCTTTGTGTGCGTGATTTCAAGATGAATTCTACTCCCTCTGTTCCACGTTAAGAGTCCACTACTGCGTTCTTGGATGTTCCATTTCAAGAGTCCAGTTTGAAAAATTAAGCTTTCATTTTCTTTTTCTTTTTCATTTTTCTATTCATGTTCAAATGTGATAGTTATCATGTATATTGTAGAAAATTAGTACTCTATAAAAAATTATAAGAAATACATAGTCATAAATGTACAATATTAATAATGTTGACTTTCAACTGTGGACTCTTTACATGGGGCGGAGGGAGTAATTCCTTAGTTTACTTGAATGTATTTTCCTTCAGCAAAATGAATGACATTCTCTTAACAGGCTGTCAGAGAACAGTTGGTGCAATTGATGTTTGAGACATTTAACGTCTCAGGCTTCTATGCATCAGAGCAAGCAGTATTATCACTTTATGCAGTAGGACGTATTTCGGGGTGCACTGTGGATATCGGTCACGGAAAAATAGGTATGTTCGTGACTTGGTGCACTTAAAAGATGGTTTTCTTTTAATGTTGTAATATTTTCCTTATTCTTTAGGTAGGAAACAATAGTTTCATGATGTTATTTGAGCCCTTGATTCAGGAGACATACACCTTGGCTCTGTGGATTGAATCAGGGTCTAATCTCCAAGTTACTGGGTTTAATATTTAGTAGTCCAAAGAAGTTTCTGTATTGTATTTTTAGTGCTGACAAGAAAGGAAACCAGGTTCGGCTTACAGGATAGATATTCAAGCAGTAGTAAAGAAAAGGAGATATGCCTAGGCATCACTCGTAGAATCCTTTTGACTTCATACTGAAACAAAGAGATGAGTCATTACTTCATTTATTCTGGTTTAGATGTTCATTCCATTTTCTTTCACTCTGCTGCAATCAGCGAAACGGGCAATATCTATAACTCTTTATATGACTTGGTGGACGTGAAACTTGGTAGCCATTTGATCTTATTTCTTGGAGACCACTAATACTCGCTCCTTCCCAAAATGATCTTCACATTTGACTATTCAAACTTTTTAAGGATATGGACTCTTCACTAGCCGTGTTGTGTTTATGCACATTTAAACCTAAATTGTAGAAATGAGAACTTTTTGGGACAATGAAACATGGCAAATGAGAAGATCATTTTGGGACAGAGGGAGTAAGTAATAACCTGAATAAGCAGTAGAGTCTCACTCCTGTCCGCCAGCCCAGAAAATACAGCCCCAGACACAATTACCAAACTGAGCTTAACGGTCCTTAGAAAAAACAGCACTGAAAAGGTAATCAGTAAAGACACCAAGAAAAGCCTCCAGGAAAATCGGTATGGTAAAAAAAGCTACATATATCTAAACAGAAGCAGTAATTGTTTTTCGACGATATCCCTAGAAGATCCCTCATTGTGCAGATTTCAATCTTTATAAGGATTCCTAAGTGCGTAATTATTTATCACCTACAACCCTGGTGCATGAGGCTCCCGCCGTTGCGCGGTCTAGTGTATGCAGTTTTGACCCTACTTGCAAAGAGTTTTGTCTCGGTACTAATAGTTGTCGTTTTGATCTTTTTGGCACTTCACCAGACATTGCACCAGTAATTGAAGGTGCAGTTCATCACATAGCTTCAAGAAGGTTAGAAATTGGAGGAGCTGAATTAACAGAGCTGCTGGCCCAGGAGCTTGGAAAGTCCAATCCACTAGTGAAGCTTGATTTATCTGATGCTGAAAAATTGAAAGAACTGTATGCGTGTTGTGCTGAGGATTCTCTTGCTTATGAGAAGATGCAGCAGTCATGCCAGGAAGAGCAGCATACTCTTCCTGATGGTCAGGTTTGTACTCTGAGATCTCATTCTAATGCGTGATGTGAGCTATTTAGGAAAAAGATTATCCTCTCATCTAATAAAATCTTCTTTTGTCAGAAAAAGGAAAAGGAAAAAATACTCCCTCTGTCCTGAAATGATAGTCCCATTTCTCCTTTTTGTATATCTCAGAAAGTTAGTCTCATTTCCAAAATTAAGGTTTTAAAATCAATCCAAAATTTACAATGTAACCTTAAAATGTTTGAAAAGTCCATCGCGACTATCATTTTGGGACAGAGGGAGTATTAGATATGTGGAAGAGGACTTGCTTCTCTTTAGAGGGTACGATTCTGGCCATTACTGTTGTTACAAAACATGGAGAAGATTGATGTACGGGAAGGGTTTGGGTATGTGAGGAGAGGATAAGAAGGATCATATGGTTGGTATAGTCTGTAATAGGGGTATGGGTACTGAAACCTTGTCTTGAAGAGTTTTTCTCGTGGTGCGTCTGTTATGGCACTTTCATTATTCCCTCTTGAAGTATTTAATATACTCCCTGTCCTGAAATAATGATCTTCTCATTTGCCATTTTTCATTGTCCCAAAAAGAAGTTCTCATTTCTACAATTTAGGCTTAAATGTGCATAAACTCAGCATGACTAGTGAAGCAAGTGTTCATATCCTTAAAAAGTTTGAATAGTCAAATGTGAAGATCATTTTGGGACAGAGGGAGTATCTCTTATTTGGGTGGCATAAAAGGATTGAAAGGGACCTCCCTAGGTTTACGACCTCCCTAGGTTTACTGATTAGGGTCTTATGCATATCAAGCATAGATCTATGTTTAGTTATGTTCTTTCTATGGATTTATTTGTTGACCTTATCTTTATTTATTTATTTTTCTTTTGTTAAGGTGATCACGATTGGAAGAGAAAGATTTACGGTTGGTGAGGCCTTATTCGAGCCTTCTATTTTGGGGTTAGAGACATATGGTATTGTGGAGCAACTTGTTCGAAGTATTGCAGAAGTATCATCTGAGAATCACAGACAATTACTGGAGAATACAGTGCTATGTGGCGGCACAGTTTCCATGGCTGGTGAATCTCTTTCCTTTTTCTTCATGATGTTTAAAACAAATCATAGTAAAATTGCACTATACTTAGAAAGGCGGCATTTATTTGGAACTGATTAAAAAGGAAAGTGTGGCATTTATCATGGGACGGAGGGAGTAGATCATTATTGACTTCTTCAAATATGAAGAATCCTTCTCCGTGCTATATTCAACTGTTACCTAAGTGTTTCTTAAACCACTTTTCTTCTATTTCTGATTCATTTTGCTGTTTACTGCAGGTTTTGAAGAGAGATTCCAGAAAGAAGCTAGCCTATGCTCATCTGCTATTCGTCCTTCACTAGTAAAGGTAATTATAGAGCATATGGTCATAAGATTTACAGCCCTGTCCAACCATCTTAAGACAAAGAAGCATGAAGATTTAATCTATGAGAATAATACACATTATGCCTGACATTGGCACATGACTACTGTGCAGTGGCCAAGCCACCTTGATGGTATTCAAATTTTAAGAAAATGACATCTCGCCGCCAAAAAATGATATTTTATTAATCTTGACCCCCTTCCCCAAGAATATATGTCTTTGCCACTGCTGCCATGTTAGCATGGGCCCATGAAATTCACCAATCCCATGATGACATCGTGAGTGTCATGTCGAATGTGACTCATTTTCACGACTACAGGGTGTAATGTGTAATATCCTCTCGGTTTGGTTTGGATGATGTTGGATCAGTCAACTGTGATTCCTTTCCGTGCTATGGAATGAAAGTTGTTTAATTGTTGTGTGAACGAGCATTACGTTAATGGATTTTGTTGAATTGCAGGCGCCAGAATATATGCCGGAGAACTTGACGACGTGCTCGGCATGGGTTGGAGGTGCCATACTTGCCAAGGTTGTGTTCCCACAAAATCAACACATAACCAAGGCAGATTATGATGAAACTGGACCTTCAGTCGTCCATAGAAAATGCTTCTGAAAATCATGTGTGTGAAGGGAGTCTTGAGAGGGTAGTGTTGACTTTATTTTATGTGCTATGCTGTAAGTCAGAACATTGGTCAATGTCTTTGTATGAGTGAACCAGATTTGATTACTTTGTGAAGAACTGGTGACCTCCTGTAAGATAGTTTACAACACCACCAAACAAGTGGCCAATCTAATTACATTTCTGTTTTATGCATCTCACCATAACTCTTCTTTTATCTTTCTCCTCTTTTTAGCTTCCTTCATCCCAAATTATAATACTAGTTTTTACTCACTTTTATGGTCAACACGGTCAAACTTTGAATAACACTTCATAAAAAGTTACTCATCTTCATGAAATTATAAAAATTATAGTTGATGCATTATTGAGTCAAAAATTAATCAAGACGACAATAAAGTCAAAAGTATATTTTTAGAATGAAAAGATTAGTATTTTTTTCATAACATAGTAATGCTCTAAGATTATGTCATTTGATAATTCAATTTTAATGGATCGTGATTTATTTACCTATATCTTCTTATAATTATACTCCCTCTCTGTCCCATACTAAGATTCTTACTTTCCTTTTTGGTTTGTCCCAGACTAAAGTTCTTAGTTGCTTTATTACCTAAAATGGACCATGGGACCCACTTGTCATTCTCACAACAAAAACTCACTACCCATTTTATCTCTCATGCTTTCTCGTACTTACTTTTTCATACTCACAACATTTACTTTTTCTTAATCTCCGTGTAAAGTCAAACTAAGAACTTTAGTCTGGGACGGAGGAAGTACTATAATAACTGTATTCTTGAGAAATTCAATAAAAAAAAAAATTGAATAACCCAAGCTATATGCCAGAAAGCCTTGGGTTTTGATTGTCAATTGGAGTAGTAGATTATGCGAAGTGCATACCTCGTTCCAACAAAAGGTCAAACTATTTCTTTCACTTTTAATTTACGAAGTCAAGTCAGAGACTTTATTTTCTTAAATAAAAGTCAATACTCCATGTACCACAAAAGTGTTCATTTATTTTCATTTTTTATATCACAATAAGTTTGCTTTAAAATTAAGAAGGTTTAAGTAAACGTATCTCAAAAAAATTGTCAATGTACTATTCTATGGCGGATTAATAGAAAATTCTAAGTGACACCAGTGGTATCAATATCAATAATACAACTATCCAATAGTTTTGATGTCATATAAAATATTTGATCAGTTATTCTTCAAAAAAAAATTAAAAAAAAATGATCAGTTTGAAAACTTGAAAATCATATAACCAATTAAAAGTAATTTTCATTTCATCTGACAAAATATTATCATATATCCTTATGTCCCGAATGATAGTCCCCCTATTTTCATGGGTTTTACGAAGGAACTTTGAGTAATAATTAAGGCTATTTTTAATTATTCTAATGAAATTTTTGATATTGTTCTTGATACACCATTATAAATACTATTAATATCAATTTTTAAATTCACATTAACATAATTATAAGTAGCATTTATAACTGCTTAAAGTTCCCTCGTAGTAACAACGAAAAAAATGAACTATCTGTCTGGGACGGAGGGGGTATTACATGTATAACATGATACTACCATTGTAACCAATATTTACCATGACATTGATATTTTGATATCATGTTCAAGGTTAAGGCAATGTCACCCAAGGCAAAATTAAATTGCCTAGAACTAGAATAAAGGCTTGAAGTAGTCTTTATTTGTACCAACAGATTAGAGAAATGGAAGCCTGCATTCTAGTTAATTATAGATCTAACCAACAAGTCAATCACTTACATTTATTAATTAATCAAATTCCATTAATTTGTACCTAAACTTCATAAAAACGTGCAACCCACAACTTACACTCCCTATATATATATATATATATATTCATACATAGATACACACATAAAAAGACCACATATACACCCTCACCACCACCAAAACATTTACTTGTTGAGCATTAGTACTTGTATTATACACACAATGGCAGGTCCTAAACCTCCACCATCACCACCACCACCACCACAACCATCACCTACTAATCTTCCTCCGCCCCCGTCACCAGCTCGATCACCAAATGTCGCCCTCCACCACCCTTCCAACAAAAAAAATCCATCCAAATCCAACAAGCTCCTCAAACGCTTCCGCTCCGTTTTCCGTTCCTTCCCCATCATAAGCACCCCCTCCGCCTGCAAGTTCCCCGTCTCTCTCCACAGTGCCAACGGGGTCCACCACAACGGTCACGTCCATGGTGGGACCCGCATGACCGGGACCCTATTCGGGTACCGGAGATCGAGAATCAACCTAGCCATCCAAGAGAATCCTAGGTGCCTCCCCATGCTACTACTCGAACTATCGATACCAACGGGGAAGCTACTACAAGACATGGGATTAGGGTTGATCAGAATCGCGCTCGAGTGTGAAAAAAATCCGTCCGGAAAGAGCAAATTAATTAACGAGCCGATATGGACCATGTATTGTAATGGCCGGAAAACCGGGTACGCGGTGAAGAGGGAGCCGACGGACGATGACTTGAAGGTAATGCAAATGTTGCATGCAATGTCGATGGGGGCCGGAGTTTTGCCGGCCGGAGACGAGGAGTCACCGGAGGGGGAGTTGACGTATATGAGGGCGTTTTTCGAGAGGGTGGTGGGGTCTAGGGATTCAGAGACCTATTATATGATGAATCCGGATGGAAATACTGGTCCCGAACTGAGTATATTTTTTGTTAGGGTTTGATTTGATTTTCATTTTCTTGGTCATTATATTTGCATGCATGGTGAGATAGATAGATGTAGTTTGATTGTAAGTAGATGCAATTAGTTGATAGGAAGAGTTTATAATGTTTGTATGTATTTCCATTCCATGAATTCTTCTGTGTTTATGAAGAATGATTAAAATTTATTAACATAAACTGTTCTGTAATGTAAGGTTATCTTGTAGAAACTAAACCACTGTCTCTGAGTGGCCACCATTTCGGGATCTTCCTGATTTTGGACAGAGTGGCCGGCCAATTTTATTTTATTTTATTATACGATGTCCACGCCAGAAGGAGGCGAGGAGAGGGATCGAACCGGCCAATTAATATAACAAAACAGTCATCATACAATATCTATTTCGGTTGATTGATGCTTGTCTCAAAATAATCAAAATAAGTGTTGTGTATTTTATTTTTCAAAATACTGTTTTAATTAAAGTAATTATATCATACAACAAATAAATATAAATAAGTAAAGCATTCATTAATAATTTAGACTATTTATATTACTCCCTGTTCCGGAATAAATGTCGCCGTTTTTCAGATGTTTGTACGAAGGAACTTTGAGCAATAATTTGAGGTTAATGTAATCGTTCTAATGAAAATTTAAAAAATGTTATTGATAGTATTTATATTGTTGTATCAATAACAAGTTTTGCAATTTTATTAAGATAATTAAATCAACCTAAATTTATTGCTAAAAGTTCCTTCGTACTAACATCCGAAAAACGGCGACATCTATTCCGGGACAGAGGGAGTAAGTTATTAACACCCACTAACGTCCATTAACATTTGTAATAATTTTGATTAATTTTATTAATTTATCTATGACGCTTATTTTTATTTTTAATATAGTACGAAGGTTAAAGTGACATTCTAAAATAGTACACAGATTAATTTTGCGGTTTACTCGAAATCAAACAAGTTTTTTTTTTCCTCATGATAATTGGTCTATGTTCTTCTTGGCAAATAAAGTACTCCAATGTGCATACACTAACTCCAAGTAGGTTAACCGTCCTATGAAAAAGGTTTAAGGAGGTGAATTGTTCGATCTTGATAAATTTGGGGGCTTTGTGTCAAAGATACAGCTAAGTTAGAGACATAAATCCGTTTAAACCCTAAACCCTTTCTCCTCTCGCCCTCATATTCTCCCTCCCTGCGCGAGCTGTGAATCGCCGGAAAAAAAAAACATGGCTCCGTCGGAGAGAACGACGCCTTCGGTGAGAAATACTGAGACGCCACACCTGCCATCTTCGCCGGACTACCAGCACTTGAGGGACCTGTTCAGCCACCACATTCATTCATTCGATCACATGTTGGATTATGGAATCGAAAAAGCAATGATGAACATCAAGCCTGTTGTGGTCGTTGATTCCTGCTCCAAGCAAAAGCTTCGAAATATCCTTTTATCTTCCCATTTTCTCCTTGCTTGTTTAACGTCTTCGTAGATTCTTTGTTTTATTGATAAATTTGCCTTTCTTTTTTTTTAAAAAAAAAATTGTTGTTGAAATTATTATCAGGAAAGGTGGAATTTTTTGAAATCAAATTATTAGTTTTCTGAATAAGTGGACCGATTAAACATTTATGCTTAAATTTCATCCAATTGATTCAGTTTTTGTATTAGCATCCTGAAGATGATTTATATCGTTATAATGGATGTTAGTTCAAGGTATATATATTACTTATATTCAATTTTTTCATTGTCTCTCACATTCTTAGGTCCTAATTGTGACCCCCCACTGGGAAATTGTATTTCATGTTCTTTTCCCCTTTCTTCATTGAGCTATTTTCACAAATAAATTGGCAGTTAAGTTCAAGTATATGTGTTAATTCTTGACTTGTTTCATACTTTGGTTTGAAAAACCTGAGGTGTACCCACCTCAGAAGGAGCATATAACCCGTACAATGCGCGATGCGTTGCTTCCATTTGAGGTAAGCTTTGATTGTCAGAGATTGTATTTTCAATCTCTTTCCCTATTAGTGCATTAAAAATAACGAGTTTTATGTGTTTTTGAAAAACAGTGTAGACAGGCTAAAATTTCATACACTGGTAAACTTTTGGCGGACGTTTGCTTTAAATATGGTGATGGTCCTGATGGAGCTGTTATCAGAGAAAAGTTTAATTTAGGACAGCTACCAATAATGTTGAAAGTAAGTAAATGTCATTTTCTATTTATTTTAAATAAATTTTCCTTCAAATTTGGCATGAAATGCTTTTTATAGATAAGAAGGAGAATACGTTTTGAAGTTGAGAATTAGTACTGTCTTGAATAATGGGATACCAATCAGCTATGATTCTCTTGCTATCAAGGATAAGCGATTTCACTAGTCCCTTTTAATTAAGTGGATTGTTCCATGTGCTGTTCTGTGCTGCTGTACTAGTGAGGATAAGAACCTGATTGGATGAGAAACGACCTGTTGATACTGACCCCACTTGGCCAAGCCATTAAAAAAAAGGTTGTATATGATTACTTGTATTTGGAGTGGATAAATGCATAGAGTTTTACAATAAAATGTAGTGGATCATCTCGAACAAAATTCTAAGACGACAGGAGGTGAATGAGACGAACACACGGAAGGAATCGCTGGAGCGATTGCTCAAGTGTGCATCTCCAGTCCTCTTTCCCATGTGATCATGAATGTAATCCAAGTGTATAATTTCCTAATGTCGTTTTGTTGGAGTTCCAATGCTTCCTTTTCAGGAGTACAGAAACAACTCTCCAAGACTAGAGGGTGATGACCACGCTGATGGAAAACAATCTTGTTACCAGCATGAGTTTTGTCTTGTTTTTAAGGCTGTATACCAGACATTTGATTGGTTCCTTGGATTTTCATGCAGTCAAAACTTTGTAATCTGAGAGATGCTGATCCCACAAAGCTAGTTTCCTTCAAAGAAGACGCATCAGAAATGGGTGGGTAAGTTAATAAGCAAATCCATCATTTTCTTACCATCTTCGTATACAGAGCTCTCATTATTCATTCCTCATATAACATGATGTCTAACTTTTCATTTCAGCTGAACCACAGTGTGCATATTCAAATAGTCAATGCATTCTGAACACAACATATATTAAGGAGCTCTTGCTCTAGTGTATTCCCTTCTCTCTTCTAACTAAGAAGTGAAGCATTCAACCCCCGTCAGGGACACAATTATGGAGAAACTTTTATCTTGTGGAAGATATCTCCTTGAACCTATTTATAGGCCCTTTTGTGTAGCATTAAAGGCATAATCGGATTGAAGCAAGGTTTCGTGTCCAATTGCATTAATATCCTTGTCTATTCTAACATTCTCTAGCTACTAGAGGTACTAATTCATTTGTGAGCCATAGTTAAGCTCTTCACATTCAGTCTTCCAGTCTTGTCTATGATGTTTCCATGTCCATTAAACCTTGATGATGGTAATATGTTGTTTTTATCCATGCTTCAAGTTGCTAGGTTGCCATGGTATGATGTCCTTGGATATGCAAGTTTTTGCATGGAACAGATATGTGGCACCTTCTCGCTTCTTTCTCTTGAGTTGGGATTTTACTTATCTGGCACTTGTAGTTGATCATATCCCCTGATGTCTCTCATTGCTGCTAAAAGTTTGTATAGTGACTTCCTGTTGAGTGTTGATCTATGTTTTTTATGGTTCTTTTAGCCTTGTAAATGACCAATTGGAGCTGTTTTTCTGTGGCAGGAGAGATAAATTGTCTATACATCTCTAATAACTTTTATTTTTCCATTTTGCAGTTACTTCATCTTAAATGGACTTGAGAGAGTAATTCGTCTTCTAATTTTGCCGAAAAGAAACTATGTAAGTAATTTTGTACGTGATAGGAAATTGGTTGTCAACATCGTGGCGAGACTTGTGATGAGAGTTGAATGTTAAGATATAATAAGAAATAAAATTTGATGTCTCATTACTAAATACACTTGTGGGGACTCTTTTCCTAATATTTGTTTTGATCTTCTTTTTGTCAATGTGCCTCTCTGCAGCCGACAAGTATGATAAGAAATTCATTCCGGGATCGATCGGAGGGTTACACCGACAAAGCGGTTGTGATAAGGTTCTCTTCTATATCTCATAAGTACTCTGTTTTAGTTCCTCTTTCTATTTGGTTGACGCGACACATGTTTTCTGATTATTTCTGGTTACTTGATTAATAATGCTAGAGTTAATATGTAATTATTGATGATCTAGATTGTGTACTTGCTAGAGAGTTATCTGGGATAGAAAAAGAGCATAATTGAAGGTTTTCTTCTCCAGTGTGTATGTGTGTGTGTATTTATGTAGAGAGAGATAATAGGGGGAGGGGGGAGATTAGATTCACTGCAAATGAAGTTCATTAGAGGTTACTATGAACTTCATTTGCAGTGAATTTCTTAATGTCATGGAAATGATTTCTTCTAATTTTGGGATTTGACTTTTCTGCCCTCAATCTAGATGTGTTAGAGAAGATCAATCTGCCGTAACTCTCAAATTGTATTACCTTACTAATGGCAGCGCACGCGTTGGATTCTGGTAAGCCCTGTTCATGACAGATAATGAAATTTTGGATGATATTTCACTGTAACCAAATTTTCTGCTCTTCATTTATAGGGTAAGAGGGAGGGAATACATGCTTCCTGTTGGCATTGTTCTAAAGGTACGTTGATAATTTTACCTCATTTGTTTCATAGTACTTGCTTTATGCGGATCTTGTTTTGTAATTTTTATGCTCTTTGCTGTTGATTAATATACCTCTTTCATTTCTATTTAGTTACACTGTTTTAGACACAATGTATATTGAGGCCCCATTTGGAATTATTATCATTATTGTTTGGCTTTTCTGGCGGTTTATGGTCTCCCTCATATTTTGTTTGTATAATGTTCATTGTACAAATTTCGGGTACTTCAATTGTTAAATCATGTCTTTCCGTGGTGTATGATCTTTTCCTTAATGAGTACATCTCTCTCTCTCTCTCTGTTTTTTTTTTTTTTTTTTTTTTTTGGAAAGAGTAGTACATGAACCAAGAAGAAAAAGGATAACACATGAATGTTTCTTGCTTGTATCATCTATCTTTTGTATGGGTGGGTAGAAAATTCACTGCTTCCAGATGTGTTTCCTTGCTTGTATCATCTGGCGTTGGTTCAAAGAGCACCTCTTGGTTACTGCTGAATGGTAGTAGAGGAGATACTCTCTTGGGCTGAATAAGACAATTTTCCCCGACTGGTTTGTAAGTGTGCAGCACAGGCCCATCACCATTTCTTCCGCCTATGTGGTGTTGGTTGATTTCTGTGGAATCAGTTATTCGGGGTGGTTGGAAAGATGTGGGCGAGTCCAGAGATTATAGCTCGTTTTTCAGATCAGCTTGTGGAGTTTTTTGGAGGGATGGACACGTTGCTTTGATTTGGCAGTGTGGTGTGTTTGCTGTGCTCTGGAGTATATAAACTGAACGGAATTCCATGATCTTGAGGAATTGGGTTGTTGTTGGTGCTATGGTGGGATAGAGGGGTCTTCATTGATACTCTTTGGGCATTAGCAAGGGTGATTTTCATCGACTTGTGGTTTCTCTTTATCAATGTAACTGATGGGCACTTATTGTTTAGTTGCTTCTTGTCTTTGGCCTGGAAGAGGGGGGACGTGTCAATTCTCAGCTTGGGACCATGTCTTTTTAGGACTATTCTGGATGTACAATGCAGTTTTTTTTTTTTCTTTTTTCTTATAGATCAAATAAGACTCGATACCATTATTCCATGCAGTTAGACCTTTCTTGGAGATAGATTATCTATTCTTAATGGCTGTGGCACGTAAAAGATTGGAAAGAAAAGAGGAGATAAGGAATGCAACCCATTTCTCGGTATTTCAATTGAGATAGCTGAAGAGGGCCTTAGGTTGTTCTTGAGTTCTTGAATCGATTGAAGCGGGTTGAGAAACCTATTTCTTCGCCTCTTTGCCAATGAATCAGAATTCTCGTTGAGACTGGCCGTAGATCTGGTTCCATGCTTGTTTGAGTAATAGCAATGAGATTCATTACGAGCTATTCAAAGCAATCGTATACGAATCACTTTTGTAAAGGATGTAACTCCTTTGCCACATAATGGCTGTAGACCTCCGAAAAAAAGCTCCATTGAGCGCCAACTCCAACTCCAGCATTCACATTTTTTTTTCTTTTGATGGACTTTATGTCCTTCATTTGTATCTTTGATGTAATTCACGTCTTTTTGTAGGTTAGGTATCTTTAGCAGTCTCTGATAAATAAATAGAAAAATCTGGGTATTGGAAAATGATGACCACATGATCTGTTGCATATTACCACTTTTGCCAGTCTATGAACTCTATTACATGCATCTATCTTTTTAGCCAAAGTACCTGCGTCAAATTCGTATGACATGGGTATTATTATGGCTAAGCTGTGGATGAGTGATCAGATACCAATACCAAGTTTTGCACACGTGCTCGATCCTTGTAGATAGTTCAGATAGTCTATGAGGAATATAATTTAACTAGGTTTGTACATGATTCAACAGGGGGAATCAAGGCTATTATATGCTTCATTAATTCTGCTAACACTGAGAAAACAGGTTCGAGATTAATGCTCGCATATTCAATAGACTGTGAATCTGTACTTGAATAAAACTATTAGAGCAGACTGCTCCAGCCTTAGGGTAATTGATTCAACTGAAAGAGCTTTACGATTCACTAGAAGAGGTGTATCAACTAACATGCTAGATAGGGTTTGAGTCACTTTGGGCAAGTTTTGTTGATTTCTTATGTGAGGTAAGGTGTAGGGTTTCTTCCAAGTCCTTAGCTGTTGCTACTTGTGAAGCATTTAAAAAAAAAATCACTCCATCTGCTGATTTCAACTAATTTTACCCTTCACCGCACTGAGCATTACTCTGTGTGTTTTCCATTCATAGAAAATGAAACACAATTGCATGCCTGCCCTATTGACACTCATTTTCCAGCTAAGTGCATTTATAATTGCCTCCTTGTTATTAATCATTTCACATGATGTTTTTTTTTCTTTATCTTTTCCAACAGGCCCTTATTGACACTTCTGATCATGAAATCTATGCAAGCTTGACTTGTGTGTATAATGCTAAATATGAGAAGCAAAGGGGATCTGTTGGCACTCAGATTTTAGCTGAAAGGGCAAAAATTATTCTTAGTGAAGTTAGGGACTTGGCTCTTTTCACTCGTAATCAATGTTTGCAGCATATTGGTAAGTATAAATGACATGATTTTGTCTTTATCCATTCCAGTGCGTAGTTTTCTTTGGACCATCTTTAATGATTTTCTTTCTCCTCTCAGGAGAACACTTCAATTCTGTAATGGATGGTCTAGAAGATGAAAGTTATGCTGCTGTAAGCTTCATTCTGATTTTAGGTGTTAAATATGTATACGAAGTGGTGGATGGGAATGAACTGATTTTTGCGTCTCTCTCTCTCTCTCTCCGTTACTACCATCATTTCACCTCCTGCTCTTGTGTAGGTCGCAGATGCTGTTCTAAGAGACTTCATACTGGTTCACCTTGATAACAACCATGACAAATTTAACCTACTAATGTAAGCTGTTCTCTTTCTCACAACCAAACTTCTCTCAGCTATTTGGGGTGTTTGTTTGATCCATTTCCATCCTTGAGCTCTGCTGAGAGCAAGTTAAACCATGATTCAAAACCATATCGCTTGTTATGTTATAATTTGGCTGCATTGTTGAATGTAGACTCTATATTCTTCATCTTTCTTGATTGTCTTGCTAGAAGCCGTTTTGGTCATGAACTTATTGGTTTTTCTTTCACTTCAGCTTTATGCTGCAGAAACTTTTTTCTCTTGTAGATCAAACTTCTGTGCCAGACAACCCTGATTCGTTGCAAAATCAGGAAGTTCTACTACCAGGTCACTTAATTACTATTTATCTCAAGGTAATGATGGTTAAATGTTAGACTAGATGGTTAAATGACTATATGATAAAATGCTAATCTCCTCACGTTAAATGTTTTAACTCATTTATAATATGGTTTCTGATTGTACTCTTTTCTTGCTATGTTATTAATGTCAACTATTCTTTAACATTATGCAGGAAAAGCTACAGGAATGGCTTTTAAAAATAAAACGACTACTTCAAGACGAAATTGATAAAGACAGCAAAAAGTTTGAATTTACCAGCTGTATGTTGCGTCCTTGGTCTATAAATATTTAAAGCCTTTGAGTCTTCTCTCTCTCCCTCACATGTTCTGTTGGAACCATCGATTTCCTTTTGTCTTCTCTGTTTTGATTTGTAGAAAGTAATCATGTTTCCTCGTTTGTTAAAAAATTCTAGTCTCCTAAGTTTAGTTCAGGTCAAGATGACCCACAGCCCGTATTAATCTCATTGGTTTATTCATATTTTTTTTGAGTTCATCAAGCATCATGGAGCATATAATTCATGACGCAAGAGCAGGATATAGCAGAAGCCAAAGTCATAATTCCTATTGCACAAGATCTAGGCCCATTGAAAATTATATTATGGTATCTCAAAATAATCTAAGAAGGAAGCATAGCAACAAAATGGTTTTCGAGAAACTTAATCATCCTCAATAGCGGCATAGGACATGAAAAAAAAATCTGCTAAGTTTTCTGATGACCTTAGTTACATTTGCCAGTAAACCACTACCACTAAAAAGAGACAAGACTTCAAAGGTTAAACGAAGCATCTTTAGAATCACGTACCCAATGGTGTAATTATTTGAAGGGTCAAGGTGTCACAGTTACCTGGAGGTCACTGGCTTTCATGGTAAGCACATTTGAAAGCATAAAAAAACTAACAATTAAGATATTGAACAATGCAACAGAGAAGGAGAACATGTGCATTGCCTTCCTTTAGCTAGTTATGTCAGGAATTTTCTTAATTGCTTGATGCAATTGCCGTTAGCATGTATTCTGGTCTGTTAGAGTTCTCTTTACCGTGGCAAGGTTTGTACATGCCTTCATTGAGTTCTGAGGTGATGTATTACTTACCCCATTGAAAGGCCGCATAGTCACATGTATAGGGCTGTGATCTAATATTGTTAGTGAAAAAGTATTTGTATCATAGTTCAAGATGACATAACGGCAATGGGAGAGTGAATGGAGACCGTTGTTCGATTTGTGTTTAAATATAGATATTTTCAGGTGAAAAGCATGACAGTGAGTGTGTTTTGGCGAGCAAACCCTTACTTTTTATAATGTGCAAGTTCAGAAAATTCCTACTAACGTATTAGTATTTGTCAAAATAACTCTTATTTTGCTTTGTGTTTTTGCAGTAGCCGATGTGAAGAAGGTCATGGATAAATATCCTGCAAAGCAGATTGGCTTAGCTATTGTAAATATGCTGAAGACTGGAAACTTGGTTACACAATCAGGTCTTGATCTACAACAGGTATTGATTACTGGGGTTTAAACCCAAATGTTTTGTATTCTGGAGTCAAAGTAGACTGTCTTAACTACTGAGATTAAAGTATATGGCGTGTTAAGTTTATTTATTGACGATCTTTCTAGTGTACTATATACTCCCTCCATCTTCAACAGAAAGGCTCATTTTGACTTCTTATTGTCCACTTGATAAAACTTTGACCAAAACTAGCTGTAAAAATTTCACCTGTTTAATGAAATTCTAAAGGTTGTAATTATTAGTTATTTTTAATATTCTTTCAGACAACTTAATTATTCTGTGAGAGACATTTCGAAAAGTTGATATTTAGCAATTTTAGTAGCAAATATGCCCTAGTACCCTTACGATCTTACCTTATAGACTCGTGATCTTCCAAGTATACATTGAATATGATGTTTGATAAAGATGAATTTGATTACTCCCTCCGTCTCAAAATACATATCGTTTTTGGGGTTGTTTTTTGTCTCATAATACTTGTCGTTTTACTATTTTCAAGACTTTTTTGTTGGTGTATACCAATTATACCCTTATTAATGATAGTGACCTATCTCTTGCACAAGCATTTAATTGCGTAGGTAATTGGATGACTTTAGGGGTATATGAAACTTTTTTACATTCATTAATTGTATTTCTTAAGATTTGTACAAGTGCTCAAAACGACATCTATTTTGAGATGGAGGGAGTAATTAAAAGGGACACTCATTTAGGGACAGAGAGAGCATTAATTTGGATTTAGTTAAATATTGTTTTAGCAACCTCAATTATAATGCATACTTAGTTTGTTTTGCTAATAAGTTTATGAGATTCACAGACCTATTGTAAGTTCAGTGGCTCAAGTGAAAACAAAAATTAACAGGAAAACCTAACTGCAGTTAATAAATTTGAGACGAATTGGGACCTTGAACTCATAAATTGAGAGTTTTGTGACCACCTTGGAAATGTTTAAGAAGAGTTCAGCGGCCCAGAAATGTATTATGCACCTGAGTTTTTGTTCCACAACTTAGTAGGCAGGGGGTGGGGTTGTTACTTGATGGAACATACTCCTGGTTCGCATTCCAAAATTATTAACCATGTACAAACAGGTTTCTTCATATGTTCATTTGTTATTGAACTTCGTGTTGTCAGATTATTTAAATTTTTTGTCTCTACCTTTTATATATGGATTGGATATGAGATGGTTGAACTAATTTTAAGGTACTCCTATATGTTTCTTAGAGGGCAGGCATGACAGTTATGGCAGAAAGGCTCAACTTTCTTCGGTTTATATCACATTTTCGAGCTGTCCATCGAGGTGCTTCATTTGCAGGACTTCGCACGACTAGCGTTCGGAAGTTGTTACCAGAGTACGTATTTATTGGAAAATGTTACCTATGAAGAAAATACAGAAAATTGTAGCATTGAGCTTTGTACGTTAGACCATCATGGCAGTGATGGTTGGAGTGTACTAGATCTCAATGCATTCTGTTTTCTGTAACCGTAGCTTTGCTCTTAATTGTTAAGACTAATGTTATTCATGTGCCTTATCGTTATATAAATTTCATTCCTTGTCCTGCAGGGCATGGGGTTTCATATGTCCTGTTCATACACCTGATGGGGAGCCATGTGGACTGCTGAACCACATGACTGCATCGTGTCGTAAGTTTTCACTCTATATCATGAAAAAAATTCTGGCAAATTTTCTTTGAACTTCCTCGCTGGGCATAAGGGAAGTAAGAATTATTTTATTTTGATATGCTTCCTACTGTGTACTTGGGATAATCTTTGGGTAAGAACTTTCTTACACCACCAGAATAGTATGATGGGGGTATTTTTCCTGTCTCATGGGGGCAGGGGTGGCATCTGAAGCTAAAGCAGTGATTGTGCTTAGGGGCTGAGAGTTCTCTCTCTCCCCCTCTTCCTCTTCCTCTTCCTCTTCCTTTTCCTCTTCCTCTTCCTCTTCCTCTTCCTCTTCCTCTTCCTCTTCCTCTTCCTCTTCCTCTTTGTGGGGGCATAAAATAACATCTGAAGTTCTAGCAGTGATTACATTTACTAGCTGATAATGCCGCCTTAAATAGTCATCATTAAAGTAACATATGTACATAAATGGTAGAATGTGTTCATTAGGATAACACAGTTTCCTTCTCTATGGGGCGAGGGCATAGAAGGTTTGAATTCATTTTCAACTATTGTACATACTCGAATTTCACTTCAACCACTATATTTTCTTTAGCACGAAAACCACAAAAGTTTTGGAAAACTATCATTTTAGCCACAAATTCGCGGATTAGGCACGAATTAGACATGGATTAGCCACGCATTTGCGGCTAAAATGATAGTTTTCCAACACTTTTGTGGTTTTTGTGCTTTAAAACGCATAGTGGTTGAAGTGAAAGTCGGGGTAAAGTACAGTGTTTGAAAATGAAATTAAACGGGCATAAAATAACATATGATTAGAAGTGATTATGTTTAGTGGCTGATAATGCCACCTTAAATAGTCATCATACAATGTAACATACGTGCTGGTTATATCTAGTAGAAGGTAACCATGAGGATAATAGAGTTAACTTTTTCTTCTTAGGATAAAGGGTTTGACACAGATTAACTTGTATGCTATGTGTCAAAAATAGATATTAGCGACCATCCTAAATAGTAGTAATACGATTAATGTGCGTTGCATACAAACAAACCCTGTCTAATATTTTGAGTTCCATTTGAACCCTTACTCACTTGTAAGGAGTACTATTTGTTACCCTATTGAACACCAAATACACATCTAGTGCCTCTATGAGTACACTAGGTGTTTCAGTATCTGATTGTAAGTGTTAAAGAATGTTTTTATCCAGTTCACTGCCATTCCTTGGGTTTATGTTTGGTATATGTGGAAGTATTTGAGCCCTATTTGGAGTGCCTTCCATACTGAAAACTCTTATAATATTTATGACAATGATTATCTAAAGTAAAATGGTCAAGTTCTTTATTCTCTGGGAACATAACACTGACTATTGGGATCTTTGTGTTGTATCATGTTGAACTTGTGTATTTTTAGGTTATAGATCTTGACATTTTGTTTTCTATGGTTTCTTTCTTAATAATCTTTTCTTCATAGGTATCACGTCGTATTATGGTTTGGATGGAAATGTGAGGGACTTCTCCAAAATGCAAAAGGCTATTATTGGTGTTTTGGTTGGGGTTGGGATGGCCCCATCATCACCAAAACTTGTGCAGGCTGGCCCTCCTGAAGTCCTTTCTGTTGTACTGGATGGCTGTGTTGTTGGCACTATACCAACTGGTGAAGTAGCTGAACAAGCTGTCAGATACTTGCGAAGATTAAAACGATCTGTGACATCAGAAGTCTGTATCTTTCCTACTTCAATTTTGTTTTTTTCCTTGTCTGCGGCCAGGACTAATGCTTTGCTATGCGGCAGATTCCTGATGATCTGGAGGTGGGATACGTTCCTCTCAGCATGGGTGGAGCATACCCTGGGCTATACCTGTTCACCTCTCCTTCTAGATTTGTTCGGCCTGTTAGATCTTTACATCCTCCTGTTGAGACTGATGATATTGAACTTATTGGGCCCTTTGAACAGGTGATTGCACAATTTCTATATTATTGTTGATGCTTCTCAATTAAAATAGGTGCTAGATGTGCTACTGTTTCCATGTTGCTAGACCTCATGTCGTCCATATGTGGTTAGGTTTTCATGGATATTAACTGCCCTGATGGAGGAGAGAGAGGGAAAACAGCAACCCATGAAGAAATCCATCCGACTGGAATACTCAGTGTGGTTGCTAATCTCACACCCTGGTCTGACCATAATCAGAGCCCTCGTAATATGTACCAGTGTCAGGTTATTTTTGTAACCTGTTATTAAACTCTGCTGAACTTTATAACTTTTAACTATTAAAACTGCCATGAAGAGTGCTGAGTACTTTGTACTTACCTGTTGACTTGATTAGATGGGAAAACAAACAATGGGTTTCTCTTCACAAGCAATCAACTGTCGTGCAGATCAAAAACTTTATCATCTTCAGGTTTGTTTGAAATGATAGACGTTTTGGTTTCTTTTATGAAGGATTTGTTCGTTAAGTAATTTTCTGAACTATGATTGAGCTCATTGGCTCATTACTTTTACAATAGTTATGTGCATGCGGAAGTAATCATTTTATATATATATATATATATATATCTTCCCTAAATCACCTTTCTTTTTTGGTGATTTTGATAGACTCCTCAAAGCCCAATCGTACGCACAACTACATATGAAAAGTACAGAATTGATGAATCTCCATTAGGGACAAATGCAATCGTTGCTGTTCTTGCTTATTCAGGGTAAAAACGTCACACTATAACTGTTCTCATAATTTCCGTGTGAGGGTGGTGATGTATATGTTTTTACTTGATGCAGATATGATATGGAGGATGCCATGGTTTTGAATAAATCATCTGTCGATCGGGGGTTTTGTCATGGATTTATATACCAGGTGTGTTGTGGTTATGTCGTTTGCTGTTTATAGTACTATGTTTTATCTTCTTGTAACTTCCATGTTAATCATTGGCGAAATCATACATACGCGAGAACAAAATTATGACAATAGATCTTATCAAAAAAATAAAATTATGACGATAGAAAGATAAATTTATCTATAAGAAACAATCGCGCCATTTATATTTAGCCAAAATTACCCATGTTTTCCCAAGAACTGTTTTTCTTGGTATGATTCCCGACATTCAATGGTGCGCTTGCTGTTTCTTGTGTCTTTCCAGCTCCTTAAGGAGTTGGTTACATGCTTCATTCCTAGATAGATCGGGATAAACCACTAAATTAGTGAGAGGATGATTCCCAGCTTTAAGCAGCAAAAATGAAGACTAGAACACATCTAATCGTCCATAAGGACTTAACAAAGTGTACTGCATATGCTAAGCGTTTTGGTTATGGTGCATGATGTTTGAATGCCTTAAAAGTGAAGATTTAGTTTTCGTTTCTCTCTCCTTTTACGTGTTAATTGGATAAATTCAATGACGGTCCTACAATAGGAGTGGCAATGGTTTGTTACAAAAAGAACTGCACACTGGTGGATACTTATCCACAAAGAGGGAAGATAAGTAATGATCTCTAAAATATTGTCTTCACACATGTTGCAGTGACTTCAAAATCCGCCTTATTGAGTGACAAGTATTAACCTAACATACACTTCATTAACCTTCCTAATATACTGTTAATTTTCTGAAGTAATTTAGACATTATTTGCACTTTCCAGTAGAGAGGTCTTGCCATTGGACACTCTCTTCACTTAAGATGGATTCATGGATAACTGATGAACATGTCAAATAAGAATGGCCCAAATTAGAATGGTAGGATGCTAGTGAGGTAAGAGTAGATATAATAAAATTAAAAATAAGGCATGTGATGCATAAATGGTCAGTATAACAAATTGCGAGACTTACTTTGTTACTACTATCATGTAACGGATATGTGTGTGAATTGTACCTACTATTGGCAGACTGAAACTGTTGATCTTGCTGAAGAAAGGAACAAGTCTGATCGCGCTCCAAAATCATTCAGAAGAAGCAATCTTGACAAGAAATCACACTCTTATATTGATTCAGATGGCCTGCCTTACGTTGGACAGGTTTGCCTCTAACTTTATAATATGATTTTTTTTATTCAAGCAAGGTATATTTATAATGTTGGCCTTTGACTTGGAATTTCAGACAATAAAACCTGGAGAACCGTATTGTAGCATCTATAATGAGGTGACAAGCACATCATCAAGTCTCAAGTTAAAAGGTTCAGAACCAGTGGCTGTCGATTATGTTGCCGTTGATGTGAATAACAAAAATAAACTGCAAAAGGTAATATGATTATCTGTATGCTGTTATCTCAATTGTAGTCATTATAAATTGAGATTTGTTTTAACATTGGTATATTGAATCTTTTATGAGTAAAATCTGTTTCTCGTTCATGTATACCCCTATAATATCTTGTTGGCTTACTTTACGACTTGTTTCGCTTAAAATGGAAAGTTCTACTTGTAAATTTTGTAGTGGTTCTTATGGGATGTGATTTCATATACTTGTAAATTAGTGGATGTCTTGGAGTTATTTTTTATTTTTATTTGTGAAATCCTGTTTCGCTCGTGTGTTTCTAAATGGTACTCCCTCCCCAAAATGAATGACCTTTTCAGATTTAAGACACTTTGAAAAGGTGAATTTTAATAGTAAAAATTCATAAATATCTTGATATCTGCTTTCAAAATGTTAGTTTTGCAAGTATAAAATGAAATTCGAAAAAAAAATAATGGGTAAAATCACATTGAGGGAAACATTTTGGATCAAAATGGTCATTCATTTTTGACAAAAAAAATTAATAAAAATCATTCATTTTGGGACAGGGGTAATAACTTGTAAATCGTAAGTTGATGTTTTGGAGTTATTTTTTACTTTTTATCTTTTTTGTTGGGTTTGCGTGCAAGCACCAGGCATTAGATAATTCACAGTCTGGCCTCTTCTGATGTTTCTAGAAAAAGCATGACATTTTCTTTCTTGTTCCTTTACTTTTACGAGTAGCATTGAAAATGAGTCTGAGACTAACCCCTTTTAGATACTTTCCACGACCTCTGGCCCCTCCAACTTCAACCTCCAACTTCAATTATGAAAGTTTGCTTGTGCCCTAATGCTAAAAGCCTACTCGTTTCAGAAAGAAAAAAATCATTTATGTCCTAAGTTTTCCATTTTCCAAAGCCGCTATGTGAAGGCCAATACAGAAACCTTCTAAATCTCATGTGCTCTAAAAGGCACATGTAAGTTGGAACCTATGAAATCTTTTGCATACATTTGCATATCATTAACAGGCATCTCATATTCTCATCCACCCTTCATTTCTTTTGGGCAGGTCAACATACGCTTTCGACGTCCCAGAAATCCAACAATTGGCGATAAATTTAGCAGCAGGCATGGGCAAAAAGGTGTTTGTTCTCAGCTGTGGCCAGATACTGATATGCCATTTTCTGGAGTTACTGGAATGAGACCTGATCTTATAATTAATCCGCATGCATTCCCTTCAAGGATGACAATCGCAATGCTTTTGGAATCCGTTGCTGCAAAGGTAATGATTATGGGGATTCTCCTTTGATATATCTTTCTTCTCTGGGGGTTGCATATTCCTATTATAAGACAGAGATATTCACACTCTTTTTTGTTCATCTCATTATCTACTCTGTTTTGCTTCTCCCTTTTACCTTCATCTGCCGAATACATTATTCTAGCAGGAAGGTTCTTTTGGGTACTTTTTAGTGGATGAACCGTGTCAAGTAAGATTGCCATTTTTTAGCCGATTTCATTACAGGCAGATTGAAAACTGACAGCTCTTTCATTGAGAATTGCTTGAACTTTTTTTAATGTTAGCTGCTATTCTTTTGTTATAATGTCGTTAACAATGCGTAGAACCCAACGAGATTGTGCCTTCAACTGGATGCAAAAAAATTCCCTCCTCTTAGTTGATGTAGACTGTAAACTACCTCGGATTAGCATCTGTGATGGGGTCTTGATCTCACATTAACTACAGTTAAGGTTGTAAGAGTCTCCTAGACTGTTTGAGAGGTGAATCGAGTAAAGTAGTTAAGTCCACCATGTTGCAGCACCATCACTGATCTCACATTAACTTCAGTTTAGGTTATATATTCTGTATGTGGAAGGACCTGTAAGCCTTTTGCTAGTTACATTTTCTTAAGTGGAGTTGCAGCTGGTACAGAAATTCCGTCTCTTGTGATGTGCATATGTACTTCCCATTGCAGAATTGTCTTTCATGCTGTTCTCAGATGTTCTTAATGAAGTGTCATCTTACCAATTACATGTGCACCCTAGATGGCTTATTTAGATTTCTTTCATTTTTTCTTCTCTGAACCATGATGATTTAGAATAACGATGTCGAATAGTATTTAACATGCAAATCAATTTTCTGAATTGAAGAACTTATTAAGCATTTAGGGTTTTCTCTCTTGGTGTGTGTGAAATACTGTGCCCTATTCTTCAGTTGGTAAAAGATATGCATATTTCTTTCCAAGCGCTTATATCTTTGCTGTTATAGGGAGGTTGCTTGAATGGGAAACTTGTAAATGCAACACCGTTTGCTGATTCAGTAAAAAACAGTGAAGCCAATCCAGACTCTGAAAATAAGACACTCGTTGAGGAACTCGGCTCCGTGTTGGCTGCTCGTGGGTATAATTACTATGGTACTGAAGTATTGTATAGCGGCGTTTATGGTACAGAACTCACGTGTGAGATCTTCATTGGTCCTGTGTACTACCAGAGACTCCGTCATATGGTGTCGGACAAATTTCAGGTATGTGTTTCTTTTGACTTCATATATTCTTCTAAACTGTAAACTTACATGCTATGGCTTATAGCTGATTAATATTATATCAAGGTTATGTGGTGCATCCTAACCTGCTGATTACTCCCTCCTTTCTCTAGATAAAGAGTCCACTGTTTTCAGTGGCGAAGCCAGAAAAAAATCGAAGGGGATGGGATTGCTTAGGAAATCGAAATTATAATAATAATATACAAATTTGGCACCAAGGGGGTCAAAATGGTATCATGGTGTAAATTTTACAACATGTAAAAGGGGTCGAAATTGACAAAAATAGTACACCGTATTTTTAGTGAACATTTTAAAAGTTAAAAGGTACTAAATGACATTTTCCAAAAATTAAAGGGACAGGTGACCTCCTTCACCTTCATATAGCTTTGCCACCGACTATTTTTTTAAGGATGTTCAAAAGTCCACTTGTGAGAAATTATGTCTTCAATCTCTGTAACTCTTCTGGCAGTTTATTATTAAAATATTATGAAGCGAAAATAGGCTTGTGTGAAACAAATACTCCACCATGTTCCTCCTGCTATGAGAACTCTCCCTTCCGTTGTCCTGCACGGCCAAAATATTTCTAGTTAGAGGGCTAGTGTCAGCGAAGGCACCCTTTTGCCAGTTGTGGTTGCAAGGTTTTGAGTTAATATTGGCCCGTCGCTTTATTTCCAGGTCCGCTCCACTGGAACTGTAGACCAAGTAACAAGACAGCCTATTAAGGGAAGAAAGAAAGGTGGGGGTGTTCGTTTTGGGGAAATGGAACGAGATGCCCTCCTTGCTCATGGGGCAGCATATTTATTACACGACAGGCTTCATACAAGTTCCGATTATCATATAGCGGATGTGTGTTCAATCTGTGGAAGCATCCTCACAACATCAATTATTCAACAGCAGAAACGAGCAATGAGAGAGATTGCTGGGCTCCCGCCTGGAAGAATTCCCAAAAAGGTCACCTGTGTTGCATGCAAAACGAGTAAAGGTATGGAGACAGTTGCAATGCCTTACGTGTTCAGATATTTGGCTGCTGAGTTGGGTGCCATGAATATAAGAATGACTCTAGAACTAGGCAACTGATCTGTGGTTGATGAAGGTTGACCAAGGTGTCCGTGTGCTAGTTATCAGACCAGAGTACTGTGTTCAAATAAATTATTGTATTTTGTTTGGGTTTTGGTGGGAATAGTGTCTTATAAGCTATTTGACATTCCTCTCCTCAGTCTATAAACAGATAAGTTGCTGAGTCATGGAATATGAGGCTCCAATTTTGTGGTTTTCATTTTCTTGGTGGGGAGTGAGTGTTTTGAAATGAGAACATTGTTGATATGTCTTTTGGTTGAAGTCGTGATTTTAATCTCTTGTGTGATTCTTTACAAGTATGTAGTCGTTTTATTTCTGTACCTCAAATTTATGTGGCCATTGTTATACTCCCTCCTAAGCAAAAGGTAATAAAGGCTGATATGATACTATGGTCTCATTTTGATTATCATGGATAACAAAATCAAACTTTAATCACAAAAGTTGTTTTATATTTTCCATGAGAAAGTTATGTATAACAGTCCTTTCGTTCCATTTTAAGAGGGGGAAAAAATTTGGGTTCAAAAATTAGGAAAGGAATGTTTATAATATAAAATATAGGAAGTTGGGTAGAGTGAGTAAGTAAGAAAAAAATGGGTAGGGAATAGTTAGTGGATAGTGAGTTTGACATAAGGCTCACTAAATAAAGAAGTATAAAAACCTTCCATTTTTTTAAATTTTAACTCTTAAGTTGGGACACCCGCTCATTTGGGAATTTTTGAATCTTAAAATGGAACGGAGCGGGTATTTTGGAAGAAGAAAAAAGAGTTACCAACATAAAAGCATATCATATTTGCAGCTCCAGAAACCAAGAGACCAAACAAGTCTGGAGCAACAAAAGTGCCAATAATAATACAGCAACTCTTAAGCCGAAATCTTTCTCATTATCAGTGGATATTAGATGCAAAAATATGTATAAAGAGGCTAACACATAAGCATATAATATCTGCATTTGTAAACTCCAAACTCCAGCCAAACCGCCACCCACAACCTAAAAGATCAACCAAAAAAGCATATCATGTCAAATAGTCTAGCAACCCACTCGTACTATTCATAAACCACAAAGCTCCTTGCTACATGTGTATTATTTTCCATAAATCCATAGCCTTCAAAATCAGATGGCTAACTGAAAGAAAAATAACACAAGTATAATACTCAAATGAACAAGCTTCTGAACAGTGACAAATCATCCATCTTAAAGCTAAGTACAACATCCATCATGTTCCAGCCTTTCTACGACCAACACGAGCCACGAAACCAGCCTTGATTTGAGCAACAGATCTTCCAGAGCCACACTACAAGTCAAAAGAAAATATTGTCCCGTGTCATTTAAAATCGCATTATCTCAAACAGTAATATAGTAGATATTAACAAAAATACACCAAATACAAACACAAGGACTCAAGACTTACTTGTAATGCAATCTTAATAAACAACCAATTAATAGATTAGAGAACACTAAAGCCTTACAACCCAAAATGGTGAAATCAATTAATAGTGACATTACGTTGTCCACTTAGATATTTAATATGAAATAAACTCACGCTTATAAAATCCAACAAAGGGCACAAATGGAAATTATAATACTGAATAATAGTGGTTTAGACATTAACTATGAATTCTAGACCTAAGGGTCTTGTTGACAGTAAAAATCGGAGGGAGTATTATTGAAGTGGTGACATATGAGGTCCATGGACTTCAATCCTGACACCTTAACCTGATGGCTAAAGTTGATAGCCAAGCCTCTCCTATGAAGGCCGGCGAGAAAACATTAAACCCTTGTAAGCAACCAATTTTGACATTTCCAAAAGGGGCTCAGAAAATAGTAGGCTCCTCTATCGCAATAAACAATCAGACAATGTAGGCAAACATTTCCATCATCATAGACCTCGAAACAATAACTATGGTTTGACAATATTAGCAAAAATCAGAGCAAAAGATTAGTTTTAGGATGACAGATCATGCTGATAACCCAGCTTGCCGCTATAAACCAAAGCAAAGAGATACTCTTACAGAAAGGCCTCAGTATTTTATAGATTACTCTTATCACAATAAACAATCAGACAATGTAGGCAAATCTATAAATCATCATAGGCCTTGACAGAATAACTATGATCTTAACATGATTTACAAAAAACATGGTGTAAAAGGTTAGTTTAGGGAACAGTATACACTGATAACCCAGCATGGCTACATAAAACAAGGTAAGATACTAGGTCCCATAATAAATGTCTCCTTTTCTTTTTTTGTCCGTCCCAAAACAAATGTCGCATTTCTAAATATGGAAATACTCATAGTGCAATAGTGCAATTTCACCATCGTACAATCAATGTACAATAAAGCATACTCCCTCCGTTCCAAGTAAGTTGCAACATAAGGATAGTAATATTATATTAAGAATGAAAGGTAGTGAGGAAGAGAGAATTAGTGGGGAAGGAAAGAGAATGAGTGGAGAATAATGAGTTTGGGAGGAAGAGAGAGAATGAGTGGAGGATTATTAAAAAAAAAAAAAAAAAAAAAAAAAACTTCCATTTTTAGATTGTTGCAACTTAAGTGAAATGCCTTAAATGGCAAAATGTTGCAACTTACTTGGAACAAAGGGAATATTTCCTTAAAAAAACGTTGAAAAGATAAATGAGACGTTTATTATAAGACCAGGGGGAGGGGTTATCTCCCAGAAAGGCCTCAGAATTAAGTAGACTACTCAATCACAACAAACAATCAGACAATGTAGGCAAATCTTTACATCATCATAGGCCTTAATACTAACCGTGGTCATAAACACAAAAAACCAACAAGAACCATAGCATAAAAGATTAGTTTTTGGGTGACAGGTTGCACTGGTAATCCAGCACGCCAAAAGAAAACCAAGAACAAAATATACTTTACAGTCAAGGCCTCAGAAATTACTAGATTACTCTATCACAATAAACAATCAGACAATGTAGGCAAATCTTTACATCATCATAGGCCTCGACAAAATAACTATGGTCTTGACATGATTTACAAAAAAACATGAGTAACGATTAGTTTTGGGGAGAGTTCGCTCATATAAACTAGAGTAATATACATCTTACAGTAAGGCCTCAGAATTAACTAGATTACTCGATCACAATAACAATCAGACAATGTAGGCAAAGTTTACATCATCATAGGCCTTGACACAGCAACTGTTTGTTTTAACATTGCTAACAAACATCATACCATAACAGATTAGTATTAGAGTGACAGGTAGTGCTGAGACCCCAGTAGTGCCAATGTAAAACCAAGCAAGACATACTTTATACTAAAAGGCATCCGTAATAATTATTACATTACTCTTATCAAAATAAACAATCAGACCAGTAGGGAGACATTTTACACCGAGGCTTTTAAGTAATAAAGGCTGATACGCCAGAAGTGCCAATAATCGTAAAATATATTTTGGTGCAAGATTATGCTGTAACTCAAGCATGTCAAAATATAAAAGACATTTTTAGAAAGGCCTGAGATGGAAAGTAGTGATTTGTAGTTTCCCCATTCCACAAGAAAGGAACTTGGTGGAAGAACTACCAGATATGAATCTCAATAAAGAGATCATACCAGATATACCAGGATGAATATCCCAATAGCAGGACTCCACATCTAGAAACCACGTGGGAGAAGATAACTTTACTAAGCAGTGCCCAGAAACAAACACTTACCACTACAACAACAACAACAACAAAGCCTTAGTCCCAAAATAATTTGGGGTCGGCTAACATGAATCCTCATATGTCATCGTGATAAAAGGAAGAGAGAGAGAGAGAGAGAGAGGAAAAAGATGGAGAAAATAAAATAAAATAAATAAATAAATAAATAAACAAACACTTACCACTATCACAGAAAAAGGCTGGTATGATTTCAGTAAAGGAGACCACACCATTTCCCATAAAGCAGGTATATGATGATGATAATAATAACGATGATAATAGTAATTCGTGGTATGACAATTACAATAATAACACAACCAATAATGATTATATATACACATATATGTATAAACAGAGAGTGGGAGAGTATAAAGTTATGGACTATTACCTTCTCACATCTGAGAAAGAAAAGACGGTTCTCCTTCGAAAGAATTGTATCTGGGCTTTTGCAACCATTGCAGATGACATATTCGTCTGTAAACACAAGCATAAATCACAATAAGAATAACTAATAAATCACGAAAAAGTTCAAAGGCTAAAACAAGCTTAGACACAACAATCAGATATATACCACCAACAGAATCAACTAAGCCTAGAAAAGAGTTCTAGAAGACGAAGTGTGAACCTTTGTTTATTTTAATTGAGCTTCACAATACCAAATCGTAAATAATGGATGGTAACTTACTGACATATCGACGCAGGATCCCTTCAAAATTCTTTGGTGCAAATCTTCCCTTCACAACTAACCTTTGCTGTCCATCAAGTGATCCGCTCGTACCCAATTCAGCTAGCAAGAAGGTCATGACATGCTCTGCCTGTCTATGCATCCTGCGATGGAAAAAAGAACAGCTTGATCACAATCCAACAAAATATTCATCGTGGCAGACAGAAAGTTGGTGCCATAATCAAAATCAACATAATTCCACATCCCCACAAGAGTAACGAAGAACAAATTAACATAAGCACTGACTCATGCACCAATGCATCAAACGCGCACAAGGATCTGACCCAAAACAGTAAGAGGTTTGGTTTAATTCAGTTTTTACCAAACGCCAAACAGATCCACCTCTCCGTCATTTTGGAGTAAGCACAAAGTAAATAATATTAATCTTACCTTCGCACCGAACTATACAAGTTAGGTTGGTAAAGGAAAAATAAAATCATCTTTTCAAATGCAATGTTGCATAAACATAAACAAATTTGAAACAAGAAAGAGCATACAAGTCAATATGTTCGCAATGTGGTTTGAATGAAATGCAATGTTGCATATAAAAAGAAGATAGTTGCGGTTTGGTTGTTTTGAAAGCATAAACGATGAACCGAACTGACAGTTTTTAAAATTTTAAAAGCGCAATTAAAACGCATATTCAAAAACCTGTACCAAACTACATTCTGGTTCAGTTGATCAAGCGGTTTGTAGATAATAAAACAGAGAAAGAGGTCCAGAAGATCAGGAATTCAAAACTGAATAAATAACAATTCTTGAAGTAATCCAATCTGCAATTGTCCTATTTCATACTCCTACTAAATAGGACGCACCAATATATTTAAAATAATTGAACTAATACCCACATAAAGCAAATCAAAATTAACACAGCCCAAAAGATAAACCACAGACTATATTATTTCAAATCAAATTAAACTTAATTTAAATGAACACAATTTCAACTCTAAATAAAAAAGACTTTACTTAAAGAAGCACAAGAAGGCTGACAAGGGCATTGGCATAACAGTGGGCATACACAGAGGATAGACGAATAAGCATAACATGGTAGTAGTATACGGTTTCCATTATTTCATGCTATATGACTAAGAAAAAAGAGACTGTGAGATAGCATGCAATTCACATAAAATAAAAGCATGTTTCCTAGATTATATAAACCAAAGGAACTAGCCATACGTTCTGCAAAGGTCCATGAAATTCACAAAGACAGTCTTCTTTGTCCCTTCACGAAGAACCTGTGGAGGCCTCATGACTGTCCTCCGCCTGTCTCCGGCAAGTTCAGGGTTATTCTCCCGCAGAATATTGAAAACCCGGCCCAAAAGCTGCACAAAATTGATAAGGTACTTAGCTTTCGAAGAGAGAGGTCAGATAAAGAATGAAAATTGAGTTGAAGAATGAACTTTATCTGTATCTTTATCTTACAGCAATTAAGAGAAAAGAAAAAAGAGGACCTACTGCCTCCCACCCCCTCACACACACACAAACACAAACACATAATTAACTCTAGCATGGAGAACAAAGTAATAAAGCAAGGCAATTACCATAAGAACAACACAGTTCATAATGTGACAGCTCCTAATAACCAAATATCACATCTTTTAGTAACCTCGACATTTTGGGTTGGCTCATGATGAGTGGCCAAAAAAAAATATAAAGTAGCCATCAGAAGACGTTGACACATAATGCACAGTTCTAAGCATCCACCCAGTTCCTTCCCAGTACAAAATATAAAAAAGGGGTGCCGGAGAACATATTTACATACTACTTTAATTGGAAAACTAAGCATAAAATGGATACCTCCTCATATTCGTAATCTCGGTCTGTCCCATCCCATGGAAACCTTTGTTGCAAGACAATGCCTTCTCCCTCCTCATCCTCCCCAACATCATCTATAAAACAAAGGAAAAGATAGGTCATAAAGAAATGGACAAAAAAAAAATATGACAAGGAAAACATCAAAAAAGTACATCGAATCCTTACCATCAACATCATCACCAGCGGTTTCTTTTTCATCATCCAAAAGATCATTCTGAACCTGAATAAAAGACCATGAATCTCATATTAAAGATTCTTTCGAGGAAACTAAAGTAACCAGCCTTAAACAATGAGGGTCCACATAACTAACCGGCTTCTTTTTCTTCTTTTTCAAACCCAAAAATGCAGGCTCAAGACCATCAGAAACTGCAGAATGCATACATATGAAACCCTCAAAACATCAAAGAGAGGTGAAATTATAATGGAACTAGGCATACAGTAACTAGGCCCTATACCAGATAAGCTCTCAGTTTTTTCGGTCAATTGTTCCACGGGATCATCAGCAGGATCTTGAATCACAACCTTCTTCTTTTTCTTTTTCTTTGTTGCGTCAAATGGGGCAATCTGCAAGGTATGAAAAGTGTTGTTGGCACCAGTACTGGTTGAACAGGAACTTTGATAGTGGGAACTGTGAATTAGGCCATATAACTACTTAATGATGAAGGTTGTACTGTTTGTGTTCATGCCTCGCAGAATTAGGTATTGCAAGGACAAGGTATTAAGACAATAGGATGATTCATAAACGTAGCAATGACATTAGGTATTAATGATTATAATAATAAGTAGAGCAAAACCTAAATAAGAAAGCGTAAAGAACATACATCTGCCCCTTCCTCCTTCATCTCAATCGGGTTCTCCTCCTCCGCCATGGTTAAGTCAAAACCTGAACAAAAGATAACACCAAAAAGAGAATGTCCTAATCAACAAATAATTTCAAGAACAAACCCAACCTTTGACAACCAACTGCAAACCCATATGCACCCTAACGGGTGACAAAACTGAATAGAATGGCTAACAGACACTAGGGGGGGAAAATACAATATCAATGTCAAACCCTAATAACAAAATGTGTTTACCAAGGTGATTGGGATCTTCAAAAAGACAATCTTGTTCAAAGAAAAACTAAGCAAACCAACAATGTCTAAATCAACAAATAATTTCAGTAACAAAAACAGACTTCGATAACCAACTGCCAACCAAAACAGTCATCAATAATTTCAAACCCTAACATTACTAGGAGCAAAACCCTAAACAAAGATTCCAAACCAATAACATGAGCTAGGAGAAAAATTCTAAACAGAAAGTAGGACAAATACCAATATGATATATAAGTTGCAATATCCATAAATTAAAACCCTAATAACAAAATAAGTTGATGTGTTATTATCTCTCTGACTCTGAGCTTTATAAAAACCAAAAACCTCATTCAGGCAACGTTCAAGAAGCCGAAATCGAAAATTCCTCAAGTAAAAAGTAACCAATAAATCGTCCGTTCAAAGAATAGGGTAACTTTTAGGGCATAAGAATCAGATTAAATTGAAATTGGGATTAGGGTTACCTAGCAAGATCGGCGCTGGTGTTGTTGCGGTTGCTTTTTGGGTAGAGGGGAAAATTTATGCTGTTGCTGTTGTGGTTGGCTGAAATGTGGTTCAGGATTTCTCCGTAGCTAGGTCAAAATGAGAAATGGGTGGGTTAGGCCCGTTTGTTTGGCCCATCACATAACGGATCGCGTTTGGAGTCCATTTGGTCCTTTGTCCCCCTCAAACGGGCCAAACACAATCCCAATAAATAAAAGTAACACTTCTTATAACGAAATGTAACACTTTTTTTCTTCAAATGTAACACCTTTTTTTTTTCAAAAATGTACCACAAATTTGCTTCAATAAATTAAAGATTGACAACTAAATTAGTGTAACACTTTCTATAAAGGAATGTAACACTCATTTTTTTTCAAATGTAACACTTCTTTCACCCAAAATTAACATATGATTGACAACTAAAACTAATGTTACATTTTATAAAAAATGAATGTAACATTTTTTATCCTCAATTGTAACAGTTTATATTCTTAAATGTAACATTTTATATGAAATGTAACAATATTTTATTGAGAAAATAACAATTGGAATGCAAACCCATTTTTTTTGTTGTAAAAAACTGATGTTACATTTAACAGTTTTCGTGTTATATTTTGAAGATGAATTTGTTACTTTTATCAGAACAGAGTGTTACATCTTAGCTGAGGGAGCAGCTCAAACTTTTTATGTGTAAAAAATTATATTTAAAAAAAAAAAAATCAAACCATATCATGACCTATGTAGTTTTATTCGTCTCGTCGAGACGAACACAACGGTATTTTTAAATATTTTTTCTGAGTTATACATCTCAAGATATAGCATTTTAAAAGTTATTAGCTTTTTTTTTAAATGAACACGTGTCAAAATCTGAGAGAGGGAGTGTTGGATCTGGACAGTCGGATGTAGCATATCAACCAGGCGCGAGGAGCAACAGAACCAAACACCCTTGCCGCACCATGTGCGGCGGATGTAGGGAAGAATTTGTCAATCGAATTATGTCGCCTCAGATTCATCCTTTTCGTCCAAAATCCTTCCCTCCCTTTGTCCCTAACTCATTTTCCAAAAAATTGTCTCAAAATGAGTGTCTTTTTTAAACATAACTTTGTCCCTAAGTGTTTTTTTTTCGAAATTTTTTTCACGAGTCTCTTTATACGTGCAAAACTAAATGTTTGGAAAGAAGATTACAAGATTATATATGAATCTTTTGTAAGAACTTTTATACTGCGTGGATTTAACATAACTAACTTTTAACGCGGACTTTAATTAAAATCCATTACAATCTTTGATTGCCCAAAATCTTAGAACACATAATAAATCAATGCTTAAAAAATAATTTACTTAAAGGCAGAATAAATTTGTACCTTGATGGATAGAGGATTTTCCTTTAACTCCTTTTTTAATCACTCTTATTTTTCTCTACTTGAAGACTCGTGTTATTTTCTCTCTCAACCATTTGCAATGGTATATTTAATTGGGTATTGAAAGGGGGTCAATAGGGTATGGGGCTGTTGGAGGCTTGTTGAATGGGGGAGGGTATTGGCCAGCATTAACGGGTGTTGGATAAAATCAAGTAGGGCCAGCCAAGACACGCGTCAAACTCCCTAAGGTGCCCACAGGGCGCGGGGGCGGAGGAGAGTGAGGCTTGCGAAAAGCTTCCTTATCCACTCCCATTCTGCCACTTGTCAGCCTCTGGTTGGTTGGCTTTATTTTTTCACCCGTTTTTTCTACCTGCCTTTTTATCTCTAATATATATATATATATATATATATATATATATATATATATATATATACCAAAATTCGGCATTTTTTTTTCTCTATAAGTAGATGTAAATTTCATTAGATTTCGACACAAAAAAAATCTCCTTTCTTTTGTGATATGGATTCTAATAATAACCATTTTAACCCTCAAAATTCAAGTAATTATCATTTTTCATACAACAATCCATCAAATTTTTAATAATAATTATCGTTATTTCTCATATTTATTTAATGACAATTAAAAAACATAAATTAAGTGTGATTTTTTAATTATAAATTATTATTATTATTATTTTACTTATCATAAAAATAAAGGATATAAAATAAAATAAAAGTGGTGGGGTAGGATGATGAGTTGGAAGGTGTTGAATGGAAAGTATTAAACAAGTCATTGGAAGGTGTAAAAGTTGATGGGTTGTTGAATTAGTAGGTGGATGGAGAGAGAAGATGAGGTGAAGTGATAAAGTGAGTATTGAATAGAAATGGGTTATTTAACCATTGTGGATGGTCTCAGTTGAGTTACTTACTTAGAAGGGCCTTTATATACTCCCAAAAAACTTGGACCGAAAGTGTTGATACTTGGAGAGAAATTTAAGAAAATTTCGTGGTCCAAAAGCATTTGTTATTTTCCTTCCAGCCATCTTAGTTGTCAAACACAATTTTCCAACAATTTCGGCTGCGAGACTTTGGGTGAAAGAATGTTGACTTTGGTTATTTTACTTGCAACAAACGTGGCATTCATTTAAATGGTGACTTACCATCATTCACTTACCTTTATTATTTTATTTGTTTGTAACAAATAAAATAAGAAAGAGAGAGTACCATTTTATTATCACCCGAGTTTTAATTCATTTTAATTTTTACTCATCCATCAAAGTAAAATCATACTGTTAAAACTTATTTTCTGTGACAAGTCATAATAACAACAAGACACGCACGTTCGGGTGTAAATAGCTCGGTTTAGCTCGGTTTTGGGGTATTTAGAAGCCGAACCGCTAGTCATCGGTTTGAAGAAATCTCAGACCGAGCTGAACCATAAAAAATTTCAAACCGAGCTGAGCTAAACCACCATGGTTCAGTTTGGCTCGTTTTGAACCGCGGTCTGATTTTGCGGTTCAAACTGCGGTTTAAATCGCGGTCTAAACCTCAATCCATTTTTCCCAATCAAGTTAATCATTTGTAAAGAAAATAAAATGCATGTAATCATTTATTCCCTCCGTCCCAAAATGATCTTCGTACTTTTTTTTGTTCTCAATAATAGAGAAAAGAAGTACGAAGATCATTTTGGGATGGAGGGAGTACATGAACATGCCTAAGAAAAGGCCACAATCATTTACTCCCTCCGTCCCAAATGATCTTCATTCTTTTTTCTTTCACAATAATAAAGAAAAAAGGTATGAAAATCATTTTGGGATGGAGGGAGTACATGGATTCTGATATTGGTTAAAGTTAATTACTGAAAGTGCTAGTATGCTACCATACCAGAAGCCAACTAAGATCTAGGAAAAGGTGAGGTGAAGATCAAAGGGTTTCAATAAAGGGTAGATATCAATTTTGAATTATAAGATCGATGGTCTATATTCATGGTTCAATAGCTTGGCTTCCTAGCTCGGCTAAACGGTTCAGCTTAGTGGCTCGGTTTGCCGGTTTAGCTCAACGGTTCGACTTATCGGTTTGAAACCGCGGTTCGGTCTGGATTAGCTCGGTTCGGTTTGGTTTGAGGGATTAAACCGCAAGCCAAACCGAGCTAAGCGGTTTGCTAATTTTTGAGACCGAGCTAAACCATTCATGTTCGAAAGCTAAGCTAAACCCCACGGTTTAGCTCCAAAAAAAAAACCGGTCTCAAACCGCGGTTTGAACCAAACCGCTGACACCCCTACACACACGTGTATAAATATGTGTATGGGTTTAGCTCGGCTTGGTCTCAAACCGCGGTTTGAACCAAACCGCCGACACCCCTACACACACGTGTATAAATATGTGTATGTAAAGTTGGTTGGTCATATTCATTATTCATATATCTCATCTCAAAGTCGAGACTATACCAATTCACCGGTTCTATATAGGAATATAAAACAGGGCTAAACCAATACTATTGGTTCGGTCCGGTTTTTCTTGGTTTGGTTTGGTACGGTTTGGTTTGATTCCGTTTTTTTTTTTTTTTTTGCATAACTCTAGTTACTACGAAAAAACTTTGAGCAATATATTTAGATTTATTTAATTATCTTAATAAAAATCTAAAACTTGTTATTAATAGCATTGTTGATGGCCTATCAATTACACGTTTTAGATTTTCACTAATATAATTAAGCCAACTTAAAATTATTGCTCTAAATGAGTAAATTCTAGTAACGGTAAAAAAGTGTAAATATCATTTTAAAACGTGGGGAGTACAAAATACTAATATCTACTGATTTTTCTTTTTCTTTCTTTTTGAAGCCAAAAAAAAAAGTTTCCGAATTTTTCTCACGGATGGCTATGATCAATACAAATGTAGAGCACATTTCTTTCCGTCAACTTGATGGATATCTCGAGGAGCAATGCTTGTGTCACAAAATCTTGCTCACAAAATGAGGTGGCGATATTTTATTGGTTGCATCGATAATAGACCCGTCGCACTCTACTTAAAAACACCAATAAAATCATGACACCTAGGATTTTGTGAGCTAGATTTTGTGCCCATAGTATTATTCTATCTCGAGTACTCCGATTTCAAATCAAAGATTACTCGGTTACTCCCGCTGAATACAATGAAAAAAAATTTACAAAAATGATGTTAAAACAACAAATGGACACCCAACGTATAAGACTTTCTGAAGCTATAGTCTTGAACAACACATAGTTTGTAGTACAAAGTAAACCTAACTAGCCTTAATATAAATAACCCACACCGGCTTTCATTTGGGATGAAAATTGTTGACAAGGCTCTTGCAAAGGAAACCAATAACAAAAGAAATAAACAGTGCAAGCCTGCAGTGAATCCGCTAATACAAATTAAATATTTGGACCGGCCAATTATTTTTTTTACCGTCAGCGCCAATCCCTGCCTTTTCTAGAGAAATATCAATACTCCGATGTTGAACACCTCGTGCAATACTGATTCGCAAAATCAATTTGACTGCAGGACAGTTGTCCGTGCCAACAGCTGCTGAAGTCCCAGAAACTGGCTTTCCAGACACTAATGAGATTGGTTCATGGAAAGTGAGTAATGTTTGAGACCAGTGTGTTTTGGGAGTATATGGAGATGTGGATAAAACTGTTGGTGCTTCTTTGCAGAATCTATCGGTAAAAGACGTGTCAAACCACAACACGACTCCGTAACATTGAGTTATTTTGGGTTTTGAAGGGTCGGAATTGTCCATTTTTGGTTCCAACTCTACTGTGGCAGTGAAATCTACTGCTTCGTGCTTCATAGTTGCCAAATCAAATTCCTGAATACAAACATGGGAAAGGTTAAATAAGACCATTTCTAACTTACAAATGAAAGGGATATCGAGATAACTGAACATGAATAGGCTCTATTAACAGTAATCTATATAGTTTTCTTCAAAAAATAAATTAAAAAAAAAAAAAATCAATCAGTGATCTATATAGTTTAGCTAGGCTTGTCTTTTGTTTATGTTTAATTTTGTTCACCATTCCATGAGTTCAAGTCAACTCTTCTATTGGAAAAAGACATATCCTTGATATAAGTCACTCCCCTCACAATTTTAAAAATTGTGACTAAAAATTTTTGGGAGAAACTAATCAGGACTCGGTATGAGATATTAAAAATAATATAACAGCAGTGGGTAGTAACAATATGACGTATTGTACATTGCCTTTACTCTGACTTTACACACCTTACTTCAGTTTTCATTATCATAGCTTTACCCTCTTGTTGATTTAGACAAGTTAAATTAACGACACCCCTAAAATTTCTAAGGAAAAGGTGATGTGGCATATTAAAAAGGACAATTCACGTCAGATTTCAGTAAAATAATGTAACGGTTTTAGGAGCAAGGTGTGGTAATACATTGAGAGAGCAAAAAAAGGTTGTAAAAGAAGATCCAAAGAAAAGTACAATGGTCAATAGGTCATTTTGTCATGAGCCCTATTATTAAAAGTACCTGAAGGATGGCAGTTTCAGTCACCAAATCGTGACCATCCACAACATCAACAATAGGAAAATGAGCAGCAGCTTGAACAAGTTCATTGCCAACAGGTGACATGTCAAATCCATAAACATTTTCCCAAAACGGAATACTGGTACCGCCTTTTCCAAATCCAGCAACAAACTGAAAAATGAATTATGAGTAGATGACAGTTAAGCTCAAACAAAAACTTCTGCCACCAAGAGAAAGGAGCTGGTTTAAAAGTCGATAACATTGTATTTTTGCTCTTCTAGAATATATTTTAGAAGCACTAAAGTTGATATACTAGTAGTTTCTTCCAAGAGACTAAGGACAAGATCATGTTTCCAGAAAGAATGAAAAACTACAAAGATTCGTGATTCAGATTTCAAACATACAGCTCATTCTTTTAGGACAAATCAGAATGGAAATGACTCTGTTTGGGGGACAGAAGGAACAATTGAATCAAGAGATCAGTAGCAGTCAGAAGTTAAGAGAATGCGTACCATTGTTGCAGTGTCCGGCAAAATAGCACCTCCAGGCTTCAGCCAGTGATCCCGTGCAACAAGCACTGAGCTGAGCATTGACTCATAGAGAAGGCAATATCCCATCCACTCACTCACTAACACATCAACACTATGGGGTTGAATATGTCCGGACTCAACAATGTCTTCGACCATACCATGAATGACTTTAATTACCCCACGGCTACCTTCATTTGAAACTCCATTCCATAGAAAACCGTTGACTTTGGCAATCTGTGGTTTTACAGACCAAAAAGAAATATAATCATCAGAAAGGAGAAGAGGAACTTACAAGTAAAGAGAGTGTGAAAACGAAGAATTAAAAAAAAAAAAAAAAAGGAAAATAAAGATAAGGAGGTTGCCTTAGAGGCTACTGAAGCCATCTTGTCGCTGGCATCAACTGCATTTACTCTTGAAGCCCCTGCTTTGGCTGCGAACAAACTAATGATAAGAGTAAAAAATAAGATGAATTTTATCTTCGTCAACCAATTCACAAGTAACCAACAGATGGCTTATAAATATATAACCCATCCATATCAATTTTTATAAGACTGGAGATCAAATATTATAGATATGACGCATTGTGTTGTCTACTTCCACTGTTGGACTGTTAATGCAGCAAAACTTAACTGAGGTATGCAAGTAATTATTTTTTAATGGTCAAACTCCATTTTCATCCATTGTACTTTCAAGTGTGTTTCACTTTAACCATTATATTTTTTTTCTTTCAAAAATACCATTGTACTTTGGGAAACGTATCATTTTAACCCCAAAATCGCGGATTGAAGCACGGATTAGTTGCGGATTTAACCACGGATTTGGGGTTAAAATGATACATTTTCCAAACTACAATGGTATTTTTGGAAGAAAAAAAGTACTGTAGTATAATGGTAAAAATGAAACATCATGTAAAGTACAATGGATGAAAACGGAGTTTGCCCTTTTTTAATTTAAAAAAAAATTGCAATTCCTTCTTTAAAGAAAAAAATTGATATGTCCAGTCATATTCAGGGAATCAAGGATGCAGGCACTGAATTTAAAACAAATTTATTAGGCTCGTCATCCGTGCGCTTCAATTCATTCTGTCATGGTCAGCAGCGAACACCTATGATTGAATGGCCTACCAAGCCAGTTATGTGAGATGTGAACAAAAGCATAGTAAAGTGCCACAGTTCGGTCATGAAACAGTTCTTGCAGACTCAAGAGACAAAAATCTCACCTGAAAAAATTGGGCAACTCTCTCGGAGTCCAAATACACCAAACAATTCACAACATAACCGCCAGCCCGAGGACAATGTAAAAAAAGATGACCATGAGACTCATTTTGACTTCAACACATGAGCACAAATACAAAGAAAGGCGTAAAAGGGTCTCCAAGGTAAAAAAAAGATAAATCAAATTCAACCAATTGGGCAATCGCTACCATGCAAATGCCCTCATTTTCAAGGAGAGCCTTAGGCTTCCATTAAGTGAAGCTAAAAGGACAATTGGATTGTGAAACGAATAGGACATTGCATGAGAACTGAAATTTCCTGTTTTAAACCCCGACTGTTTTGGTCTCCCATGATAAGATTCTTCAATATGCAGCACTACAAGTGGGTTTGGGTCATTTATCAGCTGAGTAACAGCAGGACCTTCAAAGGATGTAGCTAGTACTTTTCTTTTTTTTTCCTAGAATTCAGCTGATGTTCTTGTCTCACTGTAGCATTTGGATGTTGAAGGCTTGAGCTTCTGAACCAGCAAGATCCATTTCTCTCTGCTATCATTTCCTGTGCCTTTCGTTATATATGTAAGAGTACATATGAAAGACTCACAACGCAGCCAAACGTTTTCCTGTATCTATTTGTCTTCTAAGTCACCAAGGCAGTCAAAGGGAAAAAACAATCTGTCTATCTGAGACTAGAAAGACCCCAAGTATTAATGATTCTTAGTCTCTCGAATGAATTTGAGCAAACACAAATCTCACCCATTTAATACGAAAATAAGGAAGCTACAATTAAACTACGATAGAGAAATAACTCAATCGAACTAGCATGAAGGAGAAAAGAAAGGCCGTCTAGTGTCACTCACCTTAATATGCCTGTCCCGCAACCAACATCCAACACTACGGATCCTTTAAGAAGAGATGGATTATCGACAATAGCTTGTCTATAAGCATCTGTTCTTACCTGCATAAGAGAACACATAAGCTCTCGATGTTCAGGTGACATCAGTAACAAATTGTAACTTTACGAGCATGCAATTCTGAAGTAACAGCACTTATATAGGAAATCTGCTGAAGTAACTGATACCTTATCACTTAGCATCTCCCTATGGATGCCAAAAGAACTATATGAACCAAAATAGCTCTTATTCACAACCATCTTTTGGTTATCAACAACCTTGTCTGAGGAAATTCGTGAGCACGGGTTTTTCGACTTTGTATCATTTGACACAACGACTCCACTGAATCCATTTGCAGATGCAGCCCCCAAACGGCTTGCAGTTTTCAGATTGTTATCATGAGCAGAAGCAACCCCCTCCATTCCATTATTCATTGAGCTACTAGGATGTGATGCACATGCTTCCAGATCATCGTCATAATCAATTGAAATCTTTTCAAAACGGCTCAAATCTTTTATTACTTCCTCTTCGTCAACAGACATAACAGATTCATCGCCCCCATCATCGTCTTCACCAAAACTGTAAAGGAGTGGATCTTCTTGCATAAATGGCTTCAGGTACATGTCACTTTCCCATGGAAGTGGACTCTTTGTGAAACTCGATGTTTCGTGCAAATGATTTTGTAGCTCTTCTTTAGACTCACAGTTAACTCCGCAACTCCAACATGTATTTTGAGCTACCTGGTAAGACAAAAATAGAAGGTTCAGTGCACCTCAAAACCCTTCGCCTTTATAGTTGAATACTTAACAAACATGCGTAGTAATCTACAATTATTGCACGAAACCGAGGTAAGGGACATGTCAAAGAATGAGAACTGTAAACATGAGACAATTCATCAGTAGCTAGTCTTGCTATAAATTCTTCCAACTAAAACAGATTGCAGCAAAGCATGAACCAGGTTCGCATTACTCCCTCATCCGTGCAGAAAAAACATACCCATGTTGAATAACCAATAGTTGGTGCAAACTGCAAATTCCAAATGTGAAAACTAAGTGTGTAAGAGATAAATTTAGTTTTTTGAAGCAGATAAAAGAATTGATCTTTTTAGCTCCTTAAATATGCATACTGATCCCACCATATCGTACTATGACGGAACATTATGAAAGGCACAGGTGGATTTAATAACCTCACTAGAGATTTGACACTAAATAAAAGACAATTTTTTTGTTTTCTAAATGGACACACATGTAGGTTGGATGGAGTAACAAATACATATATAATCATAGGAAGAGATTATATCGATCCATAGAATAACCGAAAAAGCTATTCACTCGCAGAGAATTCACTCAGCTGGCAAAAAATCAAGTTAATTAGAAGTGCGAAGACTGTGACAAGCTGACAATCAACCTAGCAGAAATTCAACACACAATTCTACAACTGAAACGCATGCGGGATGAACTGAATAGGTTAATAAAAAAATGTAAAATTTGATTACCTGTGATCTAATGTAATTGATGAGCTTCATAGAAGCGTAAAAATCCAGTCCCAGGGCTTTCCTGACGCCCTCAAAATCAAAATGGTGGCTCGAACGACAGTGCTCGAATATCAATTCAGCCGAACAGTACTTGGAATCGCAGAACAAACAGAGCAATTCCGAATCCAAAAAATCAGCATCATCCGCGCCTTCTCCTTCATTAACATTCCAATCGTCCCAGTTCTGTTCTTCATCATCGTCTTCCATATCGTCAAGTTCTTCTTCGTTGTCTCTCAAGTTCTTCGCCATTGTTATCAAATACTGCAACGGCTGAATAGATAGAGTTAACCTTAAACCCTCTCTTTCCTATTACCTAAAACCCTAACCCCTACAAACCCTAACACCCGGTATCTAACGTGTCGTTTGTTTTAAGAGCATCCTATCCAATGGACACTAAATTTGGTGCAATGGTTTCATTTGCCAAATTTAATCCCTCTAATTTTAAAAAGTTACAAACTGTAAATTATGTTAATTAACTTATGAGAAAATTTTAGGAAAAAATGGTTCCTTCACAAGTTATAAAAAGTTAAGGATGCTTTATAGGGTTAAAAGTTTAGGTTTAGGGTTTAGGGTTGTTTTATACTCCCTCCGTCCCACCCGAATTAGGATTTTTAGGTTGGGTACGGAGATTAAGGAAAAAGTGTTAGAGGAGTAGGTGTTGTGAGTATGAAAAGTGAAGTAGGCGAGATAAAGTGGGGTAGAGAATAATGAGTGAAAAGTTGTTGTGAGTGTGAATGTGGGTCCCATTAAATAAAACATTTCCATTTTTGGGTTATCCTAATTCGAATGGGACACCCAAAATAAAAAATTATCCTAATTCGAGTGGGACGGGGAGAGTATGGTTTAATGTTTAGGGTTTAAGGTTTTTTAATATGGTTTAAGGTTTAAGGTTGTTTTATAGGGTTTAAGGTTTAAGGTTGTTTTATAGGGTTTAAGGTTTAGGGTTTAAAGTTTAGGATTTAGGGTTTAAGGGTTAAAAACATGACTTTTTATAACTTATGGAGAAACTAGTTTTCTACAAAACGTACTCTTAACTTATATCATATAGCATATTTTACTCAAATTACAAAAGTACATTGCATTAAAGTTAATTATAAAAGCATAATATTACATATAATAATAAAAAAAGTAACACGAATTTAATACAAACTTGAAGCATAAGGTAATATTCAAACAACGATAGATAGCAACAATTTAATATTCAGGTATACCCGACCTATCCCCACATGTAAGTACCCCAATCTGAAATTAACCAACTTAGAAGAACTCTTAGCACCATTCAGGGATAAACTGATAGGCTGGGACCTCACTAGGATAAACCTAAAATTCCAGGACTGCTCTGGAATTAAACTTGGAAAAATCCAGAAGCTCGCCATGCTGAGCCGTACGGATGGTTTGGACGCGGGAGGGGCCTAGCCGTACGGGTGGTTTAGGCACCCTTAGTCCCTATAAATTGAGATCCTTGCTGATCATTTCAGGGGGGAGAAACATAGTTTTATAGGTGAAACTCTGCAGAAATACAGTCTGAGAGAAATACCACCAAATACTTGAGTGAAAAGAGAGGAAGATAGGCCATAACCAACATAGGTGAAGCCTCTTTCTCCCCATCTTCTCTCCATCTCAAACTCTTTTGTTCTTATTCATGTTGTTTATTTACTTGCATTTCAAGCCTTACCCTTGTCAAGCACCTTTATATTGCAAGTCTTACCCTTGTCAAGCACCTTTATATTACAAAGTCTTGTCCTTTCAAGCACCTTATATTCTTGTTACATACCTTGGAACCAAATCATGAAATGATTCAAGGTGCCCTCATATTCAAGTATGTGAAAAGGGGTAAAACCTAAAGAAGATCATGATTTGTTAATTTCTTGTCTTTAAATAGCTTGATGATCCATTTTTATGGTGAAAAGCATGTATGTTTATGTTGTATTTGGCCATGATGATCATTTGGAGTGATAAAGCCTCCATCTTTATCACCCAAATCTTGATCTAGCCACTCATTCATCACATTTGGGTCATAAAGGTTCAATCTTTATGCTTCCAAATATTGATTTTGTTGTCCCTAAAGGTTTAATCTTGTATAAAGATCCCATTTTGATGGTAAAGTTTGAATCTTTACTCATCAAAATGGCCATCTTGTCTCAAAGGCCATGTTCATCACATTTTCTCAATAATTCCCCAATGATTGTCTTAATAAAATCCAAAATTCTTGTTTTGGTGTCTAATCTAGTGATTAATGACATAAGGATGATTTAATTTGTGTTTTGTTACAAAAGAATGGTTGGACATGATCAAATAGTCCAGTTTCAGGCATAATGCTCTGTTTCTGTATGAAACTGGACTGATTCATGGGAATCTATTAAAATTCCCAGGAAGACCCCCTTTAGCCGTACAACTACTTTGTCCAGGGGCATGTTTCAGTTCAGTCCCCTTTAATCCAGAATGTTTACAAAAGAACCATTTTCTGTTAAAGTCAGCTTCTCCCGTTTTCTAAACACACACACACACACACATATGCACTTTTCGTTAACAAACACAAGGGAGACTCGGCTTTGTCCGAAGCGGCTTGGGTGACGTAAAACTCTTTCCAAGCCGTAACCTGACATCCGAACTCATAAATCTCTAACCATTTTCATTTGCTGGGTTAAAAGTTAACAAATGTGGCGACTCCGTTAAGTTTGTTAAGGTACACGTGTTTGGCTTTTCTTCCTCGAACGAACTCGTTTCGCCCCGATGGGGGATCCTCACAGTGGCGACTCCGCTGGAGAATAGAGTGTTTTCGAACTTATTTTTAGAAGATTCAAAGGCATTCTTGTGTGGGTCAAACTCTCGTCCCCGTTTGTTGACTTTGTGCATTTTTTTGTGTATTTTATGTTTTTGTTTTGATTTCTGGGAGTGAAACTGTTCTGGAAAAACAAGGAAATGGGGCTTGATGATCAGAAGCTGAGAATTTACAAAAAATAACGGAACTCTAGCACTAGCCGTACGGCTGGTTTTGCCGGGCCCACATAATGTTTCAAATTAACAATTTTGTGCAGGGCAGAAACATTCTGATGGTCCCCTTGCTTCTTCTTGTCCAGGTTCTAATTAACAGACTCTACTTGTGCACTTTTTACCTTCTTTTCAGATTTTCAAAGATTGGTAATGCACAAATCTTTTGGACATAAAATTGGGTTTTCAAAACCTCATTGTGCATTACCCCTTTTTATAAAAGTTTTGGTTTCTCAAATTCTTTTGTTGTGCACAACCTTTTTGTACAAATGATTTTCAAAAGGTTGTTGTTCTTTTTGTAAAATTTTGGTTTCAAAAACCTTTGTTTGTGCACAACCTTTTCCATGTACAAAATTTTGACTCTCGCTTGTTCATGCCTTTGCTTGATTACTTGTGCAAATTACTTGCTTAAATTGTTTGTCCATGTCTTTTATATACTCTTGTTCATGCTCATGATATTAAAACGCATTGAAAAATTCTATTTTGACTCAAAAAGGAACATAGAAGGCTTCACACAACGCGCACTCGACCTTGTGCACGTTCCAAAAACCCTTTAAACCTGGGATGGATGCCACGATGCAGCTTGATTGGTGCTCTTGTGCCCTTCTCGCGCGCACGGGTCCATTCCACTCCCCTTCCGAGCCGAGTCAACCACACATGTCTGTGACACACAAATACCATGACCTTGGTTGGTTTTTTGGTCTAGCTCACGTCATCACGTCTTTAATACGTGTCCAAACGCTAATTATGGCCAAGTTAACGCTCGAGTCACGACTCCTCGTGAAAGCGAGTGTAACCAAGGTCATCTTTGACCCGGTGCTTGACTTATGTGTTAATTCCAACCATAATTAACCAAAGTCATGTATTAAGGATAGGATGACACCGCGTCGTTAAACTCTAATGCTTGACCCATCCTAATCATCTTTAAGCCCAAGGCTAAGGTCCGAGACCCCTCGTTAAATGAGGTCATATCGGAATTTCGATAAAGCGTTAAGTCAACCTTAACCTTGACCGGGGCTTGACTATGAAAAGAATGGCCCGTGCATTGGAACTTTGTGACGCACTAGACCTTAGGTTCGTTTCTTTTGGTCGGTGGAAGCTGCGTGCCCTATAGGACCCTCGCCCGGGATAGTCCGTCCTTAGGAGTGTGCAATACAAGTGAAAAACGAGGGGTATATAGGCGTAGTGGTGGCCTCCACTGATCCAGGGTTTAGATTAGTTGCGAAAAAGAAGAGAAATATTTTCCAACCATCTAGAAATAAAGGATGTTTTAAGAAAACTTGAACAACAAATGAGAACATGTCCCTAAATTGTACTCTAACGTTTGCTCATGTGAGAAACCCACCAATAAAAATGTTTTTCCTAAAAAAAAAAAGAGAAATGAAATTGGCAAAGTCCCTAAAATGCATGGCTCAGGTCTTCTCCCCGAAATTTTACCTTTCGAGTCAAACCGGTTCTCCCCCGAGTCAAATCTCCTTGTGTCAAAGCTCTTTTTCTTACTAAAAAACATGGTTTTTTTCCGAGAATCTCATCAAATTACCCTTATGGTTTGCCCGCCCTTTTGTAACATAGGAAGCAATGGAAGCTAAATCCGTCGCAACAGAACCTGATATAAGATTGGACGCTCAATCCCGATTGGAGGGACGAGTAAAGCTTTTGTAAAGGATGGTTAGTACGATGGGAGAGCGGATTCAGGGATTGGAAGCTAGCCGCGATGAGGCAGTCAATATGGTCCAACGGCTCTGAGAATAGGTCAAAGATATCCTTCACGAAAATGTTGAGAAGGTATGGGAAAAAGGTGGCAGGAAGTTAAGAGGGGACCTCGAGAAGAGGTGTGATCGCCGGTACGAGCTCATGCACAACCGAGCAGTGCTAACCGATGAAATGGAGAGACATAACTCGAGGCATGACCAAGAATGCCTCCACAAGATTGTAAAATCCATTGAGGGAATCAAGAGATCCTCCCAAAGACTATAACCTCCACCAAGGAATACCCCTGATGACTCAAACCAAGGCGGCAAGGGCCCCGCGAGCAAGCCCAAGCTATCACCCTGTACCACGGCAAACCCACATCCGTCATAGGAGGAGTGCTTCCCCAAGGAAAAGGGGCCTATTACCGTTGGTTCCATGACGTACGGATGCCCCAAGATCAGATGCTAAACCGATTGCTAGAAATCGGGAAGATCGAGTTGCTCAGGCGCAATGTGATTTGGAATGAACCTCCCTCCTAACGCAGTGACCCGAAACAGCATTGCAAATACCACCAAGCCTTGGGTCATTCCACAGGAACCTGCCCAGGCATGAGGAAGAAAATTCAGGAGCTCATCGATGAGGGAGTCATCACAAAAAGGGGAAATCGGTGGGTGTAAACCCGAGCGGAAGCACGGAAACAAAAGACAAGATTGCAAGAAGGAAAGGAGGAAAGAAGAAACTAGGAGTGGTCTAGTTAGGTAGGTTATAAGGTCTTCCCAAACGTCCATTTTGGACATGTTTTTACTTTCCCTAAGCCTTACAAGGAAAGGTTGTGTAAAAGGCATCAAAATGACATGTGATTGGAGTATGCTAATCGTCGAGTCTGTAAAGTTTGAGTCTTCTCAATGAAACAATTATTTTCCTTCTATTCTCTCTAGACTCGAGACATTATTTGCAAATTACATCGATTCTTGGAATTGCCTTAGTTAATATTATCAAATGATTGCTACGCTCCCAAAATGATGAATTGACTTTTAAAATATGCTAGTCAATAACGACTCATTAAGGACAAATGGACTCGACATAAATAAAAATGCTCAGCGCAAGCAATTAATCTTGATATGAATGAATGGTGTGAACAATTGACATAAAAAGACCATTAATGGCAAGCTTTCCCTAATACACATTCCCCGATACACAATCCGATACACTTTTCCATGCAAACCCTCGACGCAGGTCAAAAGACGTCTCAAGACAGTGAAAATTAAAGGATGTTGTTGCTCAACCATCGGGATTCAACCATCATCGCACGTGCGTGACCAAGCAAAGAGTTTCCCAGCTCCCCAATGATGAAAATAGGAAAAGGAAATGAATGTAAAAAAAAAAAAATGAATGTGGAGAGAAAATATATCTCAAAAGACAACCAAGAAGAGCCCCACCTAAAAATGGGCCATTTATCTCAGAAGGAGTTCACCACGAAGCAAAGCGATCCACATCGAAAGGGACAACAACATCCTTTAAAGGGACACAAAAGGCGATCCATGGCCGAACTACGGCGACCTGAGCTCCTCAAAACTGAGGGGAACGTAGGCAACCTTCGGGTCCGGTCACAACATGAAACAAAATCACCAAACCTTGGTCTTCTCAAAGTGACCAAGTCTCCCCCCTCCCACGGTCTCATCAATGACCGATTTTTCCCAGAAATGCCTAGCCTGGTCTCATCAATGACCAACTCCCCTAAACACATTCTCCTTCCGATCTTGCCATTGATCGAATCTTAATCTCAATTGATCGCAACATTTATACATGATAAGGCTAATTGCTTGCCATAATCTTGACTTAATAATAAACGTGGTCCATTCAAGCAATCACTTTGATAATATTGATTAAAGCAAATTATGAATGTCTCGACAAGTCTTCTTTTCTACATCTTAGGAAAGAGCCAAACACTGAATTTCTGTCCGTAAGCTTCCTTCCTCACAAAAGGGACCCACTCCCGCAAATGCCTACGTCAATCTCGTTTGGAGCAAGAATAATTTTCTCCCGTCCGTGTCTTGAGTCAACTAGGCCACCCCTAGGAACAGAAGGAACAAGAGATATTTGAAATAGGGTTGGAAAGGATGAGAGCCCGGATAGAATGACTCCCACGAAGGACAAGATGCACTCCGAAAAGAGAAAGGTTCATTCCCAAGGAAGGTTGATACCAGGGAGCCAATTCCCAGTCAGAGGGTTAAACCGGGGATATCAAGCCATAACTGCACTATGAAAAGATTAACGGGAAAGTCATGCTTTGGTAAGCCTAGTCCAGGCCAGAACCCAGAGTCAGTCCCCCAATTTTCAAAAATTCCCCAGAGGTCCTTAAAAAACTTTGGTAAAAAAGAGTCAACTCCCTGCGTCAACCGTACGAATGGTTTGTTCCCAGTAAAAATTCATATCAGCAATCCATGCCAGCAAACTGCCCACAAGTGAAACTCACTTTCACTTGTTCAAAAAACCTGTCAAAGCATATCCTAGTTGTACATAATTGAGTCTAAACACGTTTTGGAGATTCCCTCAATAAGTCACAACATCAAAAAGCCCTCATGAGTCCCGAGCTATGCATAAAATGAATTTGCAAATACAAGAGATTTAAACATTAGCAGAATGACAGGTTTTCATACACATTGTTTTGCAAAAATAAAACAAAACAAAAGAAAATTGTCCAAACAGGTACAACTACTCGAAGTCGGGGTCCGAATCAGGTGGTGGCATATCAAAAATGCCCGTCCCCCGAAAGGAATAAGCGCTGGGTTGAAATGGAAAAGAGACTCTGCCAAGCTCATGTCCTCACCAGTAGGCGGCTGAAAAGAACGCCAAGCAAATTGGGAAGAAGTGTCTGTACGATCAGCATAAGATGACTCGGATCGCTCTAAGGTTAAGTGGGCAAAAGGATCCGGAGCTGCCTCGTGAGTATCCGTGCCCCCCAGTGAACTTCGGAAAGATGTTATGTCAACAGCATTCATGGACTGACTGCGAACATAAGAAGGAGGCAGCTCCACACTCGATGCCCTCTTCCGAGGTCTCTCCCCACCACTCACGGCGCTCCTGCCCGGCACAAAGCTATATTCTGCCCGAGGACCCTTAGAAGAGCGACCTGTAAACCTCTTAAACCATTTATTGGCCCGCCCTAAGAAGTCGGGCCGCTTCAGCAGTGCTCGCCCCGCAACCTGCACGTGAAAACACAGATGGCTCAGCAAGAAAGAAGGAAACAAAAGGTGTGTGTGTACAAAGCAAAGAACAATCATACAGCCTCAATCGGAATCTCCTCAGTCGGGACACCCTCCCCAGGAGTAGACAAGTCTACCTTGTAGACCCTGCCGTCCGTACAAATAAAGGAATAGTCCACTCACACCGGAGGAACCACCCCAAAAGCCACCACATGTGGCGACCGCAACCTCGTAGCCACAAAACGGCCATATATCTCGTCAGTAATCAAACCAGCGGCATCCGCTCCCATGAGATAGGGGTCCTGCCCTCGGTCAGCCATGAACATGGTCTCGAGAGGATCCATCGGCGCTCTTTGCACCAATTCCAACCCGTGCTGCCATAGCACCCTCTCCCCCAAGTAAAAGGCCTCGCCCCGAAACCCTACCAGCAGCCTCTTTTGCCTAGTCACCCGTAGGGCCTCACTCAAATCAAAACCCGACTCCTCACACCTCGACCAAGGAAACAGGTTCAAATCCACTGGCATGGGTCTCCTCAACACCACCTCCACATCGGCATAACGGACAGCAACTCGTCCCTTGGACCCCCTCTTCTCCCGAGCTTCCCTAACCCAACAAGTCATGGCCGGAAAAGTAAGGTCTCGGTCAAGGGCCGGCCTCCACGGGTAGTTGCCAAAGACCTCGTAGTACCAAGCCTACAAAGGAAAAGGCAAAAAAGCCATCAGCACACGGAAATAAGGTAAAAGCCGAATGCAAAGAGTAAAGCAAAGGCAGAATGAGAAAGGAAGGATACCTCAAGGACGAGCTGGAAGCAAGCCAGAGACTTGCTCGCCTTCCGGCTATATTTTTCGAGCTCCATGTATAGCTCGGCAAGGCCGGCCTCTCCCCAATCAATGCCTCTGATGGCCTCGGGAGTAGCCAATGAGCAGAGAAGAGGAAACATGCACGTCGTGTCAGCATTGGCAAAAATGGTATTGCCAAGAAAGAGCCATACGTAGGAGCGCCCGAGTTGCTCAGCTGTAATCCGGCCTGCCCAATACTCCGGAAAGTTGGATCGGATGGCTCTCTCAACATTCTGCACCAAAATGCCCAAACCCTTGGTAGGGCCTGAGAATCCAATAAGTGCTCTGATCTCCGTCTCAGGGATCTTGTCCCTCCAAACAACCGGATGCCCATCAAAGGAGAGCCCAGTAATCGCTGAGAAGTCAGCAGGAGTCACAGTCACCTCTCCCCAACTCAAATGAAAGGTATGGTTTGAATCCCACCGATACTCACCAAGGGCATTGAGAAGCCCATGCTTTTGTTGGTATTTGCCAACTTGCCCACGGCCTCGATAAAGGGAACCGAGCCAGTGCGCTCCACCCACTCCCTCGGACCAGGTGCGCCATCAATGGACTCGGGCATGGCCTCCCACAAAGAAAAGCAGACGTCCGGAGAACCTCGAGATCTGGGATCATCACCATGCAGGTAAACACAACAAAGGTATGAATAACACAGTGTAAAATACCAATGCACATGCTAAGTGAAAAATGAACATGAAAATGTGTCTCCATCCCCTTTCAAATTGCATAGACATTTGAAGGTCATTTTGGAAAAATGTGTCTCCATCCCCTTTCAAATTGCATAGACATTTGAGGGTCATTTTGGAAAAATGTGTCTCCATCCCCTTTCAAATTGCATAGACATTTGAGGTTTGTTTATTTGAAAAGTGTTTCCCGTCCCCTTTCAAATTGCGTAGACATTTGAAGGTTGTTTATTTGAAAAATGTGTTTTCGTCCCTTTCAAATTGCATAGACATTTGAGGGTCATTTTGGAAAAATGTGTCTCCATCCCCTTTCAAATTGCATAGACATTTGAGGGTTGTTTATTTGAAAAGTGTTTCCCGTCCCCTTTCAAATTGCATAGACATTTGAAGGTTGTTTATTTGAAAAATGTGTTTCCGTCCCTTTCAAATTGCATAGACATTTGAGGGTAATTTTGGAAAAATGTGTCCCCATCCCCTTTCAAATTGCATAGACATTTGAGGGTTGTTTATTTGAAAAGTTTTTCCCGTCCCCTTTTAAATTGCATAGACATTTGAGGGTTGTTTATTTGAAAAAATGTTTCCCATCCCCTTTCAAATTGCATAGACATTTGAAGGTTGTTTATTTGAAAAATGTGTTTCCGTCCCTTTCAAATTGCATAGACATTTGAGGGTTGTTTATTGGAAAAATGTGTCTCCATCCCCTTTCAAACTGCATAGACATTTGAGGGTTGTTTATTTGAAAAATGTTTCCCATCCCCTTTCAAATTGCATAGACATTTGAAGGTTGTTTATTTGAAAAATGTGTTTCCGTCCCTTTCAAATTGCATAGACATTTGAGGGTCATTTTGGAAAAATGTGTCTCCATCCCCTTTCAAATTGCATAGACATTTGAGGGTCATATTGAAAAGTGTTTCCCGTCCATTTTCAAATTGCATAGACATTTGAGGGTTGTTTATTTGAAAAAATGTGTCTCCGTTCCCCTTTCAAATTGCATAGACATTTGAGGGCCATTTTGGAAAAATGTGTCTCCGTCCCCTTTCAAATTGCATAGACATTTGAGGGTCATTTTAGAAAAATGTGTTTCCGTCCCCTTTCAAATTGCATAGACATTTGAGGGTCATGAAATTTTAGGGTCTAAGTCCCTCGCAAGGAATAAACAACATTTCTTAGCACGAACGTAGGCGACAACATCCTGAGACGCGCTTAATAACTAGTCGGGGCCTAGGGTACAAGCATTTCATGCGCAAAAGCGTGGACAACAGACATTAAAAAATCAAAATATGGTTAGGCACGTCCGATTGAGGAAATGAACGCATGCCCATGATCCTTAAAACTTCAATTTCATGAAAATGAGACCAATTTCACAAAAATGCACCAAAAGCCCGAAAACCCCAGTTTGCACGAACTTGAATCCTAGGTTTAAGAAATGCAACAAATCAAGGAAATGAATGGTTTAGGAATGCTTACCTCGTCACCTTGACACATATGCACAGTGGGAGACTTGTAGAAACCCGCTCCCGCATCCCGGAGATCAACGGTGTAGCCACGGAAATTCCGAGCCATGTCGAGCCTCTTCTCCGCCCCTCTAGGGTAGCTCGAGCGTGCCCGTCCCTCCATAAGTAATCCTTGAGCGATCTATAAGAAAAATTCGAAAGTTGATGGAGTTTTCCCTCTCAATTTCGTCCCTGTTCTCTCTGTTTTTCGACCGTGATTTGGAAAAGTGAGCAGACCATCCGTATGGCTGTTGTGTTTTGAAAAAGAAGGGATGACCCCTCGATCCATACGGATGGTTTGGGTGAGGAAAATCTCAGCCCAAAAATTACAGTTTTGGCCCTTCGCGCCTTGAACAAAGCTCCCCGAGAGGAACTTAGACCCTTCCCTTTGGGAAATGTCCAAAATCTCCCTAGGTGGGAACCTAAGGCAGTCCTTGACGTAATCCTAGTAAAAATTGTGAGAGTTTGTCTAGTGTGAACATACACTAGGCGGTCCCCACGCGACGTAAGCCTTTTGACTCTTCTCCCGGCCGTTTGTAAGCCTGTCTTTGCCTGAAAGTGCCCGGCAGTTTGTAAGCCAGTTTTACCTAAGAAGACACGGCAATATGTAAGCCCATTTTACCTAAGAATACCCAGCAGTTTGTAAGCCCGTTTTACCAAAGAAGACCCGACGATTCGTAAGCCCGTCTTTTGCCTGGAATGAGCATAACATGAGGCCGTCCTTGACATAAGCCCAGTGAAACCATAGGCCGTCCTTGACATAAGCCCAGTGAAACCTTAGGCCGTCTTTGACATAAGCCCAGTGAAACTTTAGGCCGTCCTTGACATAAGCCCAGTGAAACCTTAGGCCATCCTTGACATAGGGCCAGTGAAACCTTAGGCCGTCCTCGACATAAGCCCAGTAAAGTCTTAGGCCGTCCTTGACTTAAGCCCAGTTAGAAAACCTTGTCCCGGCCATCCTTAGTGGGATGTAAGACCAGCTTTCCCGTCAAACTCCCCAAGGGTGGAATTGACTCAAGTCAAACCTTGACTCATAATAGTCATTATAGGTTGAGGTCCTTATCCCCAGCAATCCAAAATGACGTGAGACCATCCTTGTGAAAGTCAACCATCTCCGTAGAGCCAAGTTGACCATGTCCCACCTCCGACCCCGAGAGTCACACTTCCTTGTGAAAGTCAACCCTCTCCATAGAGCCAAGTTGACCATGTCCCGCCTCTGACCCCGAGAGTCACGCTTCCTTGTGAAAGTCAACCCTTTCCATAGAGCCAAGTTGACCATGTCCCGCCTCTGACCCCGAGAGTCACGCTTCTTTGTAAAAGTCAACCCTCTCCATAGAGCCAAGTTGACCATGTCCCGCCTCTGACCCCGAGAGTCACGCATCCTTGTGAAAGTCAACCCTCTCCCTTGAGCCAAGTTGACCAGGTTCCGCCTCTGAACTCGCCAAGAGTCATGCCCGTTCCCTTAGGAAAGGATGATAGATATCCACCTAGCCCTTAGGTTTGAGTAGCCTTAAAGTCTCTCACCCCTTTTTGAACTACGTTAGGCTTGATTCCCCACAAACAGGATACGTAGGAATCCTATACCCCTAGGTCCAGCCATATAACCAAATCGGTCAAGCCGTCCTCCCATCAGATTGAGATTCTTATTTTTATCGACAATTACAAAGCAACGTACCCCAATCTGAAATTAACCAACTTAGAAGAACTCTTAGCACCATTCAGGGATAAACTGATAGGCTGGGACCTCACTAGGATAAACCTAAAATTCCAGGACTGCTCTGGAATTAAACTTGGAAAAATCCAGAAGCTCGCCATGCTGAGCCGTACGGATGGTTTGGACGCGGGAGGGGCCTAGCCGTACGGGTGGTTTAGGCACCCTCAGTCCCTATAAATTGAGACCCTTGCTGATCATTTCAGGGGGGAGAAACATAGTTTTATAGGTGAAACTCTACAGAAATACAGTCTGAGAGAAATACCACCAAATAGTTGAGTGAAAAGAGAGGAAGATAGGCCATAACCAACATAGGTGAAGCCTCCTTCTCCTCATCTTCTCTCCATCTCAAACTCTTTCGTTCTTGTTCATGTTGTTTATTTACTTGCATTTCAAGCCTTGCCCTTGTCAAGCACCTTTATATTGCAAGTCTTGCCCTTGTCAAGCACCTTTATATTGCAAAGTCTTGTCCTTTCAAGCACCTTATATTCTTGTTACATACCTTAGAACCAAATCATGAAATGATTCAAGGTGCCCTCACATCCAAGTATGTGAAAAGGGGTAAAACCTAAAGAAGATCATGATTTGTTAATTTCTTGTCTTTAAATAGCTTGATGATCCATTTTTATGGTGAAAGCATGTATCTTTATGTTGTATTTGGCCATGATGATCATTTGGAGTGATAAAACCTCCATCTTTATCACCCAAATCTTGATCTAGCCACTCATTCATCACATTTGGGTTATAAAGGTTCAATAATTATGCTTCCAAATGTTGATTTTGTTGTCCCTAAAGGTTTAATCTTGTATAAAGATCCCATTTTGATGGTAATGTTTGAATCTTTACTTATCAAAATGGCCATCTTGGCTCAAAGGCCATGTTCATCACTTTCTCTCAATAATTCCCCAATGATTGTCTTAATAACATCCAAAATTCTTGTTTTGGTGTCTAATCTAGTGATTAATGACATAGGGATGATTTAATTTGTGTTTTGTTACAAAAGAATGGCTGGAAATGATCAAACAGTCCAGTTTCAGGCAGAATGCTCTATTTCTGTATGGATCTGGACTGATTCTTGGGAATCTGTTAAAATTCCCAGGAAGACCCCCTTTAGCCGTACGACTACCTTGTCCAGGGGCATGTTTTAGTTCAGTCCCCTTTAATCCAGAATGTTTACAAAAGAACCGTTTTTTGATAAAGTCAACTTCTCCCGTTTTCTAAACACACACACACACACACATATGCACTTTTCGTTAACAAACACGAGGGAGACTCGGATTTGTCCGAGGCGGCTTGGGTGACGTAAAACTCTTCCCAAGCCGTAACCTGACCTCCGAACTCATAAATCTCTAACCATTTTCATTTGTTGGGTTAAAAGTTAACAAATGTGGCGACTCCGTTAAGTTTGTTAAGTTACACGTGTTTGGCTTTTCTTCCTCGAACGAACTCGTTTCGCCCCGAGGGGGGATCCTCACACCACCGAGATCACCGGATACGTATCCACCTCAATTAAAAGAGAGGGGTTAATATGTAAAGATCAGACATCAAGTATTGTTTGTGAAATAATGAGAGATAGTGGAAAATGAGGTAGAAGGGGAATATTCCTTTTTAGAGTGAAAAATAGTGTTATACATTGGAGGGATTTTTTTTCAGTGTGACATTTGGTGCAGAACTTGCACCAAATTGAGTGTTATCCATTGGAGATGCTCTAAGTGTTAGATTTGATTTTAATTTGGGTAAATTGCATATTGGTGACCTGAGTTTGTGTCACGTTTGCAATCCCCAACCTGAGAGTTTAATTGTGCCAATCAGGCACCTAAGTTTGTCAAATTTTTGCAATGTGGTGAATAAACTAACATTTCGTTACTTTTTTGACAGACTCAAACACATGTGACTCGCGCATGACTTTGTAAAAGGGCAATTTTGTCAATAAAGACCAGACCCAGCATAAAAACGTTCGGCGTCTCTTCCTCTCTTTCTTTGCAATCGGTCGACGTAGCCCCCAACCTTCTTCATCGTCAACGCCATCGCCCCCTCAGCCTTCTTCATCGTCGGCGCCGTCCCAGTACCAAGCACATGTGCGGCCATGAACAACCTATACCCTCGCCCCTCTTCTCGAAAGCCATCACCTAACCCGCCGCCTCCTCAGCTCTCTTTGCCGTCGACGTCCCCCAGTTCCTTCTTTCCAGCCTCGTCTCTCTCTTCTTCACTCTTTCGTCTTCTACAGCTACTTCATCATTGAAAAGAAGCCCAGATCTGGGATTATTGAAAGAAAATTGGTTGCTTTTCATTTTTTTTCTTTTCCTTGGCTCTCTGATTTGGGGATCTGAATTTGGATTTTTAATGTGGGTTATCAATGGGCTGAGATTGGTTTTTGGATTTTGATATTAATTGCGATGGATATTGAAATTGATTCTTGATTTTGTTATTTTTTGAATGTTGGTGGTATTGTTACTGGCGATGGTGGTGAGGATGGTTTTCTCATAATTTTTTTCTCATATTTTTTTTATTATATGAAAATATTTTCCTTAAAATATTTTCCTTAGATTTACCAAACAATCAAAAACATGTTTATGCCATTTTTCGAAGAACAATTTCCAGAAGTTGTTATACGCGAAACAAACAGAGCCTTCGTTCCTTAGTAATTGATGATAATTTAAGATTAATTTAATTAACAAAAAGAAAGTCTAGGTTTTATGTGTTTATTCCAACTAATCTAAAATATAGTAGTTGGTGCTTGTCAAAAGTATTCAAAGTTACTTTGCTTTGGAACTCGTCTCGTTCATTTAATTGTTTTGTTTTATAAAGATCAACTGTAATGTACACCTTAAGATAAGATCATTCCTTTCCTCAGTTTCTTCTCTGACTAATCTTCTTGTTTTCATTGTTTGTTCTAATTTTGATTGTTAAAAATCTCATAATTTAAACATTAATCATTAATTATTAATGTTTAAATTACGAGAGATTTATTATTTTTCAATAATAAATCGATTGGAGTGGTCGGCGACATTTATGGAGGAGAGATTCGTTTGCTGCGTCCTCAATTATCGGTAACGTTCAAGCGTCAATCAAACATTTGTTCGCTTCACAAATAATTTGGTATCTATCATTTTTCATATGTTATGGTTTTTGCCTTCTTTATGGTATTACTTGTTTTCTCTCATTCGTCGAGAGATTTTGTATTCTCTCATTTGTCGAGAGCCTTTGCCTTCACTCCTTGTTGAGAGTCTTCCTGTATTATTTTATTTGTTCTTGTTACAATGCTTGCAATGCTTGGTTTGACATTTATTGCCTACCAAAATGTGTTACTTTGTCATGTTTCCAAAGCCAAATTTTTATCGTGGAGGGTTTTTGTGAAGGCCGGTAATAGGATGTGTCCAAGTTTTGCATGGAGAGGCATTTGAGAGTCGCATGTTATTGTTTGTAAGGGCATTTGCTGGAGATCTGGTGTCGGGATAAACATTGTTGTTCCAGATGTATTAGGCTATTTTACTGTGACGGGCAGTTTATTTACAATTATACGTGGTCGTATAAATTCTTGTATTTGAAATGAGCCTCCGACTGTTGTGGTTCGCGATCTTTTACAAATTTATTAATGCAATCGATATTGTTCGCTTGAAAAAATAAATAAAAATATTTTAGACCGAATTCAAATATTTGACCAACTCCAAATCAAATCGAGCCGAGTTTCATGCTCATAGTAAAATGCAAAAATTAGTACCTGAGCGGCTGAGCCGTCCTATCCTAGCTAGTTCTCAATTCGTTTGACAGCCAATTTTGGTACCAAATTTTTCATCGATTTTCTGGTCCTGCTAAAGAGAAGAGAGAGAGAGAGAGAGAGAGAGAGAGAGAGAGGAGGAAAGGTTACAGAAAGAAAATGGCGTTCACGCTGCGGAGTGTCAAAGTCGCACCCAACTCAGCCACCCTGGAAGAGGCCAGGAATCGGACCTTTGAGTTCTTCAGGTCAGCTTGCAGATCCATACCAACAATCATGGAGATCTACAACTTGGAAGACGTTGTTACCCCCTCCCAACTTCGCTCTTCCATCTCCTCCCAAATCCGCAAGAATGGCCACATCACCAATCCTAAGGTAATCTCCACCCCAATTTACATTTTTTTATTTCTTAATTTAGGTTCTTGGGTGTTTTCTTGCTCTTGGAATTATACTGATTCTATTAATTTTATTTTAATTTGGGTCGTTGGGAATTTTATTGCTCATGGATTTGTACTGATTTTGATAATTTGTTTGGGAACCTATTTGTTTTCCTTCGTTTCTGAATATTGAGGCGAAAAGTTTGGACACTTTCTTTGATTTGGGTCAAATAGTTGTAGGCTAATGGAACTAGCTTAGGGTATGAATTCTCTGCCCTTTGAGTTTGTTAGATGAGCATATTTCTCTTGCCAGTATGTTCATGAGTATCATCAGCATCATTTTGTTTCATATCGAATAAATGCCTTGAGGTTCTATTACGTATTTAGGGACATCTTTTTTTTTTTTTTTTTTTCGTCAAACATACTTATATTATATAAATAAACAAAGCATTTATATTACAAGCATAGTATCTAACCCAAAAGAGGTTACCCAACGAGGCTGTGCAAAGCCTTGAACATCTCCTACCAGGCTATTTACAACAAAAGTAGGGGGATGATCAAAAGCTATATCTACAGTAACATTGGCAGCAGCCACCTTAGCTAGGGTATCAGCTACACTGTTCGCTTCCCGGTAAACAAAGACTATTAGTGGAATGTTCCAACATGAATTTTGAAATTTTGACATCCATGAAAAGTTGTGCAAGATAAAAGATTTTGTTTTTATTCCCAATTCGGAAGTAGACATAACACTTACATGGTTGGTTTGAAGTGCAAAAAATATCTTTCTTACTAGCGGTTTGCTGGAATTTTGATGTTGTGCTGTTGGCATGGAGATACTGATTGCAGGCTGGGCAGCCAGATCTTGGTGCCTGCTTAGGTGATTTATGGTTGGACTTTCTCAATCTATTTGTATAAGATGACAGTTCTTTTTCCATATCCAAGCTTGGGATGAGTTGTAAGCCGTGGGCTTTTTGGTGGTAGTCAGACTAAATCTTAGCATGTCCACAGGTTAGCCAAAATTTCTGTGGATGATTTCATGGTTAGATTTTTCAGGAAAATGGTTTATGGGTAGCGATTTTGCCTCTGCTTCTTAGCTATATAGGTATGATGAGATTACTGGTGTGTAAACTTTTACCATATTCATTTGTTAATGCTCGAGTATAAGGAATTAACCCAGGAGATTGCTCAAGTTAAGAGAGAAGAGAGGGAAATACTATTGGACGCCCTGGATTGTGATGTAAGCGTAAAATAATATTCCTAGAGCATAGATCTCAATTACTGTGAGCAATAATCAGTTCACATGCTTAATTCTGTGACAGTGACTCAATTTGATTGGTTGGCACTTGTGTAGTTCATGTTCTACGAGTCCCCTTGAGAAAGGTATGTGTTGCTAATTGCTATGCTTTCACCATCATCCAAAACCCTCGGTGGTTATGTGAGTAGTGACTTCACGGTCCCGTGTGTTGGGGATTTGGGGGGATCTCCGCATCCGCTAGCCCATACTAGCAGTCATCAACATTGGAGAAAATAATTCAACACATGAATAAATATGAAAGAACAAATAACACCGATGTTTGATAACCCAGTTCATCAACACATGACTACATCTGGGGGCACTTAGCCAGGATATCAAAATAATAATATATGAAGATTATTACAACTTTGCACATGCACTTACATAGATCTAGCATGGCCTCTCTCCAAGAACAATCTCTCTCACCTATATATTATTATCTCACCTCCCCCAAGAACACACAAACAATATGACCATGGCCGGGTTGTAGGATCGCCCCCCATGGCTCTCCTAGGCCCTCGGCCCCTTCATAGACACTATTTTGTGGCTTCCCTTGATATCCTAACTTTCTCCTATCAAGCACACTATATTATGGACGAAATTATGCTTATATAGGTGTACAAGGAAGCCCTAAGTTGGTTTGGAAAAGATCTAATCAAAATAAGAAACAAATCAGGGTTTATTATCGGCAAGAGTGGGCTGTCGCCCACTTTTAGGTGTGCGGCCGCCCACTATGACTTAAAATGGCTCTAAACCTTCCTGATGGTTTGGGCTGTCACCCACATTATTTTGGGATGCCTCCCACTCCTCCCGGCAGCTGTTTCCTTCTCCTTTTCGAACACCTCTTCGACTCTTCCACCCCCTTTGACTTAGACTCCTTTTCCCCCTTTGCTTCCCCTTAGGTTTAGGACTCCAATCCCAACACCGTGGGCCCACTTTCTTCCTGCAAAAGTTCATATTTTCCTGGTAATGCCCTTGCCCACCACTCATTTAAGGTGGGAGGGAGCATGTATAAAGTTACTTAGTTGAGTCCCCCATCACTGAAGTTTCTTGCGTGATTTACCCCAAAAGAGTGTCTCTCTATTACGTGTCTCTTAGGACTTCTGTAAAATTGTCTTTACTCAGGATCTTGTGTAAATAAGGGTCTGTGTTGATATTTTTGTAACTTCTTTGCCACCAAGCATCTTTATGTAGGCCTCTTAGGCTCGTATTATGATAAAATAGCACGACATTGATGACCTAATTTACTGGATTATGGATTCTAATCTCTAGTTCCCATGCAATGTTGGTTCTCTTCTCTTGTTCCAGCTCGTAGTCTAATGTAGCAAATCACATTCAGGAAGATCCAATATTCAGTTCTTTCTTGTTTGTTTATTTCAAACCAAAAAAAAAAAAAAAAAACCCTCATATCCTGTGTGTATAAAACATCTTTTGATGTATGTCAGTTTGGGTGTGTTGTCAATATTATTTTTGGAAAAAATAACTGAATACAGCCTTGGAGTATAAGGAGTACTAACTTTGGATAATTCGTAGAAGAAGCTAGAGATTCTCTTTGCTCTCTCTTGTTGGTGTAACTTTGGTGTGCATTATAATTGTGCATGCTGGTTTTTGAGTGTCAAGTGCAACTGCTTCTGGAATGTCTGCCTAGAATTTTAGGGATGCTCGTCTCTAGGAGGTGTTTTAGAATTTAAAGTAAACCTCTACTATAATGGTAGCCCTGGGGATATTGGGCGTAGTGTAAGATCCTGTTGAGTTCTGTTTGAGAAATATGCCTATTGGGCGCTTGTTGTTGTCAACTTACTGCTTGAAAATCTTGAACTTATCATATGAATGTAACCTTAGAGTTTTGACCCAATCTTAGCCAATGGCCGAAAAGGTTGACAACATTTTGATGGGAAGTATTAATACAATTGTGTTCTCAAATGGGATTGGGTGGTGAATGCAAGTAATGATGTCGTTAAAGTATGTTGGTGTCAGTGGCGAAGCCAGAAAGTTTTGTAAAAGGGTTCAAGATTGCTTAGGAATAAAATACACTCGTATAAAATTGTCATGAAAGGGGGTCAAAACGATGTCAGTACAATTTTTTACAATGAATTAAGAGGGTCAAAATTGACAAAAATAAAAATAAATCATTGCTAGTGGACTTAATAAAAAGTTAAAGATACTAAAATGAGAATTTCCAAAAGCAAAAGGGTGTCGATTGATTCCCTTCACTATAAGGAGTCTTCGCCATTGTAGATGTCTCTATTTCAAATTCAAAAGGTGATGCTTTTATATCTTCGTGAAGTAGTAACCTTCTATTCCATCGCTCATGACAAGTGTTGAAAATTAATGGCAGGTGATTGACATGCTGCTGTTCAAAGGGATTGAAGAACTGAACAATGTTACGGAGCATGCGAAGCAGAGACACCACATCATTGGCCAATATGTGGTGGGTAATCAGGGACTTGTTCAAGATTTGGGAACAAAGGATGAGGGCAACTCAGATTTTCTCAAAAATTTCTACAAGACTAACTATTTCTGAACCACCTATAATTATTCAGTAAACCCGCTTCAGACGTGTTGCCCCCCCCCCCCCCCATTTTTTTTTTCCGCGTTTGGGCGTAGAATTCCCAAATAAAGACAGATGTTGAATCAATTTCAGTGTCTCCTACTATTGTAGGATGGAGATTTTATGTGTTTTCTGGCTTAAAGGACACTGTTGGAACCATATTTCATTCCTATATATTCTTATTGCTGGGTTGAGCAGTAGCTCGTCGGATGAAGGCCTACTTGTTTGTCCATTGTAGTTTACACAAGCAGAATAGCTGAAATAGTTCTGGCAACGCGAGTACTTAACTCGCTCTAGAGGGAGTTTACCTTTAAGTGAAACTGTCAGATTATTATCTAGCAAATATGACATCTTTAAGTGACAGATTGACGGTTTTATTGGAGTTGTAACTTGTACACGGGTTATAAATTAAAGCCTGCCAGTTTTATCATTAGAAGCGTAAACCGTCACCAAATACTCTTGCATTATTTTCAAAAATAAAATAAAATAAAAATAAATAAATTGGTAGGATTTTCTATTTTCCTATTGCGAAAAATAGGTTTTTTACAAAATTTTGGATATCAAATTTTGACATTTAGTGAGGAGCCATTGCTGGGTTGAACAGTGGCTCTTTTTTATTTAACAAAATCTCGAGATTGCCAAAAATACCCCCTACGAATAACATAACAAAATCCTTCATCAAGTCTACAAATTGGATCATAATGGAGTCGTACTTCCCAAAACATTAAGTTAATATGCTCAAGTAGGAACCAGTGTTCTAAAAGACGTCCGCCTAGGCAGGCGCTAGGCGTTCATGAAACGCTTAAGTCTCGCCTAGGATATTATGACTATTTCTGAATTCTCGGCCCCGCCTAAGTTCCGTCTAGACCCCGCCTAGGCGCTAGGCGCTGCTACGGCGCCTAGCGCTTTTTAGAATCTTGGTAGGAACCCAGTCTTCAACCTTTGAAACCACCAGAGTACAAAAATGCATTAAAAAGCCGATATAACACTCCTTTCAATGCTAATCGCAGCCTCAGTTATACAAGAACCTGTCTAATTCTCTCAAAATAGCCAACTAACATATAAATGACTTGTCATACCAAATGTCAGCATCAAAATGGGTACATAACCACGTAAAATTCTGGATTGTTAGTACTATGATGTACAAAGCTTATCGTAAACCAAATATCTCTTCTGGTGGATCATAAACATGTTGTTCCGGGAAGATCTCCTCAAAGTCTTGTTTGACTTTGTTTCTCAAAAGGGGATGTGGCAGAAGTCCCTTTAACAAAATCCTGAATGGCAACTCTTCTGGTGGGTCCGGAGATTGTTTCATGTCTTCGTAGACGTTCATAGCGTCTGCAGGAGAGCCATCGCTCAGAAACCCTCTTATTACTTCGGTGTATGTCTGAGAATCAGGGTATAAATCTTCCTTTCTCATGCTATCCCATAGTTTCATTGCCTCGTCCATCTTTTTGGATTTTGCTAATGTGATAATCAAGTCCTTGTATATAAAGACGTCAGGTTTATACCAGTCTTGCTTTTGAATGACCCAAAACATCTGCAAAATTGATAAGTTGGCCGTAAGTGAAGAGCTTTCATCAGTATCCAATGTTAGAACAGATCAATATTACAGTTCCATAATCTGAGAATGCAGCAAGTTTGCAAGCAAAGACCTTGCTTTAAAATGATGGTCGAAACCATTTTGAGACACATGATGAGCAAAGACCATGCAAAAGCCTTCATTTAAGAAGAGACTTACGCCTTCCCACTAAAGGAGACAAAAGGGAAGAATATGATATTGCAAGAAAGAATAAGACTCTTCAAAAGAGATGGGAAATGAACCTATCTTGAAAGATCAAAAAGTCATGTTCGCTTGTAATGGTACTAAGAGGTCTATGAATCAAACGGAGATCTAATGGCGCCACCAACTCATTCTCGATTAATGACCAGAGAGATTCCTAACTAAATATAAATTCGATGAGAGAGAATTCCCCTCTAGAACACGAAAACTAGAGATAGGGCATTCTTGAGATATTTTGAATAAACGGGGATAGAAGTAGTCAGATGGTTGCAACCAACCAGTGATTTTCACAATAATGCACTTGATCCCCAGTCCCAACAAGCAAACCTATGTGGGGTCGAAAAGGAATGAATAACATGAATGGATGAATTTCTATAAACAGCCATAAATAAGCCATGGAGGAGCCAGTGTCGATCAATTGTTGCCTTGGTTGTCACTTAAAACAAACTGTGAGAGTACAACCTGCATAGCATTCAGAAGAACCTTTCGATATAGTACCATGTACGAAGCGTCTCTTCAAACAGGTATAGCAAAAGTGTGGCTATACCATTTCCGTCCATGTTCCCCCAGGCTATGCTCTCACGCCTTAATCCTCAGTGGGGAATCAGGTTTTTTTTTCCTTTATTCTTTTTTCTTTTTTACTGTTTCAAAGTAAGAGGTGTCTGAGGAATCCACATGGGTAATTATATTTTGGTTTTCTGCCTACTTCATTAATAATATAGTACGCCATACTAATGGAACAAATAGTATGATCAAGAAGATAGTTGAATTATGAAAAGAAATACGACTTCACAAAACAAATGGGCCTGGTACTAAACATTGATCCTTTTTCCATTTTTTTATGAGTATATACATTGTGTATAGTGATAGATACATAATAACCTAGGTGGATCGGGTGACAAGGTGGGACATGGATTATATAACCAAAATTTCTTCATCCCCCGAAAACCACAATACAGATATGCCCTACGTACCTAATACTCAACCCAAGCTCCAAGCGATTAATAATCACATTTGTTAACAAAAGATTCATCATCCTATACAAGGTTCAGCTTTGATTACTTATTTAGCCCCTATAGTGGCAAGTTGACATGGTTTTCCACAATCTGAAGATATGTCCCTCTAAATTGGATTTATTTTCAGATTAATCACAAATAATAGTTTGAGTTTTTATTCTTAGAGAACATGCGGAACTACTTGCCCACCATGCAGATGATACAAAGAACCAGCTCCCCCTACTAAGTCTTCCATGCCTAAGGTCTCCATGGACCATATAATCCTCACCTGATTCATCCCACAAAAAATCTTTCATAAACCTCAATCTTCTCAAGCCTATCTCCGTACTAGCTAGGAACTCAATAAACTTATATACCACGGGAGGGCAGACGTGATAATGTGAATCCTAGTCATCATCCATCCATGAAAGGAGCTTAAGCACAGCTCGGCAATGAGATACCAAAAACTAACAGCCTTAAATGAAATACTCCACCACCCTCTGAAACGCCACATCCCCACATCCCCTTGACAAATCAATCCTATCTACAACAAAGGCTAAGATAAAAGAAGACACCAAATGAGGAACCTTACCAGGAGCCATCATTTACACTATGCGAACTCTTGCAAGACAACACAAAGAATCAACGTCGAGACAAGAAATTGACTAGCTGAACCATGAGTAATTTTTTCAAGAATTGCCACAGATCCCAACTTTTGTACCCAGTTTTCAATCCCAATCTACGCCGCAAATGAAGTTTATGGCCCCATATGTTAAGTTATGTGAAGCATGACCAATCATATGCTTGACACAGAGATCGAAATGAAAATATGGGACAATGTTTTGGAATCCCGATGATTTTTTTTATTTTTTTTTGTTCTTCATCAAATAAACAATTTTTAGTATGAACCAGTGAAAGTATATAGAACAGGAGGCGGGACTTACATCTAAGGAAATGGAAAGAGAAAAACAACGCCTATAATAAGACCCCTTGTATTTCATATCTTTTACAACGATGGAGAAGATATGAAGTACAAGGCAAAACACTTGACTCAATCCTAGAACCATGCAAGATATGAAGACAAGACGGCCCCTTTATCGCAGGCAAGAAAAGGACCAACTTTTAATCGTCACTAGGTCAGAAAATGAACACAAGTTCAGATGATGGAACGAAATTTACGTTAAGTATCTCATTCTTTTACCTCATTTTATCTTATGCAATGAAACATGATGGATAAAGCTGCCTTAACAGCTCAACATTTTATCAGCGCAACAGACTAAAGGCCCTAATCAAATACTAGTACACTAGTACTTCAAAGAATTAATCTTATATACGAAGACTAATAATCTAAGACGGTAACCCAAATGATTTGGTTTCTTATCTTACACACGAATCGAAACAGAGATTATGATTGAACCATTGATCAATAGAGGATAAAAACAATGCCTTGCCTACAAAACACCTTCACAGGAAAGCAAAAGAAGGAAGTTTGAACTAGAAGTAGAAAGATTGGGGGCGGGAGGGGGGTAAGTAGGAAGATACCTTGACAGCCAACTGGACCTCTTGTTGGCGCTCAAGCTCATTGAGAACAGCCACCATGTCCATCTTCAAAAGCCTCAAAACATGGGATTTCATAAATTTGTCAAGCTTTTCAGGTTCATCTTTAAACCTTTTCAAACCCAAAATCACAAAAAGAGCTTCTTTACCAAGAAGCTTCTTCCCCCTCCAAAGCGAACCCCTCGGCCTCCCATCGTGATAGAATCGACCAACTGTTTGAAATGGAAATTGGAAATCGGGAGGAAGAGAGTTTGATGGGGAAGATTTGATGTTGTTTGTAATGAGGGAATTGGGTATTTTGAGCAATGTCGAAGCGAATTTGGGGATGGATTTTGACCTTGAAATGATTCTTATTGCCATTCACTCTGAGGGGTGCGGCGGCGTTCGGAGCAATTTGATTGATCGGAAAAGAAAGGGGGAAGGGTTTAAGGCTAGATTTGACGGCGGAATACGGAGGTTGTAGTTAAGCGAACCGGTGTTTTTGGATTCGTTGCGGATTGAAATTATAAATGTAACGGATTTGTCATTACAATCGCCCCCTTATGTAAAATGCATTTCTCAATTCGTTTTAAACTCGGGATAATTTATCCCACTTAAGCGTTTTTGGTCTTAAGGCGTAGGCTTTTGTTTTTACCAATTTATGGCCCGTTTTTTTTTTTTTTTTTTTTTTTTTTTTAAATACTCGTATAAGACCATGTTGAATTTAAGAATCATTTTGAAAATGTTAAATTTTAATAAAAAAAATTATAAGCATCTGTGTTATATACTTTCAAAATTTTAGTTTCGCTAAAATATAATTAACTCTGAAAAATTAGAAAAAAATCATTTAGAAATAAAGTTTTGACGTAAAATTTTCAAAATCTCATTTATTTTGGAATAAAAATGGTCATCTAATTTGAGACAATGGAATTAGTTTTTTCAAACACTATAGAAAAAAAGGAATCAGTTTTCACAACATTCATATTGTTTCAATGTTACAAAAACTAATTTTTCATAATATTTTGGAAAATATGTTCTTTATAATATTTTCTCAAAAATATTTTCTTTTTAGATTTTTAACCAAAAATTGACATGTAACACCCAAAAGAAAACTTGTTGTTTGTACAAAAAAATAACTTTAATAAATATCTTATAAGAATACAAACGTCTTTTCAAATTTTATATTGAAACTTGATATAATTTATTAGTTGATTCATTGAGTGTAATAACGTATGAGAAATGAGCAATAAATAAGAATAAATTTGTCATTAAATGATAATAATAACTGCTTTTTTAAAAACTTGTAAATTTTGAAAAGCAACAATTATTTTAGGTTGAGAGCACTTCTTTTATTTAAGATTGAATGAATACCCAAATAGTATATTCTCAATAAAAATAATTTTGAAAAGTGTGATTAGCTTGGAAGATGTAAAACAGGAAAAGGTGATTCTTCATCCTTCTGGAAACGCCATCGGCGCTGTACTAAATTTGAACACACTTTTTACCCAATTTCAAAAGTGACCATGATGAAAACTTCTAAAATATATTTTTTTCATTTTTTGTACAAAAGTAAAGAATGAAGGGTGCTGTGCTGTGCTACTAGAGATATCATTTGACACAACAAAATATTCTAAGCCAAAACTGTCTCACATTACTTGTCGTACATGTCTACCCAAACAAATATTTTTTTTACAATGCCCACGCGATAAGAAGGCGAGGAGAGGGATCGAACCCTAACGCTCACCGAGGGTGAGACTTGGCTTTACCGCTGGACCACTTTTTTAGGGACAACTTAACGTCAAATTATCTGTGTACGTGGTTCAAACCAAACCAAACCATGGTCTAGATTGTGGTTTAGATAGTGGTTCAAACCACCATTCAAACCAAACCATGGTCTAGATTGTGGTTTAGATTGTGGTTTAGATAGTGGTTTAAACCGAACCAAACCGGCATGGTTTGGTTCAAACCGTGGTTCAATAATGTGGTTCAGACCGCGGTTTAGACTGTGGTTCAGACCATGGTCTAGATTGTGGTTTAGATAGTGGTTCAAACCACCATTCAGACCGAGGTTCATATGACGATTCAAATCATAGTTTAGACTTTCTTTAAAAGAGAAAATCGGGAGGAAGAAGAATATTTAACGAATAAAGAATCCGAATGAAGTGAAAACAATACAAAACTTTGTTAAGAGTGGTCTGATATAATGTTGATTTTTTTAAAATATTTCAACGGTGGATGTTAGGCTGTTTGATCTGATGGTTCGTTCTGACAGTTCGTTCTTGTGGTTTGGTTTGGTTTGGAGGGGTAAAACCACAAACTAAGCCATTTTGAAACTAAATCGAACCACTTATGCTCGAAAACCGAACCATACTGTATGGTTTGATTTGGTTCAATTCAAACTCTGGTGTAGACCGAACCACTAGCACCCTAATATTCACCCACGAGCCTTTTAACTTTGACCAGTTGACTCAATTACCGCACCCAACAAGATTCATTTCCCTTATTACCACTCCCTTTCCATGAGTCTTTGATGACTGCGCACGTGGGGTCTTAAAACTAAGTAATTCTATTTCCTTAGTCTTTCCAAGCAATCATTTTATCTACTCCCTCCGTCCCGCCGAAAATTACAAAAAAAAATCATGGCACAAGAATTAAGGGAAAAGTGAAAAAGGTGATGTGTTGTGAGTGTTGATAGTTGAGTGGGAGAGAGAAAGTGGGGTAGAGAATAGTTAGTGGGTTAGTGGATGTGAGTATGAGAAGTGGGACCCACTAATTAAAAAATATTAAAAACTTTCCATTTATGGAATGTGCAATTTCTATGGGACGCCCATTTTGGTAAGTTTTGCAATTTTCGGTGGGACGGAGGGAGTATTTTTGTCCACAAGAGTGTCATTAATCAATCAACAAATAAAGAAAAACCATATACATAAACTTACGGGTCTATCAAGTATCTTTTTTAATCAAAAATCTTCTGCACTAGTCACTCATGTTGCTTCCTTCAACTTTCCTTATTCCTATTTTACCCCCTAATTTTCAATCTTATCCTACTTTCCAAGAAAAACCCTCACCCTTAGTTTACCCTCAAACTAACTTATAATCCTTACCTATATAAACCTCATTGTTGTGAGATTTCTTTAGCCCCCATCCGGTTACATTCAACAACCAAACTACTCTTCACACCTTTGTTTATTTTGATTCCACTTCTCAAGAAATGGCTACTAATGATCATCACACCAAGGGCAAAAGCAAGAATTGTGGTACCAATAGAAGGCGAGAATCGTTGAAAGTTGTGTATATATCGACACCTATGAAAGTTAAGACTAGTGCTTCGAAGTTCAGGTCCCTTGTTCAAGAACTTACTGGCCGGGATTCAGATATCTCCCGTTACACTGATACCGGCTTTGATAATGCCACCACCACTAACACGTGCTCCGAGGTTGTACCGAGAGAAATATCTCATCATCCAATGGAGTATGCTCCAACGAGTTGTGATTCGTTGAATGATGATGTGTTCAACTCTGATACGGTAGAGAGGTTAGAGGGGATGTTCCCTTCTAATGTGTTTTTTCCTTCTGATCAGCTAATAGATGTTGTTCCATCGATTTATTAATTATTTATATAGTTGTACTACCATATTCTTTTTGTAACTAATTTATTATGGCTTAATGTGATATTATTTGTTTGATATATATTTAGTAATTTTTTATTGGAGCTTCATATTATTAACAGCTTTTAATGTTCCATTTGAAAGGAGAGACGATCCATTAGCTTTGATGATACCATCTTGCCATTCTCTTTACTACCCAAACTAAATTAGTCAAAGCAAATCAAATGCCTCCCAATCCCATAGTCCCACGATTGTTTGGGTTTGAACCAGGAATGTTTCAAGTTTGACTGTTGACTTAATTGAAGTAACACATGTATAACAACGGTTATTGTTTTTTAAGTCACTATAGAACCACTAGCTCAACAAAGACATTTGCAATATACTCCTCCCCCTCTGTCTCATCTTAAACTTTAAAGTCAACGCAAAATTTGTCAACTTATTTGCACTTCGCACTTTGACTATTGATTTAGAGAAAATTTGATTATTCTATTGAAAAACTAAAAGTTACTTATGAGAATATTGATAATGGTGAATCAAAAACAATTTTTAAAATTTTTATTAAGATAATTAATTATATTATAAGTGTTTAGTCAAAGTACAAGTAAGTTGACAAATTTTCCTTTGACTTTGAAGTTTAAGATGGGACGGAGGGAGTATGCTACATACCTTTCTACCGTCTCATGTTCTCTCTTGTTGCCGTGCTTCTAAACAAGAAGATCACCTTATATACTTTTGTAAGCAAAACTGTTCGGATGTTTTTATTACTATGTCGTAATTAATGGTTACATCTCCATAATTAGGTCTGAGTCTGATATTTATTTGACATATGTAGTAAGACCCACTTGAAACAAATTAATTGAAGATGTTGATGCTCAAATACAAAATGTGTCTTGATTCCGATTATTGATGCAGAACAATGAAATAACTTCATTAGTATTTACAACAGCAATACGAAATTTCCTACTAGCAGTCAGTCGCGGATTTAATGGGTGTGTGCGTGTGAGTGTGGGCACTATTGGCAACTTTTCTTAATTGATATGTAAGATGCACATATTTAATAAAAACCAAACTTTATAGACTATCTGATGAAACAAAATAGATCTAGAGGGTGTGTGTGTGTGTAAATTAATGAGGGTTATCCCTCAATCTGTTGTGAAAAGATCTCATATTTGTTTGAGATGTAAGGAAAAAAAAAAAATCCTCTTTTCTCATGGGTAAATAAATGAATAAATGATGAATCGTATTTACTAATTTGTTTTGCACACATTCATTTTAGAGTATGTCTTATAAAAAAACGTGTTTTAATTTAAGGATTCATAAAACGTGTTTATTCAAAAATGCTGGCGCTGGTCTGTTAAAAACCAAGCGGTATTTTATTTTTTGTAAATACTGACAAGTATCGTAAATGTCAGTGTTAATATTACAAAGTGCCAGTCATTTGGACTGTCGTTTATAAACACTGTCGTTAGCACTTTTCATAAGTGCCAGTATTAGTGGTGTTTAAAAGTGTCAACCATTACACTGACACTTATAAACATTGATACTGACACTTACGATAAGCGACAATTATTTACAAAAATGCCACCGCGTGTTTTAAAACACCTCCCCGTTTATTACAAAAATCCCACCGTGCCATTTTTAAAATTGCAGTTTGCGCTAAGTTAAGGAAAAACACGTTTTTCTCAGTTTTTCACTTCATTTTAATCATGTCCATATTCTTTTGCATTTGAATATGAGCTAAACAAATTACATTATGCTTTTCAGATCTTAAATAGATAAAACAAGAAAATGTTCATAAGCTTAGTCCATCTTAAAAAAAAAAAATCCATCCAAAAAATAATGTACGATGTGTGTGTGTGAAAGAGGAGTAAATGGCTTTTATTTTCATCCCATGTAAACACACCGATTTACAAACCAATGATATGATCTTTCTTGCCAAAAAAAGGTAACTTATAGTGTTTAAGAAAATATGCTCAGGGCCTATAAAAGTTATGATACATATTTATAGCAAAAACTGCATTGTTGTGAGCATACCGAACAGTTTGTCTATCTACTTTATAAATAAAAAAGGAATGGCATAATCTAATAGAGTATTTTATATCTAGGATGATATTGTCGAGATGTTGAGTTTAGTGACTATATATTCACGTATTTATTCAAAATTATTTCTAATTATTTGCTGCTTAGGTCAATTTCATCCGTTTATTCACTCACTGTCATTGTCATTTGCTCACTTCATACAATATATTTGCGATATGTGCAGTTGAATTGCATAACAATAATCAGACACATTTAAGGTACCTCGTATAGGACCTAGAACCGCCTACTCGGACTAGACATGACCACTGGCGGTTAACCGCCGGTTAGGAAAACCGGTTTGGTCTAACCGTAACCTATCCGTGAACTCCGGTTACAGTTTAACGGCTAACCGGTTAACCCGGTTACTTTTTTTTTTTTAAAAAAACAGTTTTTTTAAAAAACAGTTTTTTGTTTTAAAAAAATGAAAAAACAGTTCATTTTTTAAAAAAGTGTTTTATTTTTTTTAAAAAAAAAACTTCATTTGCTTCAATATGATTTTTTATTTTAAGTTAAAATGTATAACATAATTTTTTTAAGTAAAAAAAGGGACGGTACCCTTAAATTTTATTAATTAAAATTAAAATTACAAAGAGGGGGACAACCAATCCTTTCCCTTTTATAATTAAGGGAGGATAAAATGGAGCCTTACCTCAACTAAACTATTACAATTAAATAAAAACAAACCTATTCTAAAAATTAAAATAAAAACTATCTAATTTTCGTCCCCTTACGAACTTCCCTTAGAGTCTTCCAAGTCGTATTGGTATTGTGGATCTATTAAATCCTCTTCATAAGGCATATCTTGCTCCCTCTTTTCCGCTCTAACCCAATCACTAAGTAAGAGTTGATTTTCCAAATTTTCAACCGTTAGTTGGGAACGTCTTGAATCCAAAACATTTCCTCCCACACTAAATGCCGATTCGACCGCCACGGTTGAAGCGGGAGAAGCTAAGACTTCTTTTGCAATTAAAGAGAGTATGGGATAAGTTTCTTGCCTTTGTGACCACCACTTCAAAATATCAAAAGTAGTTGGATTTGAAGTGTTTTGTACAACTTCATGTCTAGTAGAGAAATATGCTTCCAACTCGTAGGGAATGCTAGAAGTAGTAGAAGAAGAAGCCATTCTAGGACGTTTTTGGGAATACAAGTCATTAAAAAAACTATATGGATCGTCATCCTCCTCATCTTGTGTAGCAATACCAATATCTTCATTAGGACTTGAGATATATTGAGAAGGATTACCATGAATTGCACTGTACTCATTATAAAGAGTCACCAAATCATGTTTTGTATTTTCAACAATAATCGCCGGGCTTTCGTAGAATCCGTCCCCATTGGAGGCGGCGGGATTTAAAGAAAGTTTAATAAACCGTTCAAAAAAATCACCATCCGCAAAGTTAAAAGGAAGCCATTTAACACACACGAATCTGCACAATTCTTTCCTATAAACGACATTATTAAACTTAAATAAGACTGAAGACGTACTTTGGGTGTTAGGTTGAGAAAATTGTAATTGAGCTTGATCACTCAATCCCAAGTTTTTCGGGATGTGTTGATCTCAAGCGAGAGTTCAATGTTCCATGCCCATTACCTTTTGTGAACGAGTAAGATTTGGTACAATAGTTGCATTCCGCTCGAAAATGTATAAAGTCATCCGGGTCAAGTTGTACTTTTCGGAAATGGATCGTAAAAGTGTCGGATTTGGATTCTCGTTTTTTATGTTGCCCCCCCGAGCACCTCTTCCCACGCCCCGAGCTCGGCCTCGGCCGCCCTAGCTACCACTTTGAACGGCATTTTGCTGACTTTCGTCAAATTGTGGCTCAAATTCTGGGTTAAGAGAGGAAGAATCAACATGTTCCTTGCCGCTCCTTCGAGATGAGGCCATTGTTGCTACAAAACTGACTGGAAATTGATAAAAAACTGAATGAAAATGTCAAAAAACTGACTGAAATTCTGAAAACTATCTGAAAAATGTTTTGAAACTGACTGAAAATGGTTAAAAAAGTGACTGGAATTTCCGGAATAAATTAGAAAAGTGATTTCGTTAGAAAACTATCTGGAAATTGTTAGAAAACTGACTGAAATTCTGTAAACTAACTGGAAATATGAGAGAGTGTGAGAGACTTAGGAATTAGTAGAGAGAGAAAGAGTAGAGAGAAGGTGTGGAACTAAAATGCTAGGAGGGAGGGGGTATTTATATGTAAGCAATTTTTGACAATTTTTTTTTTCATTTTTGGCTGCCAGTTAACTGAACTAACGGCTAGTTTGAAAACTAGCCGTTTTTTGACAGTGTGTCAGACCTGGGGAAGTGGGGGGGGGGGGGCTGGTGTAAAAGTGAAAAAGTAGCCGTTAGACCGCCGGTTGAACTTACGGTTTAACCGCGGGTTTGGTTAACGGTTACTAACCGGGTATTAACTGGCGGTTTGACGGTTTTCAGTATCATTAACCTTAACCGGACCGGGTAACCTACGGTTCACGGTTGAGCGGTTGCCGGTTAACCGGTTTGCCGTTTTTGACCGGTTAAAAACCGGCGGTTAGCCGGTTTCCGGTTTGGTTTTAGACACGTCTAACTCGGACTATGATTAAATCTTTTTTCAAGTTGATGTTCTCTTATGGTAGAAATGAGGGTATGGACAAACAATTTTATTATTAGTGAAAAAATCAAATGGATGATTTATCTTGGTATAAATGAAATATTTAAACAGTTTTTATTTTTGCTCATATTTTTCTCTAGTTCAAATTGTATTTGGACGCTTATCATTTACTTACTGTCGATCAATCACGCTGATCAAATTCGTTAATAAATACTTTTCCGTTCTAAAATGAATGTAAAAAAAAACAAAGTTTAATAGCGGCCTAATTGAAAACATTTCATACTCTTTCTTTCTGCTTCAAAATGAAAAGCCATTATATTTACTCTTGATTAAAAATAGGAAAAATTTCTCAAAAGTCCTAAAAACAAAACATTATTTTTAATAAGGACAAACTATTTTATTTATTTCGTCTGAGTCCACCAGATGAAACATTTATTTGCATTAGGTCCCTTTTTTTTTAATGAAATATTGTATTCCCTAAAGTACCCTTAAACTCCAACAAAAAAACTACTCCCTCCTATCTCTCCCGTCACTCTCACACACACACACACACTTTCTCTCTCTATTTTATCCCTTCCCATTCACCTTCTTCTCCGGCACCGGTCACCCCTCCTCCGGCGCCGTTCACCCCTTCTTCTCTGGCGTCGTCACCCCTCGCTCCTTCTAACACCGATGTTCCATCATAGCTCTGCCCCAATCGTTTTAATCCCTCTCTTCTCCTCCATCCAGATCTAGATCTAGGGTTTGGAGAGTATGTCGGTCTACTCGCCCCCCGAACCGATCTATGACATTAATATGTTACAGATCTTTGTCTTGAGGAAGGTGGTTCTTCTTATCAGTTCCGGGAGAGCTTGGTGGATTATAAGTTTCACAGTGACATTAATATGTTAGGCTTTTTATTCGATGTTTTTGAAATTATGTTGAAACCAGGAAATGGTAATCCAGTGAGTATTGGCACTCACCATTCCCAATTTCCCACCCTTATGAAGTTATGAGATCAAGTCTTATTTATTATCATCTTAATGTAACAAAGAGAAAAGAAATTATAGTCTTGAAATGACATTCCAGCAATATTATTTTACGAATATGATGAACAAGTGAATCCCCAGTTTTGCTTTTCACAATTTCTTAGTATACACTTTAATATATATACTCCCTCTGTCCCACTCGAATTAGGATTCTTGGTCAATCTAATTATACTTTGACCAATAATTTGAAGAAAAATAATGATGCTAATAAATTTTTAAAATTTGTTATTGTATCATGGTTACTAATAAATTCAATCACTATTTTTAGATTTTTATTAAGATAATTATTGGTTAAAGTATAATTAGTTTGACCAAGAATCCTAATTCGAGTGGGACGGAGGGAGTATATATATATATACTCCTTCCGTCTCACTCGAAATAAGATTTTGATAAATTTGACTTATTTTGATCAAGTCATTTGAAGAAAATATAATACCCTAAATAAAAATTTAAAAATTGTTATTGTATCACAATTAATAATACTCTCAATAAAAAAAATTATATAAGGATAATTTATTTCTTATTTAAATTATATGATTAAAGCATAAAAAAACTATCAAAATTCTATTTTGAGTGGGACAGAAAGAGCATATGTATATAATCCAAAGATTCACCATCATCCTAAGTGACCAATGATTTAATGTAGTGAACCATATTTTCAAAACTTATACTCCCTCCGTCCCATCCGACTTAGGACAAGTTGTCATTTTGGGCATCCCACTCCACTTAGGACATCCCTAAATGGCAAGTTTATATTACTTTAATATTCAATGGGACCCATTTGTCATACTTACAACAACAATCCATTTACTATTTCACCCACACATTCTCTCTCCTATTTACTTTTCATACTCACAACACATCCTCCACTCATTCTCTTTCCTCTTAAAATAATAGATAGTCAGTGACAATGTTTTTATAGGTTTGTGATATGGCTCTCAGTGTTTTTATAGGTCTGTGATAAAGCTCTCAGTGTTTTTACAGGTCTTTGATATGGCTCTCGGTATTTTTATAGGTCTCTGATATGGCTCTCAGTGTTTTTATAGGTCTCTGATATGGCTCTCAGTGTTTTTATAGGTCTCTAACATGGGTCTCAGTGTTTTTATAGGTATGTGACATGGCTCTCAGTGTTTTTATAGGTATGTGACATGTCTCTCAGTGTTATTGTAGGTCTAAGACATGACTCTCAGTGTTTTTATAGGTCTGTGATATGGCTCGCAGTGTTTTTATACGTCTGTGATATGGCTCTCAATGTTTTTATAGGTTTGTGACATGACTCTCAGTTTTTATAGGTTTGTGATATGGCTCTTAGTGTTTTTATACGTCTGTGACAATGCTCTCATTGTTTTTATAGGGTTGTGACAAGGCTCAGTGTTTGTATAGGTCTTTGATATAGCTCTCAATGTTTTTATAGGTCTCTGATATGGCTCTCAGTGTTTTTATAGGTATGAAACATGTCTCTCAGTGTTTTTATAGGTCTGCTACATGTCTCTCAGTGTTTTTATAGGTCTACAACATGATTGTCAGTGTTTTTATAGGTATGTGCCATGGCTCTCAGTGTTTTTATAGGTATGTGACATGTCTCTCAGTGTTTTTATAGGTCTGTGACATGTCTCTCAGTGTTTTTATAGGTCTACAACATGATTGTCAGTGTTTTTAAAGGTATGTGGCATGACTCTCAGTGTTTTTATAGGTATGTGACATGTCTCTCAGTGTTATTGTAGGTCTAAGACATGACTCTCAGTGTTTTTATAGGTCTGTGATATGGCTCGCAGTGTTTTTATACGTCTGTGATATGGCTCTCAATGTTTTTATAGGTTTGTGACATGACTCTCAGTTTTTATAGGTTTGTGATATGGCTCTTAGTGTTTTTATACGTCTGTGACAATGCTCTCATTATTTTTATAGGGTTGTGACAAGGCTCAGTGTTTTTATAGGTCTTTGATATAGCTCTCAATGTTTTTATAGGTCTCTGATATGGCTCTTAGTGTTTTTATAGGTATGAGACATGTCTCTCAGTGTTTTTATAGGTCTGCTACATGTCTCTCAGTGTTTTTATAGGTCTACGACATGATTGTCAGTGTTTTTATAGGTATGTGCCATGGCTCTCAGTGTTTTTATAGGTATGTGACATGTCTCTCAGTGTTTTTATAGGTCTGTGACATGTCTCTCAGTGTTTTTATAGGTCTACAACATGATTGTCAGTGTTTTTAAAGGTATGTGGTATGACTCTCAGTGTTTTTATAGGTATGTGACATGTCTCTCAGTGTTATTGTAGGTCTAAGACATGACTCTCAGTGTTTTTATAGGTCTGTGATATGGCTCGCAGTGTTTTTATACGTCTGTGATATGGCTCTCAATGTTTTTATAGGTTTGTGACATGACTCTCAGTTTTTATAGGTTTCTGATATGGCTCTTAGTGTTTTTATACGTCTGTGACAATGCTCTAATTGTTTTTATAGGGTTGTGACAAGGCTCAGTGTTTTTATATGTCTTTGATATAGCTCTCAATGTTTTTATAGGTCTCTGATATGGCTCTAAGTGTTTTTATAGGTATGAGACATGTCTCTCAGTGTTTTTATAGGTCTGCTACATGTCTCTCAGTGTTTTTATAGGTCTACGACATGATTGTCAGTGTTTTTATAGGTATGTGCCATGGCTCTCAGTGTTTTTATAGGTATGTGACATGTCTCTCAGTGTTTTTATAGGTCTGCGACATGTCTCTCAGTGTTTTTATAGGTCTACAACATGATTGTCAGTGTTTTTAAAGGTATGTGGCATGACTCTCAGTGTTTTTATAGGTATGAGACATGCCTCTCAGTGTTTTTATAGGTATGCGACATGTCTCTCAGTGTGTTTATAGGTCTACGACATGATTGTCAGTGTTTTTATAGGTATGTGACATGTCTCTCAGTGTTTTTATAGGTATGCGACATGTCTCTCAGTGTTTTTATAAGTCTACGACATGATTGTCAGGGTTTTTATAGGTATGTGGCTTGACTCTCAGGGTTTTTATAGGTATGAGACATGTCTCTCAGTGTTTTTATAGGTCTGCGACTGTCTCTCAGTGTGTTAATATGTGTTTATAGGTCTACAACATGATTGTCAGTGTTTTTATAGGTATGTAGCATGGCTATCAGTGTTTTTATAGCTATGTGACATGTCTCTCAGTGTTTTTATAGGTCTGCGACATGTCTCTCAGTGTTTTTATAGGTCTACGACATGATTGTCAGTGTTTTAAAAGGTATGTGGCATGGCTCTCAGTGTTTTTATAGGTATGAGACATGTCTCTCAGTGTTTTTATAGGTCTGCGACATGTCTCTCAGTGTGTTTATAGGTCTACAACATGTTTGTCAGTGTTTTTAAAGGTATGTGGCATGACTCTCAGTGTTTTTATAGGTATGAGACATGTCTCTCAGTATGTTTATAGGTCTGCGACATGTCTCTCATTGTGTTTATAGGTTTACGACATGATTGTCAGTGTTTTTGTAGGTATGTGACATGGCTCTCAGTGTTTTTATAAGTATGAGACATGTCTCTCAGTGTTTTTATAGGTCTGCGACATGTCTCTCAGTGTTTTTATGGGTTTGAGACATGACTCTCAGTGTTTTTATAGGTATGTGATGTGTTTCTAAGTGTTTTTATGGGTATGTGTTATGGTTCTAAGTGTTTTTATAGGTATGTGATATGGTTCTGAGTGTTCTTATAGGTATGTGATATGATGTTAAGTGTTTTTATAAGTGTGTGATATGATTCTAAGTGTTTTTATTAGTATGTGATATGGTTCTCAGTGTTTTTATAGGTCTGTGATATGACTTTCAGTGTTTTTATAACTCTACGGTATGACTTTCAGTGTTTTTATAGGTTTGAGACATGATTCTCAGTGTTTTTATGAGTATGAGGCATGAATCTCAGAGCGGGATGAAAATATGACCTGAAAAAATGCCTGGAAAGGGGGAGCACCCTTATAAGGGGTAGTTAGGGGTATTCTTGGCTATTTTTGTCCCTTGAGTTTTTGAGCAATTAGAAAAATATTGTGTCTTCTTTAAAAATAAAAGTTAGAATGAAGGGTTTTTAAGAAAATGTCCCTTAAAAATAAGGGTGTTGTTATACAATTAATACACTCGTAAGTAGCTTAAAATTTTAAATAGTATAACATTATAATGCACAGTTAAAAGTGCATTCACTAATTTTATGAGTGTGTATAACAACACCCTAAAAATAAATTTAAAATTTAATGAATTCAGACCGGAAGAAACGGGTTGGATACGCAGTAGTATTGTATTGTTAAAGTGTAAACCCCCAGACCCAGTAATGAACAATCTCATTTCTTCTCTTTCTCCTACTGCGGCCGTGATAGAAACTGAGTTGAAATAAAACTAACAAAAATAAAATCAAAAGTCCATCCCCTTCTACTTCTACTTCCTTTCCAGCAACTCTCATCTCTTTTGATTCCCCAATCAATCAATCAATAAATCTCAGATCATGGATCTGATTCCAATTCTACTTCCCCTGCTCTAAGATCTCCATCTTCTCTCAATCAATTGCAAAACAAAATTCATTCAAAGTAGAATTGAAGATGAAGATTCCCTGCTGTTCGGTTTGTCAGAATCGGTACAATGAAGACGACCGGTGTCCACTTCTACTTCAATGCGGCCATGGATTCTGTAAAGACTGTCTTTCCAGGATGTTTTCTGCTTCCTCCGACACTTCTCTTTCCTGCCCTCGCTGCCGTCATCTCTCCGTCGTCGGCAACTCCGTTCACGCCCTTCCTAAGAATTACGCTATTTTAGGTTTGTTTAATTCCTCTGCTTCTCCGGCTGGGTTTACCGACGATGATGAAGATGAGGATGATAATGACGACGGCTTTGACTCTCACTTTGACCGTCGCCGCCGTTCTGCTGCTACTTCGAGTACTGGATGTGCTGCTGGAGCTGGGAACGGTGGTGGTTTGATTGAGCTTGCTTCGCACCCGGACTTGAGGTTGATACGCCGGATTGGGGAGGGTGGGGAACGGAAAGTGGCTGGAGTGGAAATGTGGTCCGCGGTTTTGTCTGGGAGGTCGGGGAAGTGCCGGCACCCTGTGGCGGTGAAGAAGTTGGTGATTGGAGAGGATAGTGATTTGGTTTGGATACAGAACCAGCTGGAGAACTTACGCCGGGCATCAATGTGGTGCCGGAATGTTTGTACTTTCCATGGTGCTACTAAGATGGATGGTTGCCTTTCTCTTGTTATGGACAGGTGTACTGTCTCTCTGCAGACTGAGATGCAGCGGAACGAAGGGCGGCTCACTCTTGAGCAAATCTTGAGGTCAGGGATATTCTTCTCTATATACCTAAACTTGATTTGCTGTCTTGAATTTTGATTTGCTTTCTCTATCCGATTTGGATTATTCGTGCGTAATCATGTTGACATTGTTGTAATTATGTTGCCTATGATGCCCTAGATAGTAGCAAAATTCCCTTGTCGAATAATTGTCATGAAAAGATATTTCATATGCTCACTTACGACAAGCCAATTTCGGAAAGTTTTTACCTTTTTCGATACCGTTAAGATTACACGTCTAATTTTACACATTAAACGGAATCAACATAACCATATATAGTAGCAGATTGTCACGGACAGAGATTTGATTAATTTGTTTGGTACAAGTTACCGGTATTCGGTCACCAGTCACCACATTGGGTGCCGACTAATCCCGTTTGAGCAGTGTAGGACCACAAGGGCGCCAAAGCTATCCCTACTAGTTTTAACGCTGCTGCATTCTCAAAGCTCATATCTGAGATCTCTGGTTAAGCTAGAACACCCACTCACTAGGTTATCTAGGCGCTTGGTTTCTACAGGCCAACTCTTGGAAAGTGGTCAGCTTTTTCGAAATTGTCAACTTTACTAGTATATTTCTACACATTGAATTGAGATCAGTTAATGGTAGAAAATTGTCAAGGTAAATATGGAGTAACTTGAATTATTGGTGCATGGTGCGTAATCAGGTTGATATTGTTGTGATTATATTGCCTATAGTTGTGCCCTAGAAAGTAGTTATATCTCCGTGCTGATCAATTGTCATGGACAGAGATTTGTTTGATGTACTCAACATTCTACAGGCCAACTCTTAAAAGTGGTTACCTTGTTGATTTTTTTTTCCAAGTTTATACTGTATTATTTTACACATTGAACTGAAATTAGTAAATGGTAAAATATCGTCAGAGTAAATACAGATTTCATTTAGCTTGGAGTCTAGGCTTGCTAGTCTTGTATATAGTTTAAGGGTCCCTAAGTTAGGTGAGTTGCTACGCTTCAATTGAACGAAGAGGTTGGGTTGTAAGCAGGCTTGTGGATCCGTTTTCACCGTTCAACATTTGATTTTTACAGCTTCGTTTGCCAGTTTGGTGGGTTACTCCAAACGGATGATACAGGTGAACCGTTCTTATAGGATAGGAAGAAAGTACACACCAGAGCACTATAAAAATTCTCTTGTTTCTATAAGAAGCAGTAGTCCATCGCGACATTAACTGTTGTTTCTTTTTATTTTATTCAATATGTGTTATGACTTCGATTACGTAATTCATTGAATTTATCCCTTTCCATTTCCTTAAAATGAACCTCTAGTATCCTCGAAAGGAGGAGGAAAACAATTTTGTTTGAAATACATTTTTCATGGCTGATATCATGTATAGTTTGCTGGCTAAAATTATTATGAATTTCTCTAATTCACTAAGGGCTCGTTTGGTAGCCTGATATGATTAACCCGTATAAATAGTCGGAAGATTATTAATCGGTGTATTAATTACACCACCCTTTTTTATGGGTAGATATGAAGGGGGTTAGAGGAGATAAGAGTGGATAAGAAGCTTATTCGAATTGTACCTTGGATTATTAATCGGATTGCATTTAGTCTACCAAACACCAAGATTATTGGACTAATAATCATATCCAGCTCTAATCGGGCTACCAAACGAGCCCTAAGAGAGTAATTTCCTTTTGTCTAATCTTGCATCACCTCCCTTCTCGCAACCATACTTGTCACTTGTCTCATTGTTTAATTATAAGTTTTACCCACAACATTAGCGGATGAAAATAGACTCAAAGGTTGAAGATTCAATAGGATCAAGGTACTTATAGAATGTGAAAGCTAGTTATCTTCATATATAGAGAAAGGAAGATTTAGAGTCTCGTTTTGGAATGAGTCTTTTTTTCTTTTGACTTTTGGCATCTCACTAAGCAAAGGGATGAAAAACACCATTTTTTGAATTGCTGCAGAGCTCATAATTCCTAGGAATATTAAAACACCAAGACATTACTAGAAGAGGAGGGTGAAAATGACTAATAAGTAAAGACCCTTGACAAATTCATAATAAGGGCACTCTACTAATTTCGGGTACAAATGGGTTTCAGTTGGTTGGGTCTTACAAATCCGATGAGATGGGAATTCATATTTAAAGATGGATATGATTGTTGGCGAAGTAGACAAATATCATACTGCAGTATTATGATGGAAGTTAAAGGTTTTGAAAAGGGAAGTACTCCATGTTGGAGTATGGGAAAGGAGGCAGGTTTCCTTCCTCCTCTTACCCTCTCTACTCCAAGTATTGAATAGCAATCAAAATAACCGACTTGACATTTTTATTTTCTTAGGGGAAAGATCCAGATTCTCGCTTCATTACGGGCTTCATTGTTAGGTGTCTTTAGAGGGCTGTCAGTGACAGATTTGAGTAGGGAAGTGCTTTCCATTTTAATGGTTTCGATTGGTTGCTGGAGTTGTGTACATTCTAGTCCTTCTGGAAAAAGGTTCCAGGCTGTTATTATTGCTATTTTTTCTTTCTTCCATGCTAGTTTCTTCATTGTGTTTTCTTCTACTGCTGTATTGCTTGCCCCACGACTTCGTATCTTTTCCTTTCATCTAATAAATTCCTCTTCTACACACATAATTTGCTTTAACAAAAATCTAGGATAGATAAGTATTCTATCCATCACTATCTTGCTGGAATTCGTGTCTTTTCATTTTTTTCCCCATTTACTACAAAGGAAATTCTCACCAATCTGATTAAATTCTAATTGCAATTGTTATGATAGTTTGACATCAGCAAATGGCTTCCAGATGCCTAACAAACACTTCACACCAGTTTCATGTTTTTAGACGGTTCATAACTTCTCTTTTCTCTCTAACTGTAGATATGGTGCAGACATTGCTCGAGGGGTGGCCGAACTTCATGCAGCAGGTGTTGTATGTATGAGCATAAAACCATCAAATCTTCTTTTGGATGAAAATGGTCGGGCTGTGGTTTCTGATTATGGACTTCCAGCAATTCTAAAGAAACCTACTTGCCGTAAACCAAGGTCAGAATGTGAGTCATCAGAAATTCATTCATGCATGGATTGTACAATGCTGAGCCCGAACTATACAGCTCCAGAGGCCTGGGAGCCTGTGAAGAAGTCATTGATGAATCCCTTTTGGGATGATGCCATTGGCATATCTTCAGAGTCAGATGCTTGGAGCTTTGGGTGTACATTGGTGGAAATGTGCACTGGTTCTATCCCGTACGTTAAGTGGCACCTCTATTTTGTTTGATGTATATATGTGTATATATACCCCCCACCAAAAAAAAAAAAGAAAAAAGAAAAAAGAAAAAGAGGTAAAACTTAACATTACCTGTTGATGAATGTTGTGTGTAGGTGGGCTGGCTTAAGTTCCGAGGAAATATATCGTGCAGTTATCAAGGAAAAGAAACAGCCTCCACAATATGCAAGTGTGGTAGGTGTAGGTATACCGAGGGAGTTGTGGAAAATGATTGGCGACTGTCTTCAGTTCAGGGCATCTAAAAGACCGTCTTTTAATGCAATGTTAGCAATATTCCTACGACATCTACAAGAATTACCTCGTAGTCCTCCTGCAAGTCCTGACAAGTAAGAACAGAAGACAAGACTGTAGCTATTATTTTACTAGATGCAATTACCGGAATTCTGCTAAAGCATAATAAATTCAACTTCTGAGTTCCTCGGTGCGGCTTATGTCTGTGTGGTTATTCATGTGTTCTATTTCTTTTATATTGATGTGTATGCATAAAACATGTTTATTTTATTTTTATTAGTGTTTATCTTTTCTGCTAGTACTTGATTTGTTCGTTTAATAATGATCTTGATTTGTCTATGCCTGCAGTGATGCGGTAGTTTTTCCCGGAACGAATGGAATAGCACCAGCTCTAACATCTGAGCCTGAAGTCATCCAGGATAACCCACACCTTCTACACCGACTTGTTTCTGAAGGAAATGTAGATGGTGTCAGGTGAATAACGCCTTCTATATAACTTTGAGCTTCTAGATTTGGATAAGTTCATGCTCTTTTATTTCATGTTATGTTTACCATTTTTCAATGCAGAGGATTACTTGCAAAAGCTGCATCAAGAAATAATGGCAACTCATTATATCCTCTATTAGAAGCACAGAATGCGGAGGGCCAAACTGTTCTCCACCTGGCTTGCAGAAGGGGTAGCGCTGAACTTGTTGAAGCCATTTTGGAGTACAAAGAGGCAAACGTTGATGTCCTAGACAAAGATGGGGATCCTCCACTGGTTTTTGCTCTGGCTGCTGGATCCCCAGAATGCGTTCATGCTCTTATTAGCAGACATGCGAATGTCAGATCTAGGCTGAGAGAAGGCTTTGGTCCATCGGTTGCTCATGTCTGTGCTTATCATGGCCAACCAGATTGCATGCGTGTAAGTTTATCCCATTGATTTATATTATGCTCTTATATCCAAATCTAATGTATATAGCAACTGGAGTTTACTTCGGATAGTAGGATATGAATTATAAAAGAATGTTTTCGGAAATCAAATGGAAGTAATTGCCAAACTGGTACTGGTAAGGCTAGAGCTTCAATCAATATCTTTACCAGCTTACATGAAGGAATCTTAAAGAGGAGGGCTTTAATTGTCTTTCTTCCCCTGCAATTCCATTTTCCAATGCTTTCCTTTTGATTTTGAGTTACACCAGGAGTTGCTGCTGGCGGGTGCTGATCCAAATGCAGTGGATGATGAAGGTGAATCTGTGCTACATAGAGCCGTTGCTAAGAAGTACACAGATTGTGCTCTTGTCATATTGGAAAATGGGGGATGCAAATCTATGGGTATCCTGAATTCAAAAAATTTGACGTAAGTTCTATTATTGAATGGTTTGAATTCATTTTCAACCACTATACTTTATCCCGACTTTCTCTTGAATCATTATACTTAGTTATTAGCACGAAAACCACAAATGTTTTGTAAAACTATCATTTTAGCCACAAATTCGTGGATTAAGGCACAAATTAGACACAAATTTGTGACTATAATGATAGTATTCTATAACATTTGTGGTTTTTGTGCTAAAAAATAAGTATAGTGGTTGAAGTGAAAATCGGGGTAATGTACAACGGTTGAAAATGAATTTAAACGCTATTATAAATTTGTAACTTCATTCGATGTTAATGTTATTTTTTCTTCTTTTAATCAAACCTTATACTTTTCCTGGTTGTGGGGATCGACAACTAAGATGGCTAACAATGTAGAAGTTATCTTACTGAATTAGAACTCACAAAGTTGGAGGTTCAGAGATTGAGGGTCGAAGTTTTTAACGAGTTGTATTTATTCTTTCCTTTTTCTCCATCTTTTTTGGATAACACTAGAGTGAACAGCTGTAACATATTTTTATGATGCAGCTTCTTTCTTTTTTCTTTCCCCCTCCTAATAAAAGGTAAAAAATAAATGCCTCTGAATGGATCTTGTGGATGCAACAGAAGCAGATGCTTTCTGTCAGTACTGGTGAAAGGAAGTGACTAACCTTTCCATTTGCTTCTCTTAAAATTCAAATAGAATATAAAAGGAAGATAGAGGAAGTTGGTTTTTACCTCAATACCCTTTTGGTGGGGTCTAAAGACATTTTATGTGAAAAAATTTAGATGCCAGATGAGTAATTGTTATGGGGACGACTCACTGATTTTCCTTGGTTCAGTGCATTGCATCTTAGTGAGCTCGTAGAGAAAAGAAGGGGAAGATCGTCTGCTGATTTTTTCACCTTGAAAACCCTTTGAAGTGCCAAGACCTTTTATTTTTAAAAAGTAGAATGCCTAGCATATAATTGTATTGTGGGGCTAACTCGATATTTGCTGTCATTTGCTGCTTAACCTAGTTTGGTGGCTTTAGTACGAGTGAAGCTGACATTTCATTGGATTATCCAAGGAGTTAGGACAGTAGGAGTATTGATGCAGAACAACTTGAAACTTGAAAATATACTGAGCAAATTTATTGTATGGAATATGGGGATATGTTTAACCTGAACTAACCACATCAGACCTTTTCTCATCCACAGCTTCTCCAGGTAGCCTCTGCTCTCCTGCAACATCAACTTGAACATAAAGGGTTCATTATCTTTTGGTGTTACTGAGTTAGATTAAGACCTTTTAGAGAATTTCAATGACCAAATTGTAGGAAACATAAAGTATGGTTAAGGAACACTTAAATGGGATTCTCACCTGTCCGTCTTTGTCCCTAAATGTATTCAGCTCATAAAATGTTTACGCTTTCTGGCAGTGGTTGTCTGGTCGACATAGTAATGCCAGTGGGGCGAATATATAGAAATAGGTTTTGGATAGAGCATCTAGGGACCTTGATGCTGTTCTTACTTTTTCTTTCATGTGAACCTGGAAGAGCTCTAAGAAAGGATCTGTTATTCCCCGGATGTATTAGCTGATATGGAAAAATTCACAGTAGAGGACGTGATGTTATAATATGCCTCTCTTTTTTCTAGTGAAGTGCGAGCATATAATGCCAACATTATGCCTTCTGTTTGTTGAGTTCTCGGCACTAAAAATTGTTTCTCCCTTCATCCTTAAATAAATGTATATTTGTTTGATTTTTGTTTTGTCCCTAGGTGAATGTTCATATTTTTTTTTGTTGGTAAAACTACTACGTTACGTTGTCAAGTATCATTTTATAGTTTACAATTGCAAATATAATATGGTGATTTCATTAAGGATATTTGTTGTAAACATGCTACCGAAATTTCTTAAAAGTCAACTTTCTTAAAGCCCCTTTAGGCACAGAGGGAGTAATAGTTAATTGGTAATGAAGTGCCAAGATTTTACTTGGTTCCTTGAGTGGAACCTTGGCAATGATAGGGCTTAATGTGGAGGACATGTAAATCAGATTCAGGCATTCAGCAGTTACCGGATGGAAGACATAATTTGTTCACGGGATAAGCAGCCTCATTTTAGATTCTAAGGCTGAGAAAAAGGCATGACATCTGAAATGCTTGAATAAATCTTCTAAAGGAATTCTACTCAGATGTTTATCAAGTTTGTATCTTAAAATATGCAGTTTTATGTGACATGCAGTAATTAGCTTTCAGTTAGTTAACTTTCTTACTTCTTACTTCTCTGAATTATGTTTCATCAATTGCCTTTTGTGCTGCAGTGATTAGTCTTTTTGTGTTGCAGGCCTCTGCATTTATGTGTGTCAACATGGAATGTAGCTGTTGTCAAAAGATGGACTGAAATGGCTTTACCAGAAGAGATTGCTAATGCCATAGATATACCCAGTCCTGTTGGCACTGCTTTGTGCATGGCAGTTGCTCTGAAGAAAGACCATGAAACTGGTAAACTTTACATCTTACGATATCATATCCATTTAATTATTGAAATTTAGGAGTGTTTAGCTTGTGTATTTCATTCTTTATCTTCGTTTGACTTGTTCAGAGTTACCTTTATGCTTCAGCATGATTACCAGTCAATTTTTAGAGTACCTACCACCTACAATTTCATTTGTCTCTGAAAGGGGGAATATAGAAATCACTACACGTTTATGTTCTTCCAGATGGTAGAGAACTGGTCCGGATACTGCTTGCTGCCGGAGCGGATGCTACTGCACAAGATACTCAGCACGGGCGAACAGCTTTGCATACGGCTGCAATGATTAATGACATTGAGCTGGTCAAGGTAAGACTTAACTTACCGATTACACTATGCAGTTGTTTCTGGAGGAAGCTTTTGCCAAATTTGTTGGCCACAAATATCACTTATTAACAGCCTACTCATGCTGAGTGTCCTAAACCCAAAAGGGGTTTCAGGCCTCTTTCAGACAACTTTGCTTGCGTTCAGTGGGAATTAAGTAAAGAAATTATTACCAAGGATGACTTCTACTTGTATAGAACTCAATGATAAGAAGGATACACATCTTCTTTTATTGAGTAAACAGGCAGTAATTCTTATTTGCGAAAGAAGAATTCTCAATCGAGTTAACAATGTACTTTATTCATTTGCATTAAAGTAAAAGGAACTGTAATTACTAGGTCAAGATTTCGTGGGAACTCTTAGTTGTTTAGAATATGAAGGCCTCAGTAGTGTGATTAATTGTGGTGTGTTTGGTGACCTTGCTTTGGATCAATCTGAGTGGTGGAATGGGGCTAAGGCTGAGTTGTGTTGAGTCTCAGTACTGGGGCATTTTTAAATTACTAGAGTAAATTGAGGTGACCTTGCTGCTTTGTGAACCTCATTGCGGTATACTAAATGTCAGACAATACTTGGTGGCTCCATGAGTGTTGTGTCAATTACCTTCACAATACAGAGAAGTCCTCAGGAAAAAATATATCCCGCTTTGTAATGTATTGTTTCTCCGTCAGAGTTGTTACCCTATTAGTCTGTCTTTTGACTCCCCACTCTCCCTCTTTCTAAGATACAACACAACCAATCTCGCATTCTCCTCTAAAATTACAAGAGGTCAAACTGCCACAAATAATACGATTAATACCCTGAAAAAAATCCATAACCTGTACTCGAAGATGAATGCGCGTTTCAGTTTCTCAAATTGCTGTCTTTGCTCTAAAACTCTCCTTTTCCCAGGGCACATGTTATGCTCTTTATTATTAAGCTTGATAGACATTGTTGGGCTTCCTTTTGAAGCTTAAGCTTTTGGATGAGTTGGTAACTGATAATGGTAACTTTTGGTTGGCAAGGTCTTGGGTTTTGGTTATCCTGTTTGCATTTGTTACTTGTAATATTTTCACTGGACATGATGTACTATATTTTGTCTGTGAGAACCTTGATGATGCATCTTTGTTTATCTTTCCACGTGTAAGCGTCTCACATGCGAAGGTCCGTGCTACGCTTGATATGCATTGTTGGGCTCCTCTCTTTTAGCCAAGTGTCTAGAGAGTTGGTAACTCAACACTTCCATTCTTCTCTTGTCAAGATTTAACCATTGTGACGTTGTCTAATTTGAGTTGGAATATGATTGAGTGAAGTGGTTCACTTTGCAGCCTAAAGAGGACATTGCCATTCCCTTCTGACGACTAACATTTGTTGTTTGTGATTATGGATTCTTACAAAAGTGATCATAATTTATCTTTTAATATGTTAAATTTCCATTTCCAGCACTTTCTCTTGAAGAAAATGATTCCTCGCTTAACTCTATTCCCTCATCTCTGTCATAGGAATTGTTGACAGGTCTTCATGTCTGTCTCTAATCATCGTAGTCTTAACCTTGTTTTTATCTCACCTATTCTGTGAAGGAATAAAACTTATTTGCGACCACACCCCATTGCTATTTCTCAATTCCAGGTTACAACTTATTTCCTCCCATAGTCACCTATACAGGTAATAAGATTTAGCTGTCAATTGTAACAGACACACCCACATACACTCTCTCTCTCCCCCTTGAAGTTTTTAGTTGAAGGTCATGGATGGTGCAGCACCCTTTTTCCCTGCTCCGCATCCCAAGGAAGTGGTGGCAGAGAGAAGTAAAAGATGTAGAGGCTAAAAGCATTCTTTCCCCCAAGTCGTACCAGGGTTGGCTTATTCTTGGCCTTGTTTGGAACAAGAAAACTGGTTCACCGGTTTGAGATAATTGGGTTCAGATTTTGCTTTCGGCAGCTTAAATGAGCCACCACTGCTTGAACCGTGATCTTCTTTTGTGTCACTGTATTACATCTGGCATTGAGGTTGAGGAGTTTCACATCTCATGAAAATGAGCCCGTGGGGGTGGGGTGGGGTGGGGTTATGAGAAGGTTGTCACTTTTCTAAACATTCAATTCAAACGGGGAATGTCTTGGTGCCTATGTCTTTTGAGACCTAACAAAGCAGTCAGAGAAAAAACGATGAAGGAAGCTCATGTGATCTTGCACAACATTGAAGAAAACTAAGCTTAAGCACGAGGGAGGCCTTTTATAAAGAAAAACATTTGCTGTCATCTTAACTGTGTGGGTTGACACATGTTAAACACGTGTGCCCTTTCCAGATGTAATGGTCTTTTCTCTTACATAATACCTCTTGCTTTATAAAATATGATAATAAAAAAATAAAAGGACTACATTATATGAGTGAAAAAGCAAGTTTTGTTCAGATATGCTCCAAACAGTACTTGGTGATTCTCTTGATTGAGAGAACATACGAGCATCAGTCTGCATCCTCTACTGCCACCAGTTAAGCTAGGAAGACTGCTGTCATCTAACAGCGACACCAATCAATTCAGACATGCACATCTGCAATCTATAATACTTGATTCCATCCTTGTTTCAATACACAGTTGAATCCACATGTCTATGTTGTGTCTGTTTTTCAGATTCAACTAGGTTACGTAACTTGTCCCATAAAATACCAAGCAAACTCCGTGTGAGTTCCATTGATAGGTCGCTATCCATTTCAGGCTAAGGAGGGGCCGACAGTATGGCGATCATTCCAATGCAGTTAAACTTTAATTGCGTGTAGAACTAAAATTAGTCCTCTCATATGATATTTCTGCTCATATGTTTTCATTTTGGAGATATGTAACTGGTGTTTCAAAATTTGTTTGAGCAGATTATTCTTGATGCTGGAGTTGATGTGAATATACGGAATGTGCACAATACCATTCCTCTTCATGTTGCGTTGGCCAGGGGTGCAAAAGCATGTGTTGGATTACTTCTTTCTGCAGGGGCGAATTGTAATTTGCAGGTTTCACACTTGTTCTTTTCTGCCATGGACCCATGGTTCTTATGCATTCTATCTTATTTTTATATGTATATTTGGTGCAAGTTAGAGAATGTAGAGTAGTAGCAAAGTACTTCATTTTGTTACCAAATCTTATTAGGCCTTTTGTGATTGTTTTTCTGTCTCTGGATGTGAGTGGTAGTTGTGGTGCAATCCTGAACCACCAAAATAATCACCCCGAAAGACGTCACACCTTTCCCAGAAAAATTAAGAACAAAAGTAAGCAATTGCAGAAAAGTATACTCACTCCATCCCATAACACTGTGCACTTATTTCCCTTTTGATCGTCCCTAACAAATTGCATTGCCCGAAATGGTAAATTTATAATACTCCCTCCGTCCCATAACACTCTGCACTTATTTCCCTTCATATTAAAAAAAAGGAAAAACTTCAATACTCGCCAGGTTTATTGATTTGGGAATTTTCTGAATGATACTCCCTCTGTCCCAGAAAGATAGTCCCAGTTTGATTTTTTATGGTCAACAAAATTAAACTTTGACCAAACAATGGTGTTAATTTAATGATCACTATGAAATTTTAAAATTTGTAATTGATAAATCACTTAATGATTTATCAATTACAAATTTTAGAATTTCACTAGAATGATTAGGTCGGCGTCAATGGTTGGTCAAAGTTCATTTTTGTTGACCGTAAAAAGTCAAAATGAGACTATCTTTCCGGGACAGAGGGAGTACCATTTTGTTTGGCCAATTCTACGCGTTGCCTTCTAGACATCTTCTTTTTACCCCCATTTTAAAGTCTAGGAAAAATGAAGCTTTAAGAATGGCAGTTATTACCCCCTCCATTCCAACCGAAGATTCCATGTGTAGAAAGTCTAAATACTTACGGGATATATTAGTATTCTTGGAGTTAGTCACCATTCAAAAACAATGCTCAAGTGTAAACAAGATTCTATATAATTGAGAAGGCTAACGTTGAAAGATTATGGAGAATGAATGTATATGTTTTCCGAAGTGGGCTATTTAAGTGGAACATCCAAATGGAATAGTAGCACAAATACTATTGTAAAGTGGGAGGCTGAAACATTTTTTTATTTTTTTAAATACCCCGTTACCCTATCTTAAACATACAACTACCAACCTACAAAACTTATATGAGTCTCCATGACTTTTAGTTCAACCACACTTCCATACTCTTCAAAAGATATCTACCTGGAAATCAGAAAACCATCAATGTTAAAGGATAGAACATATCCATAAAACAACTTATGGACCTAAAACCAATCATAATGAATTTTACTCTTTTCTTCTTCTTCTTCTTCTTCTTCTTCTTCTTTTTTTTTTTTTTTTTTTTTTATCATGCTCGTGTGCTAAAAAAATATTATCTAACTTAATCTGAGTGCCTGTACAGTTGTATGGGACCATCTTTTTAGTAAATTTGATTAGTAAGTTCAGGACAGAATATGTGGACTTGTCGTATTAGCTTCTTAGCATAACTATGTTAGGACTGAATTCTAAAGACCTTTGCAACTAGTTTCTGAACTCAGCTTGTCTGCTTTATTATTGTTTTCCTGTAATGAAGGTAATAGCTACTTGCTGAAGTGTCAAAACTCAATGTCCATTTTTTTTCTGCAGGTATGACGAATTGATTATTCATTTGCTTGACACTTACGTGTGGTGTTTTCTCATTAATTGCAGGATGATGAAGGTGATAATGCTTTTCATATAGCTGCTGATTCAGCAAAGATGATACGTGAAAATCTTGAGTGGATCATCATCATGCTTAGGTACCCAGAGGCGGCTGTGGATGTTAGGAATCACAGGCAAGTTCCAGCTAGAAGAAATATACCTAGCTTAAGCTAACAAGTATATTGGCGAAATGATCTGTTTTCTCATTTACTGCTAGATTTTACAGTAGTTAGTTTTCATATTGGAGGTTTGGAGTTCAATATGATGTTTTAAGAGTTGACTGTTGAGTTTTATGTATTTATGTATATAATGGTGGGTTACAGTGGCAAGACACTCCGTGACTTCTTAGAGGCCCTTCCCCGGGAATGGATTTCTGAAGATCTGATGGAGGCTCTCGTGAATAAGGGCGTTCATTTGTTTCCAACGATGTCAGTATACTTCTAGTGGTTTCTTCATACTGTATATTTGGTACATTTGTTTTAGGCGCAAAAGTTTTTTTTGATGATTTTTAATTCTTATCTTTGAACTGTATTGTAGATATCAAGTAGGGGATTGGGTTAAATTTAAAAGAACTGTTACAACTCCAACATATGGGTGGCAAGGTGCAAACCACAAGAGTGTTGGTTTTGTGCAGAGTGTACCGGACAGGGATAATCTTATTGTGTCATTTTGTTCTGGAGATGCTCGTGTACTAGCAAATGAAGTTATGAAAGTGATTCCTTTAGACAGGGGACAGCATGTACAACTTAGACCAGATGTCAAAGAACCAAGGTTTGTCTAAAGTTTATTTTCTGGTAGAATGTTCCGTACGTCATTGCTTCTTTGTTATGTGAGCATAACGCAAACTTTGGCCACTATGTGTTCACGAAGCTAGCAACAATCCCACTGAACATCAAATTTCTTCTTTATGATCGCTACACTTGGATATTGCTGCCAAAATGGCCAGTCCATCGAAGTCCTGTAGTATATTTGGATGGAGAACAATAAAAAACATTAATCACCTATGTATGCCCTCTTAAAAGTTTGCTCTTATTTATCACCTGCTTTCCACATTGGAATAAAATTCTCTCTCTTTTTTTTTTTCCTATAAAAAGAATGAGAATATAAAGCTTCAAAAGTTTATTTTGCATTCAATAATCCTCCACGGATGAAGTCAAACGCCTACCCTGTCTATGGGTATACACTATATACCAATGGTGCTTTGAAAGGTTTATCACCTAATGATTTGAAGAGGGACAGGGGTGCTGCTATAGTTTAATCTATGATTTTTGTATTTTCTTTTTCGTTGGTGATGGACGTCTTGCTCATCTGTATTGTACTTGAGTTTCGTTTAAGAAGTTCCTTTTTCTTTCAAAAGAGTTTTTTTTTTTTTTTTTTTTTGTAACTATGAGGTCTTTAATGCTCTCTAAACAGTAGCCTAAGCAATGCTGTGATGGATTAATGGTAGCAAGTATGTTATTTACTGGCTACTGGTTCTTAATATGACCTGATCATTAACCAATGTGTTAGTTTTTCTTAAATGACATCCATTTTGTTGAAGTTATTTTGCATCTTCTTCATTTGAACATTCAGGAATAGCTTAATTTAATGAGTGATTTTGTTTACTTTCAAGATTTGGTTTGCGTGGTCAATCACCTGATAGCATTGGAACTGTTCTCTGTGTTGATGATGATGGGATTCTACGTGTTGGGTTTCCTGGAGCATCTAGAGGTTGGAAAGCGGATCCTGCAGAAATGGTTAGGGTTGAAGAATTTAAAGTTGGAGACTGGGTCCGCATTAGGCCTTCCCTCACTACAGCTAAGCATGGGTTAGGATCCGTGACACCAGGAAGCATTGGAATTGTATATTGTATCAGACCGGATAACAGTTTGCTTTTGGAACTGAGCTATCTTCCTAATCCATGGCACTGTGAACCAGAGGAAGTCGAACCTGTTGAACCATTCAGGGTACCAGAAATGATATTTCCCTGTTTTTAGCAGTTGTTCCATCTTCCTATCCATTGAGTATTCTTTTATCATTATAATCTATAAACTTTGCAGATTGGTGATCGTATTTGTGTGAAGCGCTCTGTTGCAGAGCCTAGATATGCTTGGGGTGGTGAAACACATCACAGCGTTGGTAAAATTATTGAGATAGAGAGTGATGGTCTCTTGATAATTGAAATCCCAAATCGGCCCATACCATGGCAGGCTGATCCTTCTGACATGGAAAAGGTGGAGGATTTCAAGGTGAGGCGTAAAATTACTTCTAATGCTTTTTTAAAGGTATGCTTGAAATTTTATTGATTCTCTTTCTTTCTTCTCTTGTTTTAATGCTGGCAGGTTGGGGATTGGGTAAGGGTGAAATCTTCTGTATCCTCCCCAAAATATGGGTGGGAGGATATCACTAGGAATAGCATAGGATTAATCCACAGTTTGGAGGAAGATGGTGATATGGGAATCGCATTTTGCTTCAGGAGCAAACCATTCTCTTGTTCTGTGACTGATGTGGAGAAGGTGCCTCCTTTTGAAGTAGGTCAAGATATCCATATGATGCCATCTGTCACACAACCGCGGCTTGGTTGGTCAAATGAAACTCCTGCGACTGTAGGGAAAATTGTGAGAATTGACATGGATGGAGCTTTAAATGTAAGGATACTCTTCTCTTGCTTTCCATGTTGGGGTACAGGATGTTGCAAATTTATGGCCAAGGAAAAGATGCACTCTTACATTATGAATTCTCTTTCCATTGTGACTTTATATTGGACTTTTTATACCAATATACAATCGGTTGTCTTGTGCACTAATAAAGTAACTAATAAATTAAAATGGATTGTATAACTGTAAATGTTCAAGTATTAACGGGGTAGATTTAGACTGCTTAATTGTGTAAAAGCCCATATCATCTTTCTGAGAAAATGAAAATAGGTTTTGATGCTTGCTTTAACAATAGTCCTCATTGTAGTCTTTTTTCCAATAAACAAAGTAATATCCAGTACCCCAATACGTAGAATATTTTGTGATTTAGAGAATCTCATTTTCATTATCTGTCACTGTTTTGTTGGTAACATGTCCTAGTATGCATTTCAATCCCATATTAAATGTACTATGTTCAAAATGAGTGTTGCCATTTGAAATTTTTAATACAGTCTCTTGAATTCACCTTTTGCAATCTATTATCTCTGAATGTGCACTTCTTATACTTTAAAATGGATGCTATGGCCATTCATGTATATATGTACTCCTAATGAGCTATAAGACATTTTTTTTTATATTTTTTGCAATATAAAATGAGGAACCTCATTCTGCGATGGAACGGAGTATTGTGTAGCTATCATGTGATAGCCATTCACTCTGGATGTAGTTCAATATAGCTTTATCTTCAAACTCTTGTGCACTATTAGTTTGTGCTACTATGTGGCTTTGTTTAGGAACAAAGGTCTTGTTTTGATTCGTGGTTTATTAATTCATGGCTTTGTATAGGAAAAGGGGGTCACTTGATCCCCTTCAATTTTTGAGTGTGTCAATTAACCCTCCTTTAAGTTTTTAAAAAATGTCATTTCCTACTAAAATGATGAATTTATACATTTTGACCCCCTTAATTTTAGGTATATTTTGCTTTAAATTATATTTTTGACCCACTTGTATGCTAAATTTGAATACCCCAACTATATAATATTTTTTCCAAAAAACAATCTTGACTTCCTTTCCGAAAATTCCTGGCTTCGCAACTGTTTTGTAGATCGTGATTTTTTCGTGGTTTTGCAGATAAAAGGGAAAAGTGTGTGTGTGTGTGAGAGACAGAGAGAGCGGGAGAGAGATAGAGAGACGAAAAAAAATCACAAACCACGAAAAAGAATTGTGAAGGCGTAGGGGAACTGATTTTTAACTTAACATTACTACGTGTCTAGCATTGAAGAAGTTTGGATTTCTAAGAAACTTTAGTGCACGTTGTAATTTCCCAATTTTGTGTCTACAGCAAAACTTGCTATCTGCTTGCAACTTTTCTTTTGAGTTGCTAACCAATTGCTGTTTTTATACGCTCTTTAGGTTAAAGTGCCTGGACGACATACCCTATGGAGAGTTTCCCCTGGAGATGCTGAAGGGCTTTCAGGATTTGAAGTAGGTGATTGGGTGCGTTCTAAGCCCAGCTTGGGGACGAGGCCAAGTTATGATTGGAACAGTATCGGGAAAGACAGCTTAGCAGTTGTTCATAGTGTACAGGATACCGGTTATCTAGAATTAGCGTGCTGTTTCCGTAAGGGTAAACTAATGACCCATTATACAGATGTTGGAAGGGTTCCAGGTTTCAAAATAGGGCAGCATGTCAGGTTTCGCTCTGGGCTGGTAGAGCCACGATGGGGATGGAGAGGGGCCCAGTCTAATTCACGAGGTGTCATAACCAATGTAAATGCTGATGGAGAGGTGAGGGTGGTGTTTTATGGTCTGTCAGGGCTGTGGAGAGGAGATCCTGCAGATCTGGAGTTAGAGCAGACATTTGAAGTAGGAGAGTGGGTAAGAATGAGAGAGAAAGCAAGCGGTTGGAAATCAGTTGGGCCAGGTAGCATTGGAGTTGTGCAAGGTATTGGGTATGAATCAGATGAATGGAATGGAAATGTTCTCGTTGGATTTTGCGGTGAGCAAGATCAATGGGTGGGCCCCGCCACCCATCTTGAACGAGTGGACAAGCTCACGATTGGGCAGCGTGTTAGGGTCAAAACAAGTGTGAAGCAACCAAGGTTTGGGTGGTCTGGCCATAGCTATTCAAGCATTGGGGTCATCTCTGCAATTGACGCAGATGGAAAATTAAGAATCTATACACCATCCGGCTCAAAATTATGGATGCTGGACCCATCCGAAGTGGACCCCGTGGAGGAAGAAGAACTACGAATCGGAGACTGGGTCAGAGTTAAGCAATCAGTTTCAACCCCGACTCATCAGTGGGGTGATGTGAGTCACTCCAGCATGGGAGTTGTGCACCGAATAGAAGGTGAGGATCTTTGGGTAGCGTTCTGTTTTATGGAGAGGCTGTGGCTTTGCAAGGCCATGGAAATGGAAAGGATTAGGGCGTTTGTAGTTGGGGATAAAGTGAGGATAAAGAAAGGAATGGTGACCCCACGGTGGGGATGGGGGATGGAAACGCATGCTAGCAAAGGAAAAGTTGTAGGTGTAGATGCAAATGGAAAGTTAAGAATTAAGTTCCAATGGAGAGAGGGGAAACCATGGATTGGCGACCCTGCTGATATTGATCTTGATGAAAACTCTTCCGATTCTGCTGGTAATTCATGAAAAAATAACAATCCACTCTGGGTAGCTTCAAAACATAACTTATTGGCATATTGTGCTGACAGTCTGACGGCCCTCATTGGAAGCAGCTGTCGAGTTTTATAGAAATATCTGGTGAATGCAGCGGATGTGAACCGATGGAGGTAATGTTGATATATTGAAACAGTAAGAAAGGGAAACCGATGTTGGACTGCTATACAGTTGCAGTTTTGCGCTAACAAAGGTACAGTCAGCCAGACAGGGGGAGTGGTAACATATGGACATTTTGTATTTATTTCATAGATTTATATATATATATATATATTGCATTGTGTGGAGCTCCTGAAGTATATAAAAATCTCCAGTTTCTGACACTGGTTACTATTTGTTCTGTATAGTAAACCATTTCATGTTGTGGCTTATTATCTAAAATAAAAACCAGCTGACATCATCATTGCCATGTGTCAGCTCCATATTAAAAAATTTCCCTCCTAAATGGTTTGATGACATCACTAATTCATTACTCTCAAATTTAATTAGTAGTTTAATTAATATTTAACAATTACTCCCTCTGTCCCTAAACGAGTGTCCATTTTCAAGAAATTTTTGTCCCTAAATGTGTGTCATTTTTGAACATAACTTTCTCCTTAAACGTTTTTTTTCGAAATTTTTTTCACCGGTTTCTTTATACGTGCAAAACTAAAGGTTTGGAAAGGAGATTATAAAATTATATATGAATCGTTGTTATCAAATTGTTCAAAAAGTTGAGATTTTTAGAGTCCCTTAAAATGAAATTTGGACACTCATTTAAGGACAGAGGTAGTACTACTCCCTCCGTTCCCATTTAATTGACGTTTTAGATTGAATTACTGTAACCAAGGAAGCATTAATTAGCCAATTTGTTTCCATGTTTACCCTTCTTTCCCCAAATTAAAAACCCTTTGGCCCCTCCTTCTCTCTCACGCACAAACACACACCCACCCATTTGTTCATCTCCATTTTCATCCTAATCTCTCATCCATTTTATCTCCATGAAAATAACGCTGATGAACGGAAATCCGCTGGTGATGAGAAAGTATTTTTAATCTCTAGCTCTCCCACACCATTAACCACACTGCCCTTTTCTCCATTACGAATATGAATTCTATTGCTGCTCTTCCCGTTCTCAATTGAAAAATTACAAGTATTATTATTCGAATTACAGATTCATCTTGTTATCGGGAGCCAAAGATGGCAACCATTGTAGTTTGCTTGAAGAATGTCTTTTAATTTGGCTTGTTTCTATGATTCTCTTACTTTAATAGGTTTTCTGTGTCTACTCCTTTTATTATGTTGAATCCATTAACGATTGCGGTTGCCGACGGCGGAGATGAGAGTAAATAAGGCATACTTTATATTTGTCAGCGACGATAATGGATCGGTACAACCATTGCAGCTTGCGTGAGGATGCAAATCCAAGGAAGAGTTCTTTTTGTTTTTAGCAAATTGAATAAGAGAGAACTGGAGAGAGAAACAGCGGAGGATACGAGGAGTTCACATTAATTATTAGGAGGGTATTTTCGTCCATTAAAACCAAAAAAGCTTAAAACGTCATATAAAAAGGATTTTGGTTGAAAGTCTAAAACGTCAATTAAAAGGGAACGGAGGGAGTATTTATTATGATCAATTTGGTAAATGAAGAGACACCTAGCATTAGCATTTGCTCATGTTACGAGGTGCTGAATACCGCTACTACTCTTTGCGATCATCCTTTTTTTTCGGTTTGCACAACAACTCTTTCATGTTTTTTTTTTTTTTTTTTTCTTTTTATTTGTACTAACCCTTTCCTTTCTTTTGTCCCAAATTGAATAATCATATTTGCTCTAAAATGAATAATCTTTTGAAAATTTTAAATTAAATACTTTGTCTCCAAATATGAAGGTATTTGAAAATAAAGAAACATACATACTAATAATAAACGAGATTAGTGGCATTCTCAATTTTTGAACTTTTTGATTGAAATGAATGAAATAAATGAGTTATGTAACTGTAATACTAATACAACAAAAATACTCACAAATACTAAATATAAAGTGATTTGGTAATGTTTGTATGGATGTTGTGTTTGTAAGTCTCAATATTTATTATTGATTATCCAGTCAACTATTGTCAAATTATTTTATATCTTAGTCATCAATTTTTTTTTTGATTTTTTGAAAATATGTAACTTTGTATGTTTTTTTTCTGTGTCTGTCTTATTAGTATGTATTTAATGATTTCATTTTATATATATATTTTTTTATCTCAAATCTAAAATGCAAATGTATATTATATTCAACTAAAAAAAAATTACATTTCATCAATTTATATCTTTCATAATGTAAGTTGATAGGATTTTGATTTTAATTTTATCATTCACGTTTTTAATTCTTATTAATTAATAATATAGTATTCATGTATTCATGGTGAACAATGAAATTTACCACTCCTTTTATAATTAACACATACTCCGTATCAAGTACTTACACTTGGATTTTTAATGTGAATTCAATTAAAGTCTGATTATCTTTTAACAATTTTTTTTTTTTTTTTGTAATCTAAGCATTTGCTGCTTAAGACATATTATTGTCTACAAATAGTATTCATAGCTATTTTTATTATTATGTAAGGCTTATTGGATATTTACAAAATTATATTCAATTTAAATTGAGTTGACCATGAAATTAAAAGTGAGACTATTTTTTGAAGAGAAAATAATTTTCTTAACCAAAAAAAAAAAAAAATAAGAAAAGAAATCGTGTTAAAACAATAACTTTTTGTCTCGCTAAAATATACTCATAGCGGACAAGAATTGGTTTCAACCATAAAATCAATTTATTAAGTATCTTCATAAATTGAATTAGTTGCATCTTATTAACTTTACATTGCTAATAAAAAAATTATTATTAATAAACTAATGGATTATGAACATTAGAAAACTTTAATAATATAAATTGAAAAATCCACGCATCTCGCGGATATTAATCTATTTTTTATTAATATTTTAGATAATAAGTATTTATTTTACTTTATCTATTTTATTTGTGCATGTTGGGACATGGATAACCTTGGTCTTCTTAGGGGAAAATATAGATTTATGCCCCTGTACTTAAGTCAAGGATGCAGATATGCCCTTACACAAGTTAATTGCCATATTAGCCCTCGTACTTATAAAAAAGGTGTGGAGATTAGGACTCCGTCATCTTTCCGTTCAAAATCTAACGAAATAGCTGACTGAGATGCTTAGTTGGCCAGGAAAAGTTTATACATGAAAAAAAAATTGACTAAGTGGAATTTGATGAGTATGATAGGCTTAAAACTACGTCGTCTGACACTTAATAGGGCTAAACTACGTAGGTACACTTCTTCTTCTTCCTCCCTCGCACAACCACCCACCCCCTTCTTCCTCCACTATCGCCATTCCATCATTGTCTACTACCGTCCTCCGCCGCCACCACCACCAAACTCACCACCACCACCACCACCACCACAACCACCAAACTCAACACCACCACCATAACCACCAAACTCAACACCACCACTAAATTCACAATAGAAATTGAACACAATCTCCTGAGAATCAACATGTGATTAAGCAAAATCGAAGCCCTAAATTCCATGACACAACCTAATCAATTTACAGTCAACATCCGATGACTTCCTTAAAGGAATTGAATAAGAGAGCTCAAACTTGAAGAGTGGTGTCGAAGGACTGTAAGTCAACGTCGGCTTGGTAGGCGGCGGCGTAAGAATTTAGCTCCTTCACGAAATGAGGGTTGATGTTGAAATTGATGTGGGAAAATGATGTTTCTGCACCACTCTTTTAAAGAAGCCCAACAATTTGATTTGTACCTTGTTTGTGCGTGCGTTGGGTGGTTTGTGAGGATCGGATTTTATGGTGGAAAAAATGGCCTTTGGGCAGGTGTAATGGGGGAGATGAGAGGTAGGTGTACTGGGGGAGATGAGAGGTGTATTTGAGTTTTCTTTTAAAAATGAGGGTAAATTAGTCAATTTAATGTGAAAATATTTTCCATTCTACCCCTTCATTTATGAGGGGTGTTACTTGTAAATAATTATTTTAATTTTATTCTATTTAGTGTCAAAACGACGTAGTTTAGAGCCCACCATACTCAACAAATTCCACTTGGACACCTAATCAGCCATTTTTTTTGCCAACTAAGCATCTCAGTCAGCCATTCCGTTAGATTTTGGATGGAAAGATGACGGAGTCTTAATATCCACACATTTTTCCTAAGTACGAGGACTAATATGGCAATTAACTTGTATAAGGGTATATCTGCATCCTTAACTTATGTACAGGGGCATATTTCTATATTTTCCCGTTTTCTTAGCAACAGAAAAGACTCAAAAGAGCTCATCTTGGAATTGATGTTCTTAAACATATGACTGGATTTGGAATGGACCCGATCCAAAATAAATATCGCATATTTATGTTCATGTAATCTTTGTTCGAAACTTTTTGTTTTGCAATTATAAAGAGACCCGTGAAAAAAAAAATCATTTAAAAAGAAAGTTATTTTTACAAAAGACATTCATAATTTGAGACGAAAATTTCTTAAAAATGGACATTAATTCATTTAGAGATATTTAGAGACAGATAGGGACAGGGAGTTGGGATGACCAAACAGAACCGGAACTGCCAAACCGAAAAGTCCGGAATCGCCTTGAACCTTGACAAAAACCGGAACTGTGTGAACCGGGACCGTTTGTAACACGGGCCGGTTTCGATTCATCCCCTCTAAAAACCGTGAACCAGCGGTTCCGAACCGCCATGAACCGCCTAGACCGAACTGGAACAGGAACCGTCAGCAAAACCGTTAGAAAACCATCAAAACGTTAGATTTCTAATGGTTTCATCCGAATTAACCGTTACTAACAGAAAGTTGACAAGAAAAGTAGAGTTTTGACTGAATTTTTAGCCAAATTCAGTGAATAAAATTAATAAAAATTTGTTGAGTATATAAAAGAAAAGAGGAACGGACCTCTTTAATTTTTTAAACGTTTTTTCTATACGTTTTTGTAAAAAAAAATTGGTAATGAAATATTATTAAAATTGTTTTTTCTATATTTTTTTTTTAAAAAAAAGGAAAACTGTGGATCGGCGGTTCCTAACCGTAACCGTAAGAGAAATGATTCGGTTACGATTCAAGTTTTTCTGGAACCAGAACGGACGGTTCGGAACCAGAACCGTAACTGGACCTTGAGGTACTCCCCCGTCCCACCTCATTTGAGTCTTATTTTCATTTTGGTCCATCCCTCTTCTTAGTTCTCAAATGAGGTGGGACGGAGGGAGTACTTGTACTGCCAATTATTTTGACCGGAAGCCAGTTTCACGTGACCCTTCCTAGCTCTGATCCGTTTCTTTCGCTCCTCCAGCTTCCCATTTCTTTTCTCCTGAAACAAAACAACAAAAATAATAAATAAATAAATATATTTTGCTCTTTCTTTCACCCCCCCCCCCCCCCCCCCTGCAGATTGCAACCAAACCAAAATTAAAGACTCAATCTTTTTCTCACCCATTCTTGAATCATAGGTTTAGCAATACCGGAACTCTATCCCAGACATTAACCACATTGTCTGTTAATAATCAATTGCTGCCGTGTTGTTCGTCCTTTTTCCCCAATGGCAATTCACCCTTTTAGGTTGTCATAAATTTTCTTACAAAATCGTTCAACATTTTTTTTTTGTTTTAGTATGTCTGATTTGGTTGCCCGTACTGGTCGGGAACAGCAGCGTTACGAGGCCGGTTGTCGCCTCGTTGCCGGGTATGCTCCTACCCACCTTCATTCGATTTACTCCCACATGTTTATTATTATTATTAGTGGGATTTTTTTTTTTTTTTTTTGAATTCTTTAAATGTTTGGTATTTGAGTAGGTGACTTTGTGTTTTGAATTGCCTTTGTTTGATTTTAATTTGACTTTGCTAATTCATTTTCCAGCATTTTGTTGTTGGTCACAACTGAGTATTGTTTTGTTGGTTTTTAATCTTACAAAATTGCAAGAGTTTCTCAAGTGAATAATTCATAAGATGGTCAAGTTGGGTCGGTTTTTTATATAAACAATGTGTATCTCTGTAAGTCACATTAGTTCCTGGATCTGACTTGAGTGTCCTAATCTACGCACATTATCAAATACTTAAACTGGTTATATGGAGTGTGAGGATCTGATTATGTAACATGTTAAGTTATGGAAATTATGGTGCAATTAGGTTTCCATTACGATACTAAATTAATCTAAAGTTATTGCTTAAATATCATTCGTAGTAAAGGCAAAAAAAAAGTGGGAACATCATTTTGGGACGGAGGGAGTTTAAAGGTTGTCCAAACTATAGGGAAGGTTGGATGGATGAGGGAAGATTTATTCTTTAGTGTTGAGATTTATCAAGCGCTAATGGATACAATTATTCAGGCCGTTTTCGTGTCTTGTGACAGTTTTAGCTACATGAGATTGATTAAAGTTAGTTTTAATCAATTATTTTGGTACAGATTTGATGTCTTTGTTTGACACCGACATTGTTATTATCGACTACTGAGAGTACTTTCCCCCTTCCACTGCCTTCATCTTTTCACAAATAAAGAGACACCCCTATGCAACTAGATTGTGAAACATTTAATGATAGATTTCGCATTTGCATAGTTGCCCTTGCAATAATCATATTACTCCCTCCATCTCAAAATGATAGCCCCGTTTGAATTTTCAAACATTCTAAGATTACATTTTAAGTTTTTAAAATTCAGATTTTGAAGCCTTCATAGTGAAAATGGGACAAAGTTTTCGGGACAAACAAAAGGGAAAATGAGACCATCTTGGGGCGGAGGGAGTATTAAATAAACAATGCACTTGAGGTAAATAGAGAGAGAGGAGGGGGGGGGGGTGTGGAAAGGAGGGAAAATGCAGCAGTATTAAGAAGTCCCACCTTATTAAACTAGAACATCTTTAAAAGTGTTCTACTATTATACCTGTCAATTTGAAAGAGTTGCTTTAGTAGATGGGAACCACTCCGCACATCACTACAATTATCTTTTCCAACTCTCCAACGATTAAATTGGAAACCACTGAAGTCAAGTGATTCCTCTTACTCAATGTGCCCAGTCGAGGTTAATCATTTGCAGCAATAGTGGGAGTACTAAAAAGAAGACAAGAAAATTGGGGCTGTTCTCATTGGACAATGCTAATTGACAGCAAGTTCTTCTTTTGTGGTGTATCCTCCAAGGTGATCTTGGATACCTCTTTAATTTCTCAATTGTGGTGGATATCACATGTTTTGTTGATGAGGAATCTCTCTCTCTCTCTCTCTCCACACACACACACACACACACACATATATATATATACTATATATTTTGTACTAATAACTGGACCCCCCCCCCCCCTTTTGTTTTGGTGATTAGTCATTAGAAAGAATAAGATTCAAGTGTTTGCATGCTAATGCTACTTTCAAATATATCAGTCCGATTGTTTTGGCATTTGCTCACAAAATGCAAGTATTTCCATGTCCATAAAGGCCATATTTGAGCAGTATTTGTGGTACCGTGTGATTTATTTATTAAATCTCATTTATGAATATTTGATCAGGTGTATCCCATACAAGTACAGATATTTTGATGAAAGTAGTGATGAGAAGTCGGAGCGGACTGTGGAGGTGCTTATGATCAATTCCTCTAGTGGCCCTGGCCTTTTGTTCCCTAAGGTACAAGGTAGTTATTTTTATGTGCAGCTCAATTGCCAAAGCATGAATGGAGTTTACCAGACTGTGTATAGCTCTGTACACATAGTTATAAATGCTTGAAGCTTATGCTGCTTTTGGAAAAGTCGTTAGTACTTTGGCAATATGGCAATAGCATTTCCTTATTACTCCCTCCGTCCCAAAATGATCTTCCCATTTGACTATTCAAACTTTTTAAGGACATGAACATTTGTTTCACTAGCCATGTTGTGTTTATGAATATCTAAACCTAAATAGAAGAAATGAGAAGAACTTTTTGGGACAATGAAAAATGACAAATGAGAAGATCATTTCGGGACGGAGGGAGTATTTTTTTTCTTGATTGAAGTTCAATTCATATGATTAAACTGCTGCATGCTTTGTCATGCATTTGGAGCAATGTCTGACATACTTCCTTTTAGCATCCATTTTAGTAAGTTATCTAGTAGATACTCCCTCTGTCCCAAAATGATCTTCACATTTGGATATCAAACTTTTTAAGGATATGAACACTTGCTTCACTAGTCATGTTTTCATTTATGCACTTTTAAGCCTAAATTGTAGAAATGAGAAGAACTTTTTGGGACAATGAAAAATGGCAAACGAGAAGATCATTTTGGGACAGAGGGAGTATTAGTAAGCCACAGTGGTGACTTTATTTTTTTACATTTCAGGGCGGCTGGGAGAATGATGAAACTGTTGAGGAGGCAGCAAGAAGGGAAGCTGTTGAGGAAGCAGGAGTTCGAGGGGATATAGTGGTGAGATCTTACTTCCGCTATGATGCATGCCTTTTTTCTAATTGTTCAATGTTCACAACAACAAATATACTAAGGTTTTGACACGTGGGGTAACTAATACAACATTGAATACTAAGTGCATCTGCTAAAACATACGACATTGAATACTAAGGGCACCTGGTATAAATGCATAGATCAACCACTTATTAGAGACGGGGACGGTAAAAACTAACACGGAGAACAATAAATAAGGATATGTGGCCAGTGGCTTGTCTTTGGGCATAACCTTATTGTGAAATGGATTCGTGTAGCCGACTGCAAGTAAATTAGTAAAACATATACTCCTTGTATTGTTAAAAGCTTGCTTATATGAATGTGTACATCCTTTTTTCAGAAATTCCTTGGGCATTATGACTTTCAAAGCAAAACACATCAAGATGAATATAACCCAGAAGGAAAATGTAAAGCTGCAATGTTTGCCTTGCATGTGAAGGAAGAGTTAGAATCATGGCCGGAGCAGAACATCCGCAACCGAAAATGGTTGACCATCCCCGAAGCAATTGACAACTGTCGACATCGGTGGATGGTAGATGCTTTAATTGAAGGCTTCTCCAAGTGGCACAATGAAGGGATGGTCAGCACAGACACGGAAAAAGATGTCTCCAATCAAGATTGATTTTGCAAGAGAGTGCCCAACAAAATGGTGGCTGCCCAAATGTATACTTTACAAAGTACAATAGTCAGGAACCAAGTTTTCGATGTTTTCTTTTCAATTGCTCAAGAAGTTGCTCATCAGTATCGGTGATGTTGCTGTTGCTTAGGTTTATTTCAGTCCTTGCACAGAAGACGTTCAACTTCATTTTTTTGTACATTAGTTAGGAGTTTTTCGCGATATTGACCTCTTTGATTCGTTTTTATTTGAGGGGTTAAAGTTTATTTACTTGGGATCTTATTACCTTGTACTCTGTTCAGGATTTTTGATGTATAACTCATGAGACAATCTTTCATTCGACAGGTTAAAGTTCAGGTTCTCAGGATCTTGTTACCTCTACTCTGTTCATGATTTTTGTCACATATATGTATATACACCCCCCCCCTCCTCCACACACACACACGTATATATACACATATGTATGCAATTCATAATATGTGATATGTATGCATATATGTACACACTAAAAGTCGTGGTGTAACCTCTCCTCTCCATCTCTGTCTCTCTCTGTGTATACATTATACACATACACATATGTACATACATACAAATACATATATACATATATATATAATCTGTGCATGGACTTATCTCTGGTACCTTTCAACATTACACCAAAAAAATGGTGAAATTTCATAAAGTATTTTGATCTACAACAATGATTAACATTCTTGATTTCTACCTACAAACAGTGTATCCTAGAAACCTACATTCATAATCCTATATTCCACCATTGGACACCCTACAAAACTGTTTTGCAACCAAACAACAAAGTGTAAGAAAGGCCCAAATACATGCCTAATGGTAAAACAAAATCCCCCCAAACAGTTTCTGCAAGGGCTTCAACAATCAACAGATAGCCGGAGCATCACTTAATTCAAAGAAAGAACCCCACTGACTTTTTTTTTCGTTTTTCTTCACATTTCATTATCGATGATATCACGCATCATCTGTAGTGGAATGAGACCTTCAGTTCTGATGGCATCTTTGTTAGGGTCAGGACTAATGAAGTAAAGTGTTGGTAGGCCCCGTACCTGCAGAATGATCTGCAATGTTATACATGCTTGGATGCCAATAAATGGCAACACAAATCTATAAAGTTTCTGCTGCTTCATTACACAAGATGCAGACGAGATTTGAAAGGAGGAAGGCGTGGGGGTACAATAGCTTAGAGAAGAACCTTAGAAACACAAGTCTCTCTCTCTCTCTCTCAACAGGCAAATTAACAGTTTTCGCTTTATTGTTGCTCCCTCCGTCCTAGAATGATAGTCCCCTTTGACTATTCAACCGTTTTAGTGATTTATTCCTCTTTCCATAATTATCTTTGGTGGTGTTAAACAATCACATTAGCACCGTGGTTCCTCTAAAAACAAGAATGACACAAGTGAAGTGAGGAGTATTATTTGTTGTGGGTAGTTTAGGAAGTTAAGTGATAATTAACGTTCAATTTTAGAAATGAGACTAACTTTGTGGGACAAACAAAAATGGAAATAGGGACTATCATTCTGGGACAGAGGGAGTATTATTATTATTTTTTATTGGGGAGGGGGGAGAGGGAGATGAAATAAGATGATAAGGGTAGTAGAAGGGAGTTACCTGCATGTCCCGAGCAAATTCATATTCTTCATCTGTGTCAACCTTCACAATCAAGGCATTGCTTTCGTATTCAACAGCAAGCTGTGCAGTGAAGCATAACTTAGGATGAAGATCTCAAAATGAATCCATAAATGAGCATATCTGCCATTCCTTATTCTGCATCTTTGCTTTCTCTAAATTTCAATTCTTATTGTTACTATTTTATTTTTTGCAGCAATAGTTCCCTTTGCGAGGCAAAGCTAATTAAATATTCTCATTTGTGGTTATAACCATAAAACCAACGAAAAGTGATTAAGTGCTGGAAGGAAACACTACATGTCAACAGGACAGGAATCGGTTATAGGGTAGCATAAGAGCATTTCTAGTTGTTAACATATAAATTATTACTCCCATATCATATAATAAAGATAAAGGAACTCAAGTGACTGATGCAGCTATGCCACGTTTCATCTTAGAACAGCAACCCTTTGCACTGGCAAGACCAAAGATCTAATCTTGGAGAGGATTTTTTAAGCGGCGGGGAACTGCTTATTCATTCTTGTCACTGGCTGTTTTAAGCCTAAGAGGGCTGCTATATTTGAATTTGAGCAGCAGAAGCAAGAACTTAAAGTCAATTGAGATGGCTCAAATACAGGATAACGTATTTAACAACTATATTCCCTCCTCCCCCAAAATTATCAGAAAAAATTTTCATTTGAAAACCACGTTCTTCTGTTGGTATGGATGCTACATAATCTGCCAAGACTGCCATGATAATAGTCAATGCTTGATTAAGGGTTTGTCTGGTGCAAAGTTTTAAAAACGGAGCTTATTTCTGGACGCTACTATTCTGAGCGGCTAAAAAGGGCTAAAATTTTTAAAAAGCTCCACTCGAAAACTCTCGAGTGATACGCTTAATTAGTAAAAAGTTGTTTTTTTTTTTCAATCCATTTTGAACGCACCTCTCTACCAAACAAGCCTTAAGAACGCAAGGGCTCCTCCTTCATGCAATTCAGCATCCGCCTGAACTGACTAGTGCCCACATACCTTCAAGTCCTTCTAATCAGCATACACCTTTGGAGTCCTTGTGCCCCAAATGGTTAGGATCTGTTGCATTAATCCTCTGACATCTAAAGCTAGAATGTACAATGAACTAGGGGACATTTTGCTATGTGCTGAAAAAAAAATCTCCAGGATTTACTATGCAATTTTGGGAACTTACGTATAAATTAGTCGCCAAATCAAGGAAAATCACCCATTTCCTAAATGAGTTTCTGATATAAGATGCCTAGGTCACTTCCATAAAACATAGCCCTTATGTTTCAGTCCACCCAACAGTTTCTCGTCTAAAAACTATTCTCCATTTGCTTCATTGAAAATGTCTTGCATAAGTAAAATGTACATTCAGACCCAAGCCAGTTTTGAACTAATAATAGGAGGGTAGACCATAATGACTATGAAAATGAGTTGTTTTCCTCGAGACAAAGGGGCCTAATAAAAAGAGGACGGCATTCTACAATATCTCAAGAGATTTTTAAGGAGATCAACAAAGAGGCATCTAGTTACGAAAGCCATACTCACACTTGAAGAAGCACATATCCACAGATATTTAAGCTAGACACAACATTGTCTGTTGAAACCAGCAAGCTTCACCGTGACAAGTTCAATGAGTGCAGAATTGACTGATTGGTACCAACTAATAAGAAACGCCAAAATTGGGCTTAAGAATTAGTGGTACCTCTTGCACAACCCCTAGCATCGAAGTTGATCCTCTTGGGATAAAGGAATATCATGTACCACTTGGCAAATTAAAAAAATTGTTAACTTACAGATTCTGTAATTCACATTCTACCTTTTAAGTTTCTTTCTTTTTCATTTTAAAATATAGCAAAGATAAACAGGAATATTCCCAAATTAAAATTCTCAAATAGATAAGGATAATTGATGGTGGATAATACTGTTGCCATTAAAGTTATACCATTTCAAGTTCCTGAGCCATCAAAATGCAAGGGCCACACCATGTAGCATAAAAATCAAGAATTACTGGCACATTTCTATCCCCTTTTACAAGCTGCTGAACCTCATCAGCAGACAGCTTTTTCTGTCAAACAAGTAAAATTAGCTAAATAGAAAACAGAAAAAACCCACAAATAAAACATAAAGAAACTGTAAAGAGGAATCATACAACAAGATAATCTTCGCGGACGTATTTTCCGGCGGGAGGTCTGGAAAGCAGCCTTCTTGGTGGGGGTGATGAGGGTTGAATTGAGAGGATAGGTGATGATTTATTGGTGGTGGGGGTGGTGGAGAAGAGGGAATTGGATCCATTTTTGGCTTGAAGGAGAAGTGGGTGGTGGCGCATAGCGACGGCGGCGGTGACGGGGAACGGTACGACAAGATTGGTGCTGCAATTTGCATTGTAGCCATTTTATCTACTGCGAGGAGAGATGGCTAGGGAGGAAGGGGTTTATGAAGGTTTATAAGTGGATATTGTGAAAAAAGGGAAGTGACCTAAAAGTCCTTTAAAAACCATTTATGCTCCAAAAGTCCTAAATTGAAATGGTAAGGAATAGTACGTGGATTGATGTTGGGAGCAGGCAATTAAGAAAAAAATGAATATAATATTGGTAGTGTAGTACCCCTTCGCCCCACACTTATTGCTACTACTAAATGACAGTGCACGGGGATTAAAAAAATATGTTAGAAAAATAAGTATTGTGAATGAGTAAGAGAGAGAAAATAAGTTAGTGGATAGTTGTTGTGAGTGGATAGGAGATAGAAAAGTGAATATTTTGGGTAAGTAGCAATAAGTATGAGACGCCCAAAATGGAAATAAGTAACGATAAGTATGAGACGGAGGGAGTAGATGTTATGAGCATGAAAAGTAAAGTAAGAGAAAGAACATAAAAATTAATAATGTAACTGGATTGATGTTGTGAGCGGACAAATGGATGGATCCCATCGAATAAAAAAATAGTTTTCAATTTCCATTTTGAGATAGTAACTTTGTTACGGGACATCCAAAAGGAAAATACGTAACCCTTGTTATTATGGGACGGAAGGAGTATATCTCAAAAGTATTTATCCCTCCGGTATAATTTCAAAGAATAATACTAGGGCACAAAAAAGTCATAAAATCTTACTCACAAAATCCTAGGTGTAATGATTTTATTGGTGTTTTTAATTAGAGTGTGGCGGGTCTATTATCGATGCAACCAATAAAATATCGCCACCTCATGTTGTGTGCAAGATTTTGTGATCTTATTTTGAGCCCCTAGCATTGCTCTATTTCAAAACCCTCCTACCCAGCTGGTGGAGTTACTGAGAAATGCTGGTTTTGTAAAAGAATAATACTAGGGCACAAAAAAGTCACAAAAACTTGATCACAAAATTTTAGGTGTAATGATGTTATTGTTGTTTTTAATTAGAGTGTGGCGGGTCTATTATCGATGCAACCAATAAAATATTGACACCTCATTTTGTGAGCAAGATTTTTTGATTTTATTTTGTGCCTCTAGCATTGCTCTTTGTAAAAATAAAAAAAAAGTTTGGCTCCGTTGTATCGCGTATAACAACTTTCGGAAAATAATTTTCCGAAAAAATGACAAACATGTTTCGGTAAATCTCCGGAATATATTTTCCTCATTTTCCGGTGCAAAACAAACACCGGAAAATGAGAGACATTTTTCGGAAGTTGTTTTACGCGAAACAAACGGAGCCTTAGTCTAGTTTTTTTTTTCTTTTCGTGGTTACTATGAAGGGATTTTGAGCAATATTAAGTTTATTTTAGTGTCCTCATAAAAATTATAAAATTGTAATTGACACACCATAATAAATACGATCAGTGCCAATTTTTAATTTCTCATAAATTAAGAAAATTTGAAGTAACCCAAATTATTGTTCAAAATTCATTCATATTAACAATGAGAAAAAGAAGAACTAACATTCCGGAACAAAGGATATAGTTATATACAGGGAACGAAAAATTTCAACGCTGCCCTTGCCCGTCTCGTGTACTTATACACGAGATGTCATCTATGATCTCGTGTAAATGTACACGTGATGACTCGTGTATGCACACGAGATATCTCGTGTACATATACACGAGATCATAGATGACAACTCGTGTATAAGTACACGAAATAGTGTCTGAAACTGCATTTTCACAACAGCAACAGCAAAAAGCAACAAGAAACAGAACTAGAACTGAAATTTGATTCTTAATATGATAGCACATCTCGTGTATATACTATCGCCAAATTGTATACGAAATAAAAGTGTTAACAAGGCTTATGCATATAATTCAAACATCCAAACATTCATACAAAGTTGATAATTCAAAAACCATTACACATATACTATCCCCTACGTAATCTTTCTCTTCTTGCATCGGTATCCTGATCATAGAGTTCACAGAATGCTGCTATCCTATCTCGGTATTGGTGGATCAGTTGACTTGCGCTTGGATCACAGTGTTCCCTCCAAGTGTTCGGTGGTGGTGGTATTGGGTAATCATTGCCTGACATGTGCAACTGCAAGAGTAATAACAGTTAAATACAACGAATTTAAGTAAGACAATCAAATATAACTAATATAAATGAGACAGTTAAGTATAACGAATTTAAATAATATTGTTAAATTTAACAAATTTAAGTATCATACCAATATAAAATGGTTTGTCACTTGTCCCAACACAACTTTGTTTATCGGTGGTCCTACTCCTGCTGGTACAATCACTGGAAGGCATAAGTTGCCACCGCTAGCCGAGTACGAAATGAACGCCACATTATACCTCGTGGCAATTATGTGGCCAAGTTCAGGGAGCTCCATCCAATAACTACTGTCCGGTGTCGGCTGGACATAAATAGCAATCCTACGTAAGAGTTCCTTTACATTTATCCAAGTTAGAACACTTTGATAAAGGTCTTGGCGAGCATGCACTTCATTGTAACATTCTGTGCGCACTCGAGCCCACATCTCCTCATCTCCGTATATCTGTGCTGCGACGGCTCTATAGCCACAATGTCCATCAGATGCCACATCTGTGATGCCTCCAATAAATGGGATAATGAAAGGCAGAAAAGACGTCATATACGGAGAGCTGTATATACTAGTGTGATTGGGCTGTCCATTTCCCTCTCCACGACCCTGACCCTGATCCCATCCTCGTCCTCGACCTCGCCCTCGACCCCGTCCTCTCCCACGACCGGAAGCAGCTGGTGGTGGATGAGACGTAGGAGTACAAGGAGGGGTAGATGGTGTGGGTTCTGAAGCTGATTTCCGTTTGTGCGTGGACTCCGAACTCGCTTGGGTGGATGCAATGAATGCAGATCTAGACCTGAAATAGGGCAAAGAAAAGAGTGAGAAGCATTCATACTATCAACATGCAAATCAAATACATCAAGAACGCAAAGTGTGAGCCACAAATGAATGAAGATCTATACCCTTTGCTAGTCGAGGATGGTGTAGCGGGGACTCGAAAAAATTTGTTAGTATGCTCCCAATCTGACGGTTCTCTGGAAGTTCCGGTCCGGGGTTATTCGCCTTTGAAGTATGATCCGGCTCGTAAGCATCTATCGCATACTGATTAAGCCCTTCTTCCATCTTTTTGAATAACTTTCTCCTTACGGTTCCGGTGCTTTCTCAACTCTACTCAACATAGCTTGAAAATTGTCTTTATTTATTGAAGGCTCAGACGGAGGGTTGTCTACTTCTGTTGGTCCCAGAGGGCAACAAGGGTATAGAACCGCTAGAGGGGGGGGGGTGAATAGCGGTCCGAAACTTTTCGAAATACCCTTAAAATCAACCGAGTACTTATAAGTTTGGCCAACTGCGGTTCAAGGCACAAGAACCGAACTGATAAAATGCACAGCGGAGTTTGCGGTTTGGCCAAATAGGTTAGTTAAAGAGTTTGGAAGTTTGACTCGGTTGAGAAAACACTATGATGCAACAGAATAGTTAAACTTAAAGTTTAAAGGAAAACACAATTCATCTTTCAAGTCATTTCGTATATGGAAACAAGTTCAAGACCACAAACAAGAAAGATAAATATCAAGACAGAAATAAAGATCAAACACACAAATTGAAGAGGTTCGTTCTTAAATGAACTACGTCCTCTACCTAGATGGTTAGTCTAGGATTTTCTAATAGCTATAAGACTTGTATTAATTTAGAGGAGGTTTTACAAGATAAATCTAAACTCTAAACAATGAGTCTAACCTAAGCTATAATAACAACCGGTGTTTTCGAAGTATATAATCTATATGATCATATAAATCGGGTGTGTGTGTGAAAAGAAATCAAATGCTCTAAGTATCTAAATGATGGTGGAGCAAATAGAATTCTTTCTGTGTAAAGGCTAAGTATGAGTGGTTGTTAGGCTTGAAGCTTTGATGAAGAACTGGGTTTGCAATGGAGATGGTTGAAGATATGAATATCTGGGTTTAACTCTTCAAAGCAAACTTGAATACTTGGGAATGAATCTCTTGAAGCTCAGCAACCTTCATTGTTGAATAATGAAGGCTATTTATAGGCAGAGCACCCTTGTGACCGTTGGGTAAAGATTTGAATCAAATCTGAAGGGTACAGTGCTGTCGAAATCCCATTGGTTGAGCTGTCATTTTCGTCCTTGGTTTTGTCTTGTAGTCCTAGGTAGTTGTTGCACCACTACCTGACAATTGTCCTTTGTTGCAGAAAGGACTAACGGTAAACAATTTAAACTGATGGACAAACCGACATTCCTTGCAGAAACTCCAAGTTAACTTAGAGTTATTTTGACATGACATAACAACATCCTTATACTGTCAATAAGGGAATGTTTTCTAAGGAATAAATGACATCTCTTTAATTCTTTAATAACTGCTCTGCGGTTTCACCAAGCATAGGGCGGTTTGAAGAATGGTCTTGATGTGCGGTTTCATCAAACATGCAAACTGCGGTTTGATGAGAATTGAAGAGCTCCATGCTGGCATTCTTAAAATGATGGCTTGAAGCACTAAACCGCTAATGATACAACCGAACAATACTCAGCCTTGAAAACAAAAAATCTAGAAATGGACTTATCTAAAAATTGAAGTAGAACTCATTACATTGCATGCGGTCCTAAAGTCCATAAAAAGACACGTGGAATGGATCAATCAAATTAAGGTGGGTGCACTAACAATGAATCCTAACAACTTTAATGTCCAACTTCTTCCAAAAATCATGAATCGAGGACAGCTCAATCCATCCCCCGCAGTCCTCTATCCGTGCAATCTCGTGACTACATGAAAGTTCATGTGTTCGCCTGTAGTAACACCCGCAGGCAGCCTCAGTGATGACATTACCCCCATTACGACCCCGCTGGTTTCTAATGATTTTTTGAATACGAGACCGCTCTTGTCTGATATTGCGCAAGGCTACCGTTGACACTTTAGTCAATATGTTCTGATACAGATTACCGGTCCTCAAATCAATTGGAGTTCTGGTCTTTGATCTATTCATACTCTGTTTGATATTTTTTAGTTGGATATCCAAGATCTTATGAGCCTTTTTGAAGATTGTGTCAAAAGTAGAAGAAGCACTCCCCAATGCCTTCTTCAACCTGTTATGCTCACCCTCAGTCCTGTTTGTGGTATGGGTCCCGAAGTGAGGTAACACATCCGTGTGCATAGATAGAATATTCTGAGAGTATGGGGTAATCCATGTATCGCGGAGGTAATCCAATAATAGAGGATAAGATCTGAAACGGTCACAAAGCTCTTGCCAACGTTCGTCCCATTCGCTGGAGGTAGGGGCTGAGATTGCATAATTGAAACTCCTCATGAATGATTCTTCCAAATCCTCGCTGCTTATATGACTCAACCCATGCTTTCTCACATTTACTTCTATATGCCTCCGACACAAGAAGTGTGCGGTGCCGAGAAAAACTGCACGGAGAGCACTGATGAAACCCAATTCACGATCAGTGACAAAAACTGTTGGCAACCGGGGAGGTGTAAACAGACTGTGTAAATTTTCCAATGCCCATGTGTAATCATCCGCACTCTGATACTTGAGGAACGCATACGCTATTGTGAAATTATGCCCGGTGGAAGTAAATCCTACAAACTGCAAGAAGTACAGGCCATAGCAGTTGGTGTTGTACGTGCAGTCACCTTGTACAACATATGGAAAACAGTTTAGCATCTTCATTGCTAATGGGTGAGAGAAGAAGATGTCGCTGATCATGCCACTCTGAGCGTCTTCCCTCGTGTAGTATATATATTCATGATCGTCGAGTAATTTAAGGAATTGTTGTAGCGGGGTCCTCCCTTGTCGTTCTCCTTCTCTATATTTTGTGATGGCATTGCGGACGTGCATCGGAGTGCTCACGTTCTTCTCATCGTACATATTTAGCATTGCTACTATGTCATGGACAAATTCTATCATATCAAGGTTAATACCTTCATAAGAACATATTGAGGGATTTTGTGGGAAATCCATGCTATGATCATTGAAACTTGGAGAATGTTGGGGAGAATTTTGTGAGGAATCCATGCTATGAACTTAGAGATTGATTTTTTGAATAATAGTGGGGGTTTCTGTTCAGAATGGGTGAGTTTTAGTAGGGTTTAAACGACGTGAAATTTAATGCAGGTCGTTTTGAAGGGTTTAAGTCGATTTTAACCGTCTCGTGTAAGACCACACGAGATGAAAGTGCACATCCCGTGTACGTTCACACGAGATTTGAGTACATATCGCGTGTATTTACACACGACACGTATAAAGGGTTTAGGGTTTTAAGGATTATGACCCGATGTTGTGAAAATGGTATACGGCTACCTATTTAATTTTTTTTTATTTTTTTTCTACATCCTAAATGACATTTAAAGTGTTGTTCATTAGTATGACTTCACTCAAAATCCAAATGGAAATGAGTTACAAATTTGTAACATTTTTTAGGGTTTTAAGGAATATGACCCGATGTTGTGAAAATGGTATACGGCTACCTATTTAATTTTTATTTTTTTTTCTACATCCTAAATGACATTTAAAGTGTTGTTCATTAGTATGACTTCACTCAAAATCCAAATGGAAATTGAGTTACAAATTTGTAACATTTTTTAGGGTTTTAAGGAATATGACCCGATGTTGTGAAAATGGTATACGGCTACCTATTTATTTATTTTTTATTTTTTTCTACATCCTAAATGACATTTAAATGTGACCTCCAAATAAATCCAAGTAATACAAAAATCCATAATCAGTAATACAACTAATCAGTAATACATAATCCAAATAAATCCAAGTAATACAAAAATCCATAATCAGTAATACAAAACTCCATAATCAGTAATTCTCCTAAATGTGACCTCCTAAAATCTCGTGGGCCCGTGTAAGACCAGCTCTGACGTCTCGGGGAGCCTGACATCCGTCAAATATGGAAGTATGATATCTCGTGCCTCTGCAACCCCAGGATGCGGTGGAACGTCATATGGGGGAGGTAAGGGAGGTGGAATGTCAACGGGGGGATCGTGTATCGGATTAGATATCCGAACATGACTCCTAGCCAGAAACCACTCCATATAATCTGCAGTCACGGGAGAAGATGTGGTCACTAGTGGCCCCCAGCGGCGAACGGCCTGAACTCCTCCATGCCGTGCTCCACCCACGCGTCCAAAACATAATCGTGGTCACCGTAGTCCTTCTGGTACCCCTTCTGACCCTTTGCATCATCACTGGAATTATCATCATCAGAAATTTGGATGGCATCATCAGATTGATGGGAGGAAGAAGGCATCTTGGCTTTACCTTTCAACAAAATGTGTGCCTCTTCTAAGGTTTCACCCATAGAGATCCTAAGGGCGGTTTCAAGCTCAATGGGATCAAAGAGGGGAAAAGAATGAATAGGGATAATTGCAGTTTGAGGAGGTGAAGAAGGAAGAAGAGGAAATCTCAAATAATCATCATTTAAAAGAATGGAAGGTGAAGGCACAAATCTCCAATTCAACATAGGAGGATAGGCTCTAGCAGTTAATTGTAGAAAGAATTGACTAGCAAGAGTGGGATCCATGAGTACCTGATCGGCAATCTCACCCATCACTTTGTCTGCAACTGAAAGAATTAAGTGTTCAACTGCGGCTTCCATCTCATCCTTGGGAAAGATAGCAAAAGGGTTAGGGCGGCCAGCCTTCAAGAATCTAGCTTCGGCTTTGGCGGCGGCACGAGCATGGGCTCCAGCCCTTCTTTCCCTAGAGGTTTCAGTTTTGAACCGCTTCAAAATTTTGCTAAGTCAGCAGCATTCTTTCGTTTCTTTGTCTTCGGTTTAATGAATGAAACCGATGTCTGTGGAGATAGCTGAACTGGCGGCTGAGAGAGAGGTTGAGCTTGAGTAATAGCCAGCGGTTGAACTGAAGAAGAGAGCAGTGGTTGAACCGACACAGAAGTAGATGGCAAAACCGGAGTTGGAGCATAAGGTAAATCAGGAGATGAAGAGGGAGTATGCTCAGGTGAATCAAAGTCCAACTTTCTTTTAAGTGAAGGAGGAGAGACCTCAACCATCATTGGGTCAATGCCTGCCTTCCTCATCTCAGCTCTTTCTCTTAGCTCTCTTGCAAAAGCTCCTTCAAGAGGTGAGTGATCTCTTTTGTAGTCAGCCTCACTGAAGTCAATAGCGCCTGGTGGCCTTGACTGCCAATGCTCTACATAATCACTTTTCTTCACCAACTTCCTCTTCTTCTTTGGCGGTTGAACCTCAAGAACTTCAACATCTTGCTCAGGTTCACCAAGTGCCTCAGACATATCAGTCTGCTCAGGCAATGCTGCAGCCTCAAACTCATTGGTTTGCTCAGGCTGAACCACAATGGTAGATACAGCGGTTTGTTCAACTAGAACCGCATCCTCAGACACTTCGGTCTGCTCAGGATCGGTATGAGAGGAAGGTTTAAGGTTTGGGAAGGCTTTGAAAATTTCAGCCAACTGTTCTTCAGAGAATTGAACAGATGGCGGTTTAGAAGTGGAAGGTTTAGGAGGAGAAGGGATAGGAAGAAAAAGATGAGGTGAGGGGATAAGTTTTGGAATGGATTTTGCCTTGGCGGCTTTAAGAGAGGAGGCATCCTTAGCAAAATTTAAGGATTTCTCCACATTTTGATGTACTGGAGAGAGGGGTTTAACTTGAGGTTTGGGAATAGAGGGTTTAGAAGGCGTTTTGAAAGAGTAGGAGATAGTCTGATGGGGAGAAAAGAGGTTGAAGAAGATGAAGGTTTAGATGACGGTTTGGATAAGGGTTTGGAAGGCGGTTTGGATAGGTTTGCTTTTGTAATAACCGAAGGGATTTGAGCAGTTCCCTTTCTTTTCCTTGGAGCGGCGGTTTCCTTGGGACGAGCCGCAGGTATAGACCGAGCTGCAGGCTCCCCCTCAACCGCAGGCTCCCCCTCAGCCTGTACCGCGGTTTGAGCTAAATGACTTAACCCCAGTCGGTTTAGAGTGGCAGTTTGACCTTCATTTCTTAGCAGCGTAGCATGGGCCTGATCAGCAATGGCACCAGCATACGGTTTCCCTGATTTGTTGAGCCGAGCTTCAGGAAATGGGCCACGTTTGGCTTCAGGAAGAGGGTCCTCATTCCAAACAGTTTGAGCAAACCGCCATCCAAAGGTTGTTCTGAAGGTATCAAGTCTTGACAGTCCAAAGATAGATTTTTCACTAGGATCCAACCAATAGTCCTTGTGTTCAGTAGAGAACTTGAAAATGGCAGTATCTTGATGCAAGAACTTTGTCAGCAACCTGCAATGAGTTCTGACCTTGGATTTTCCAGCGGCTTTAGCAGCATGGAGGCGGTTTAGAGCATTTATAATCTCCTTCATCACAACCTTGGGCCAGTGCAGTTTCTTCCCTTTAAGAATGGCCACACAGTAAGCATACTGTTCACTTGTAAAGTTGTTGTGGTTTCCATTCTTGCACATAACTCCAGAATCTACCAGTTCACAAAGATGAGCCATCACCTCTCCAAAGTCCTTTTTGGAGGAATTCTTGGTGGAGAAAGAGTTAACTCCAATCAGCTCCATTGTAGTATTGCTTAGAAGTTCCGGTTTTATCCCCATAACTCCAGAGTTCTCAAGACCAGCTAGAACTGCAATCTTGGAAGCGGTTAGGATCACTTCTTTGCCACAGACGGTGGACTTGATAGCATCTTCAAATTTAATTTCACCGGATTCCAGATCCCTTATCGGTTCTCCTCTTACATCTAGTAATTCAGCCTTCGTGGAGATCCCATTCTCAAAGAATTCGGCGCAGATAATAGTAACAAACTGCGGTTCATCCATAAGAAACAGAGGTAGCAGTTTAGCATCATTCAACAGTTTGAGGAGCTTCCTTCCAACTGCATCTTGTTTAAGTTCATTCTCAAGAATCCTAGAACCGGGAACAAAGTTTGAGGGATCCTAAAAGACATTCTTAGTTAGAAATAATTTAAAGAATGATAGTTTGAATCCTTAAGCAAACCGCGGTTTGATTAAGTACTACAAACTATAACAAGGAATCCTAACAATGAAAACAGGCGGTTCAAGGAGAGTAAGGGTAAAAATGTAAAAACAAAGAATGAAGGAATAGTGAAGGCAAAATGGATCAAAGAGGGAAAATTTTGAAAAAGAGTTTGAATGCATGAAGAACACGAAGAACAGAGTATGAATATGCAAAACAAAATCTTAACCAAAATATGGAAAAATTATATCAAAATGATCACAGAGAGTAGATTCTAACAAAGTTCTAAATAAACTAAGACAAATAACAACACATGAACCCAGAATCTGCAAAATTTCGCAAGAACACCAAATAACCCCAAAATTGATTTTGCTCAAAATTGAACACAAATCTTAAAACAAAGTAATCAATCAGTGTATATAAGTAAATGCGAACACAAACCAACCAAGAAATTGAAGAAAAAGCATAAAATGATCAAAGGAAGATGAACAAGCTTTTAAGCTTCAACAATGGCGGATAAGTGAGATATACTGAGTTAGGGTTCAGAATTTCATACCATATCAGGCTTCGATGGTTTGGATGATGTAGAAGAAGAAGCAAGATCAATTGATTTCTTTGGTGCCATAGAAAATTTTGTTTAAGTAAGAAAATTTAGTGAGAACAGAGAGAGAGAAGGATGAATGCGTACAGAGGATAGAGAGGGGTTTTTGCTAAAAAGAGTAAGAAGGTAAAAAGATAAATTGAAAAATGGTTTGTCTTTTATACTCAATTAACCACCTCGGGTAGTGGAGCGGGCATGACGGCTAAGGAAACTCAACCGTCAGTGTACCTGTCGATTCACATTTAATGCGGCAGAGATAATTGCAAAAAGGTCCTTAATGAATGAAGTGACATAAAGTAGGGACTAAAATGCAATTTCATACCTGAGCAGTTTTGCGTAAACCGACTTACCTTTTCCTTATTATCGGTTTTGGTGAAACCGATATCTTTCAGATCTATATTCGGTTTCAGTAGAGAAAACCGAAACCTTGCTTTGACAATTCGGTTTGGATAAAACTGAAATTGTTCTACTTGACTCTTCGGTTTGAGTGGAATCTTTAGCCGAACCATCTTGTTGCGGTTTTGTCTATTGAACCGCAAACTATTTGCATTTTCTTAATAGAGCCAAAATACTTGACAAATATTATTAGAACAAGAATAAATAGGCATGAATTATATTAAGTAAGTTCCAGCATACCCATTTCTCCTCGTAGATGAAAGAACCTAGAATTTTTGAGCGGTTTGGTGAGAATATCTGCAATTTGATCGTCGGTTCCCACCTTTGCTAGGAAAATGTTCTTCTTTTCAACATGATCTTTGAGGAAATGATATCTTATGTCAATGTGCTTGGTTTTTGAGTGTTGTACTGGATTGTTGGAGATTGATATAGCTGCAGTACTATCACAGTAGATAGGGCAGTTTTCTCAAATACTTCATAGTCTTCCAACTGCTGTTTCATCCAGAGAATTTGAGAGCAACAGCTTCCAGCCGCAATGTATTCAGCTTCAGCGGTTGAGACTGAAACCGATGCTTGTTTCTTGCTGGACCATGATACAAGCCGGGTTCCAAGGAACTGACAAGTACCACTTGTGCTCTTTCTGCTTATCTTACATGCTGCAAAGTCAGCATCTGAATAACCTAATAGATCAAATGAAGATTCTTTGGAGTACCAAAGTCCAAGGTTAACAGATCCACATAAATATCTAATAATTCTTTTAACAGCAATAAGATGAGATTCTCTAGGGTCAGCTTGAAATCTAGCACAAACACTGAACATGATATCTGGCTACTAGCAGTTAAGTAAAGTAAAGAACCAATCATACCTCGGTAGAGAGTCTGATCAACTTTCTTACCTCGTTCATCTTGATCCAAACTGCAGGCCTTTTGCATTGGGGTATCAACTGGCTTAGCGGTTTCAAGCCCAAATTTCTTGATCAAATCTTTGGTATATTTGGCTTGGTTGATAAAAATTCCATCATGACATTGCTTGATTTGGAGTCCAAGAAAGAATGTCAACTCTCCCATCATACTCATCTCAAATTTACCTTTCATAAGCTTCTCAAACTTAACACACATAGTCTCATTAGTAGAACCGAAAATAATATCATCAACATATATTTGAACTAATAATGAATGACCTTTGTGTTTAGCAATAAATAGGGTTGTATCAATTTTACCTCTAGAGAAGCCTTGTTCAATAAGAAATTTAGATAGAGTGTCATACCATGCTCTTGGAGCTTGTTTGAGTCCATACAAGGCCTTCTTGAGCTTGAAGACATGATTGGGATATTTGTTGTCTTCAAATCCTGGCGGTTGAGCTACATAAACTTCTTCTTGTAGTTCACCATTCAGAAATGCACTCTTCACATCCATTTGATATAACTTGAATTTCTTGAAGGAGGCATAGGCCAGGAACAATCTAATGGCTTCAAGTCTGGCTACAGGTGCAAAGGTTTCATCATAATCAATCCCTTCTTCTTGCCTATAACCTTGAGCAACCAACCTTGCTTTGTTTCTTGTAATGGTACCATTTTCATCCATCTTATTTCTGTATACCCATTTTGTTCCAATTACAGTGTGATCTCTGGCCTTGGAACTAGAGTCCAAACTCTGCATCTTTCAAACTGATTAAGCTCTTCTTGCATTGCAGCTACCCAACTTGGATCACTTAGAGCTTCATCTACCTTCTTCGGTTCCATCTGAGATATCAGTGCGGTTGAGAACAAACTGTGGTTATCTCTATGTGTTAAGCTTCCTCTTGTTTGAATACCAGAACTGATAGGACCTATAACATTAGTTGTTGGATGGTCTCTATGCTCATTGATTTCTGGAGGGAGGTCATCATGAACCACTATTTCTTGAAGATTTTCCAGAGGAGGCTCTTCTTGATATTCATTGAAATCTTCATTGAAGGTGATGTTGGGAACTGGATCAACGGTTTGAATGGGATCAGAAGAATGCGGTTCTACAGCAACACCTTCGGTTTGATTTGGAGCAGCTGGAGAACCTGATGGAGCGGTTTGAGTAGGTTGGTCATTTGCGGTTGCACGATTAAGGTAAGATGTACCTGTCTCAAAACCACTGAAATCATCAGCAACATTTGGAGCCATATGTGGCTCAAGAAGATTATGTTCATCAAATGTAACATGGACTGACTCTACAATTTTTAAAGATGTCTTATTGAAACAACGAAAAGCTTTGGAGTGTTTTGAATAACCACAAAAATACCTTCATCGGCCTTAGCATCAAATTTACCCTCGATACTCTTTGCCATTGTACAAGATGTAGCACTTGCATCCAAATATCTTGAAGAAGGCAATGTTGGGTGATCTGCCTCTCCACAATTCATAAGGAGTCTTATTGTGAACTTTGATGATTAGGGAGCGGTTCTGGGTGAAACATGCGGTATTGATGGCTTCGGCCCAGAAGTATTTGGGAAGCTTTGCTTCTGCAATCATTGTCTTCCCGGCTTCAATCAAAGTCCTGTTCTTTCTTTCTACAACTCCATTCTGTTGTGGAACCCCAGCGGCAGAGAAGTTATGATCAATTCCATGATCATCACAATATTGAGCAACACCATTGTTTGTAAATTCGGTTCCATTATCTGAACGCACGCAACAATGTCATCCAATTTTTGAGTTTGGAGCTGTCTAAAGAGAGCGGTTACGATGCCATAAGTATCATCTTTAGAGGCCATCATTTCCACCCATGTATATCTTGAATAATCATCAACCACCACAAGTGTATAGCGGTTTCCTCCAATACTGGCGGTTGGGACAGGGTCCAAATAAACCATGTGCAGCAATTGCAAACAGCGGTTCGTTGAAGGTGCGGTTTTACAAGGAAATGACTGTTTGGGCTGCTTTCCAAGCTGGCATGCTTTGCACTTTTCATCATGATGGTCAGCCACTTTGGGTAGTCCTTTACTAGACCATCCCTGTGCAGTTTTGCTAGATACTTGAAGTTCAAGTGGCTGAGCCGCTTATGCCATAACCAGCTGCTTTCACTTATGTTTTTGGCTACAAAACAGAGGTCAGCAATAGAAAACAATATACTCAAATCTATCATATAAACATCACCTGTTCTGTTGCCAGTCAGTAGAGTGACTTCAGAGGAAGCATCTTTGATATAACAGTTAGTGATGTGAAGATGCAGTTCATTCCTTTGTCACAAAACTGAGATATGGAGAGAAGGTTGTGCTTGAGTCCTTCTAATAATGACACATTTTCAATAGTCACCTTTCCTCGTTTGATTGCTCCATATCCTACTGTTTCTCCTTTCTTGTTGTTACCAAACACTACTGGGGGACCTTTCATTTGGATGAAACTGAAACAGAGTAGTTCGGAATCTCCAGTCATGTGTCGTGAGCATCCACTATCCAAATACCAGAGATCCTTCTTCTTCTTCGCGGTTCCAGCCATAAAACATGAAATCTGAAAAATAAACATGAAAGGTTTGGTCCCCCTTATTCCTTGGGTCCTAGGGTTAGCAGCTTTTTGGGACCCACACTTGTTTGACCTTAGGATTTTTACGTCCCTTGGCATTGGGTGTGAATCTTAAAATACAATGACTAGCACTATGACCAAAATCAGCACAAATAGCACAATGAATAAATCCAGGTTTTGGTTGCGGTTTTACAAACCCTTTACTGACCTTCGGTTTCTCATGTTTTACTGGGTCAGCGGTTTTGGCTTTAACAAAGATTACCTTCTTGAGCTCAACCTTCCTCTTAGGTGTGGCTTTAGGGAAAATGATAGGAATTTCCTTAAACCGACTAGGAGCGTTTCATCACTCAATACTTCCTTGTTGCCTCAGCCGCTATGGATTTCTTTTCCACTTTGAATCTCTCCCAGTCTGGTTTTTAGGGTACTCAAAGAAATAATTTTGCCTTTTAATTTCTTGTTTTGAGCCCTTTTACCAGCATGATTAACCTGAATTTCTTTGGTTTGTTCAGTAGGTTTCACACCACCTTCGGCACAGAGACAAGGACACTTACACCCATCATCGGTTTTAAACCCCAATCCACTTTTATCCGAAGTAGGAATTTGTGAATTTAGGATTTGTTCCACAGTGACACCAGACTTGGTCCATACATCGGTCACTTTTTTGGAGGTCATCCCTTTGTACGGTAAGATCATGGATTTGGGTGAGAAGTACCTCGGTTCTGTCCTTCAGATAGCGGTTTTCATCCACAATAGTAGATACCCAGCAATTTGGAGCTTGAGATTTTCAATCCTCCTGTTGGGATTTACATACACGTGGGGATTCTTCAAGTTCCGCAGCCATTAGTTTATATGCCTTTTAAGTACAGTGTGTTGTTGACATATAATGTTGCACGTTCTAGTACCTGATCATCATGACTTTGGTCTGCTTGAACCTCGGGAGTGTAGTTTGGTGTTGTAGGAGCTCTGCTTGATCTAGCCTCAGGAGTCTTAGGTGAAACTGACTTCATTTGGTTTTGGCAGTGGAAGGCTTTCGTCAATTTCAATTCTTTCTTCAAATCCCATGAGACAGAGATTAGCAGTTTCTTCATCATCACTTTCATCTGAGTCTGAAACCCATCCATGTCAGCGGTTGATTCTCTTGGTCAGCTACCATTCCTCTTCTTTTCACGAACTTCTTGTTGAATGGTTTCTTTGCTGGCGCGGCTTCATAGCGCGGTTTAGGACAACTTGACGCAAAGTGACCTGGTTGTCTGCAGTTATAACAAACCAAGTCTTCCCTTGTCTTGGGATCTGCAGTTTTGTTGAATCTGGTTGGAGGGACAAACTTTGCTGGGCCTTTGGATGGAAATTGAGATCTATTATTTTTCCTGAACTTGTGTATCTCTTCACATACAAAGCAAATTCTTCATCATCCATTTCATCAAAATCAACTTGAGTAGAACTTGAGGATTGTGATCCTACACTCTGAGCATAAGAAACTTTGAGGAGGAGTGTAGGATTGATGAGACTGCTGATAAGATTGAAAGATTGAGGATATGGTTGATGTGATTGAGGATAGGATTGTGAGACTGCTGGTAATATTCAGAAGGTGCGGTTTGAGGATTATATCTAGGAACATTTTGGTCAGGAGGAGCGGTTTGCAAGTGGAGGTGAGGAGCGGTTTGATGATGGTCTGGATTGTAGACAGGAGATGAGGTATTGTTGAATGCAGCTAGAGAGAGGGTCTAAATCTGCTTTCGGTTCATGGACCTCTTCAAGCTTAAATTCAAAAACCTTCAGCAGGCATACAAGTGTCGAAGATCAAGAGCTTCCAAGTCCTTGTTGTCTTCAATGTTAGTAGTTTTGATCAGCCATTTGCTACCAAGTGCTTGCATGAATCTCATGTTCAAATCTGTATTAGAATAGACATGTCCAAGAGAAAAACAAACGTTAACAATATCAATAAACCTCTCATAGCATTGTCTAAGAGATTCCTTAGGATCTTTAACAAAATAGTCAAAGAGTCTTCTCTGTTGATAGAGGCGGTTCTTCTTGGTATCTGAATCTCCTTCCAGAAAATCAACTATAGCATCCCAGGTAGCCTTTGCGGTTTTGCAGTGAAGCACCTTAGAAGAGTCCTCAGGTCAATAGCTGACACTAGCATGGACATAGCTCTTCCATCAAAATCCACATTGATGAGGTCTGCATCAGTCCATTCACTTTCTAATTTCTTAACTTCAGCTTCTTCTCCTGCGGTTCCTGCACGTGGATTAGCTTCATAGGGACATATGGTCCATCAGTAACCGCGGTCCACAGTCTACGATCACATGAAATCATGTGTTTCATCATCCTATCTTTCCAAAAAATAAAAACTATCTTCATCCAGAATCGGTAAGTGATTCGAATTGGATGTTTGCATCATATGGGTGTTTGTGTTTGCCATTGGATCAGCACCCAAGCGGTTAAGCTTGTAAAAACAAGTTTGGTGGATATGCTCTGATACCACTTGTTGGTCCCAGAGGGCAACAAGGGATAGAACCGCTAGATGGGGGGGTGAATAGCAGTCCGAAACTTTTCGAAATACCCTTAAAATCAACCGAGTACTTATAAGTTTGGCCAACTGCGGTTCAAGGCACAAGAACCGAACTGATAAAATGCACAGCGGAGTTTGCGGTTTGGCCAAATAGGTTAGTTAAAGAGTTTGGAAGTTTGACTCGGGTGAGAAAACACTATGATGCAACAGAATAGTTAAACTTAAAGTTTAAGGAAAACACAATTCATCTTTCAAGTCATTTCGTATATGGGAAACAAGTTCAAGACCACAAACAGAAAGATAAATATCAAGACAGAAATAAAGATCAAACACACAAATTGAAGAGGTTCGTTCTTAAATGAACTACGTCCTCTACCTAGATGGTTAGTCTAGGATTTTTCTAATAGCTATAAGACTTGTATTAATTTAGAGGAGGTTTTACAAGATAAATCTAAACTCTAAACAATGAGTCTAACCTAAGCTATAATAACAACCGGTGTTTTCGAAGTATAATCTATATGATCATATAAATCGGGGTGTGTGTGTGAAAAGAAATCAAATGCTCTAAGTATCTAAATGATGGTGGAGCAAATAGAATTCTTTCTGTGTAAAGGCTAAGTATGAGTGGTTGTTAGGCTTGAAGCTTTGATGAAGAACTGGGTTTGCAATGGGATGGTTGAAGATATGAATATCTGGGTTTAACTCTTCAAAGCAAACTTGAATACTTGGGAATGAATCTCTTGAAGCTCAGCAACCTTCATGTTGAATAATGAAGGCTATTTATAGGCAGAGCACCCTTGTGACCGTTGGGTAAAGATTTGAATCAAATCTGAAGGGTACAGTGCTGTCGAAATCCCATTGGTTGAGCTGTCATTTTCGTCCTTGGTTTTGTCTTGTAGTCCTAGGTAGTTGTTGCACCACTACCTGACAATGTCCTTTGTTGCAGAAAGGACTAACGGTAAACAATTAAACTGATGGACAAACCGACATTCCTTGCAGAAACTCCAAGTTAACTTAGAGTTATTTTGACATGACATAACAACATCCTTATACTGTCAATAAGGGAATTTTGTCTAAGGAATAAATGACATCTCTTTAATTCTTTAATAACTGCTCTGCGGTTTCACCAAGCATAGGGCGGTTTGAAGAATGGTCTTGATGTGCGGTTCATCAAACATGCAAACTGCGGTTTGATGAGAATTGAAGAGCTCCATGCTGGCATTCTTAAAATGATGGCTTGAAGCACTAAACCGCTAATGATACAACCGAACAATACTCAGCCTTGAAAACAAAAAATCTAGAAATGGACTTATCTAAAAATGAAGTAGAAATTCATTACATGCGGTCCTAAAGTCCATAAAAAAGACACGTGGAATGGATCAATCAAATTAAGGTGGGTGCACTAACAATGAATCCTAACAACTTTAATGTCCAACTTCTTCCAAAAAATCATGAATCGAGGACAGCTCAATCCATCCCCCGCAGTCCTCTATCCGTGCAATCTCGTGACTACATGAAAGTTCATGTTTCGCCTGTAGTAACACCCGCAGGCAGCCTCAGTGATGACATTAACCCATTACGACCCCGCTGGGTTCTAATGATTTTTGAATACGAGACCGCTCTTGTCTGATATTGCGCAAGGCTACGTTGACACTTTAGTAAATATGTTCTGATACAGATTACCGGTCCTCAAATCAATTGGAGTCTGGTCTTTGATCTATCATACTCTGTTTGATATTTTTTAGTTGGATATCCAAGATCTTATGAGCCTTTTTGAAGATTGTGTCAAAAGTAGAAGAAGCACTCCCCAATGCCTTCTTCAACCTGTTATGCTCACCTCAGTTCCTGTTTGTGGTATGGGTCCCGAAGTGAGGTAACACATC